>OY293310.1:26933549-27276988 GCA_958502075.1 Orchestes rusci | reverse complement strand
ATTCAGAGCTTGAAAAACTTTATGTCTCATTTCACTTATGAAAAATATACAAATGCCAGCAGTCTCCAGCACTTTATCATCTCAACTTCCATCTTTTTAATTTTCCAGTTAAAAAAATAATGGCCTCTAACTATTTAGCCTGCTCCATTCCAGAGAAGTTATATTTTGCGAAGTAATTTAACTTGAATTTTCCCGCTGCTGGCCAGTAAGGAAATCAAAAGACGGACCGTCGGGACAACATGATAAATATTCAACGTCCCTAGTCATGACTATTAAATATTATTTTCACCACAGTCAAATCCGATTAAGTATAAATAATGTCAGATGAAACTTTTTTCTCTGATCAACTTTTCAAATGAAAGCTGTTTTTTTGCTGACTGAGCACAAAATTAATTACCGAAGTTGTTTCCAGCTTACATATAGCTTAATCCTACTCCAAACTAATCAAAGAATCAAAAAGTTTTAATTTATCTGGAACTAGTTGCATACTGAAGAGCTGTATACAAGCAGACGAATTGCTAATTGCGATGAATATTTATTAGGCAAAGTAGAGCAATAATATGATAAGTATTTGAATGATTCTGGATGCATTGAGTTGAGCGCAACTGGAACATTAACTTGAAACGTAAATGGAAATCAGTTGGAGGATCTCTATTAGTTTGAAGACAAGTCTACAAGGCCCTAGTTGAATTTGGTTGAGATGTATAGAACAATTTTCAATGCTTGTAAATGGATGGATTGATTGGGATCGATCAATAATTCGAATCAAAGAATGAGAAAATGCATTGTTTTTCCAATTTCCTCGTCCATGGCAGGGTTCTATAATTTGAACTTTCTCATCACACCTCCGTATATGAATTTCTGTCACAGTTCTGATCACATTTCAATTGATTATCTTATACTCATTATCATGTTTGTTTGTTTCTATGATTATAATATGTGTGATAATTTCTCCATAACTTGACGGTGTACGACTGACATTTTTTCAATATGTACACTATCGGACAATAGTGGAGAAACCAATCATTTGTTCTGATTCCTACCCATTACTGTTGAAATATAATAGTTTGGTTGGTTCATATAGAAGTATGTGGATTAGTGGACAGCAATGGTGGATGTTTGTGTATATGGTATTCCCTTGGTATCCTTTTTCTTATTGCCGAGTGCTCCGGTACTATATTATGATCATTGAATGCACCAAAAATTCGTCAGTTCCAGTCATGATGGATTCGAAACTTCCATATAAGAGATGTCACTCTTAGTTAGACATATAAATAGATGAAACAATAGAGACCTCAGAACCAACTCTCTCCTGCGTACACAAATCCTATAATGAATTTGAGACTGGCCTTGTTCATTCCTAGGAAAAAAAAAGTTCTACGATCGTCATTACCGTGAAGGCAACACATACAAACTACATAATATATTGCAAAGCATCATTAATCCGATCAACAATCATCTACCGGCAATAAAAAATCGTTACAAGCAACACACAAACCATAAATAACAAACACCTTGACATGCACTTAATTGAATCCAGAACTGCCAAGTCCAGTCTAATCAAGGCAGAATCATTTTTTACTGCCGCCCAAATCGTGACGACGTCCGCCGCTCTTTTTACGGCCGCCCGCCGCCCCTTGGAACGTAATCAGTCGCGGTTGGCACGAAATCGATATCACGAACTAGTCCGGAGCTTTATAAGTATGTTTTTGCTGCATCGGACACATACGTTGACGAAAAAGGGCATCAAAGCTGGGAAGGATGGTTTATTTTGTTGCCCTCCTTGCAATAAAGGGTTGAGCGGTTTAGATTTTATAGTTTTTCTTGGAGGAAGCAGATGTTGGGCAGAAAATATTATTATAACTACTGACAAGAATAATTCGCAATACATTCAGGCTTGAATCCACCCTCATCAAAATTCATGAACCAGTTGTTTATGGATGACAAAAATCATGTTTCCTTTGATTACTCAATTTTTCACGGTATTGCTGATTTTATTCCATATCTAGTCAATTCAGTCAGAAAAAACATGTTGACCATTTGCAAAATTGAATTGAACAGGGAATATGTACTGTTCATCCTTCTATAATGAAAAATAAATTGTGGATTGAATTTTTTTTATCACGTCGAAAAATTGTATCTTGCGTCACCGCTAATTGAAATTAGCTTTTGCCTGTTTTTGTTTTCATGTTCCATCGACCCAACTATTTTTGATCATAATTTTATGTTTTACGATCCTCACTTTCTCAACATGTTGTTTTCGGAATCGATTCCAGCTAAAAAATTATCACAGAAGAAATATCCACAAACTAGACAGATAAAGTAAATATGAAACCAATCCAGCTTTTCTCATTACACGAAGCTTCCATATAATTACTCACCAAAAACCCTTTGCGCTTGCAATTTGAAGCTGAGCAAACAACCACAATCTACAGATACAAATCAAAAAGAGCCGGGCAAAATTCACAAATTCCCACAAAACTCACCTCATACTTCATTCAAGATCCACAAAAGCATCTGATAAAAATAATTTGTCCAATTTGCGAGCGGAAACCACGATTTGAAAAATGTTAAAAGATGGAGGGAAGGACATGGGAGCACGTAATTTATTCAATGATATGCACCCTCTTGCGGAATTTTCTCGCATCAGCCGTTCCGAAATTAAAGAGTAAATTAAATATTGAACAATGCATACCGACGAACGCGAAGTCGATTTCTCGAAGGCTTTCTGATCGGGGATGTTATATAAATATTTAAAGGGTCGGAAATTGGAGGTTGTACATAATACGTGGCGTTATGATTGACATTTTTTTTTTTGAAAACAATCAAGCTATTGGGTTGCGATTTTATGTTTGACAATTTGAATCACTCCGCAACTTCACAGACCATCTCTTGGTATTGGTATTGGTATCGGTGGGGGGGGGGCAAACCACTGCCCGGCGAGTAGGCCTAATGACCCTTTTTGCCAACCTCAGGACCACTGTAGTTCTAACTAAGTTGATGATGGAGATCATCACCTAGTTATATATTTGAACTAGCAGGTCCAATTAATTTAGACTAATTATTCAAACTTTTTGACTGTCAGTAATTATTAATACTGCAGTCTAATCAGTAACGTTAGCCAATGAGAGAATCACTAAATGTCGAACAGAAATAACTTCTGCTCGCCTCGGGATTTTAACCCGATCACCGCGTACGCCTTGGACCACTCACCTGGTCGCTCCATCTCTTAGTCTTAAGACGATTCAACTTTAATTGATTACGCTACCTGGATAACTTTCGGAGTTGAATTTCGCCGATCGACGCGGGCAAAGTTGTAAAACTAATTAAAGAAATGTTTTCGTGATGGAGTTGTTCAGGTGTTGCAGATGCAAATAAATGCATTTTCTTCAACTGCAAACGGACAGGAAAATAGTTCGATTAGATTCTCAGTGTTCTAGCTCACTTGTGAAAGATCTCTTTATGTCAAGTTGCTCAAACGAAATTCCACATTCCATTTGTGCCGTCCCGTATTTTGTCGACATAAAAGCTTTCTGGAAGAGGATTTGCATCGAATTTTCTGCTAACAAAGTGGGGCAGTGCATTTAGAGTGCATGAAAGGGGTAGCAACTGGAAATACTCAAAGAATGAGAGAAATTTCTTTCACTTCCATCGTAGATCAAAAACTTGGAATGGAGCGCTATTCAAATTTCGTCCCTTGTGTACCATCAGATCTCTAGTCAAGTATGGAGAATTTCAATCCTCAATAGATTTGTTGATGAATATTTTTTACTAAAAAGTGGTGTTTTTAGAGATCATAAAAAACGAAGCAGCTGATAATATCAATGTCGAACTTCCAATTCCAAAATCCGACCCTAAAATCAACACCGACATCTCCCCATATAAACTTTCGAGACACTCAGTTCGGGAATACTTTTTCCATAAAAGTCTGAAAGTATAGAAGACTCAGAAATAATGTTATTAGCCGAATCTCCCCAGCGACTCTCTCTAAATAATAAAACTTTCAAGTGAAAATGTGAATACATGGAGCTTTTTGTCACAAAATTAATTGCAATTCGGCGGAATTCCAATTTTAGCTGAAGCGGTTAAAAACTTCTGTTGGATTCATACGGGCCATTTTTCTAGGATAAAATATATTTCCTCGCCTTAACCGCTATTTTCGGACATAGTTTTCAGTTCACTCGACGTTTTCATTGTGTAACAGTAATTGATCTAGCGTTATAGTCGGGAAAATATAGTAGCGGTATGTTCTGGAACGGAGTCAGACATAGATTTTGAGGTTTTGAGCTATCTTAGTTTGTCGAAGAGTAATGATATTGCCAAGATTGATTGAACGATATCATTCGATTATTCTATAGGTCATGTCTTGTATCTCCTTAGAAAAAGTTTGAGAAAAAGATAAAAATATACCATAACAATTTTTCTTAATTGAACGAGCTATGACTCTCACTTTATCCCCAGCCTTCAAACAATCTACACTTTTTCAAATTCTCAAAAATATCAATTGAATTAGGTTTCTTACTCGTTCAACCAAATCATTTCAGCACTCACTCGTAATATTTTCACGTCATTTACTTTTTTTATTGGTAGGAATCAATAAAAATAAGTTCTAGTGAAATATGAACGAACCAAAATTTTGTGTTGATGATTTTAATTTTCTCGCCAACCTTAATAAAGCCTCATCAACTGACTGCTTTCCGGTCAATTAAATGAGGTTTCTGAAAAGTTCACTCTCTCAATTTTCCTCTACTTTTTCATGATACTTTTACGTAATAACTTATTTATTTGCTAGTTTGTTTCAAGCGAGGTTAGGTCAGGCCAGAGGCACCAGATTATAATTCGGTTGAAGAAGAAGTTCGCATACACCATCCAAACGGAAATTCAATGTCCCCCACATCCGGAAACCGCAAAAATAATTGTCTCACAGGCTTCAACCACAAACAATATGGCAGCTGTTATTGAACGACTCGACAATGAGTCACGCTTCAGGAAAGAGGGTTTCGCCATTTGGAGGCCTTCAAAACAGCAAACATGGATGCCTTCGACATCATCACAGGCGCAGTATCCAACTGATTCAAATCAAATCAAAATTGCTTTATTATTTGGAATATAGAATATTTGTAACAAAGCCAAGTTAATAATTTGTTTAATACAATGAATACAAGGAGGACAAATTAATTAATACAATTATTGAATTCAAGTCGACATTCAGCAAACACTCCTATCTCAGTCACCCTTCTATTGTCATCACATGCAAATGTGCTTTGATAATTTTTTTTTTCTATAAGCAATTAGATTCAAGGTTGAATTTATAAATGTACAATCGAGTTGAATTAATTGAATCGTATATTGAAATTGAAATTAGAGCCAAGAGGTCCTATAATATATCCAGGCACTCTAAATCCCACAATAGTAAGTTTAAAAACGAATACGAATGAAGGGATTTAATTCCATCCAAAATCAATCGACGAATTCAGAGCTGTACCTATCCAGATCACAACCATATGGTGTATCACTCCTTTTCATCAAAAATTTACTCGAATACCTTGAGTGCCATCCCATCCAAGTAATCCGTTTAAAAAGCCGGCTCCCTTCTGCTTCTCAATGAGATAAAGGACATTATCACATGCACGGCTGGACCCAAATGCATAGAATGTGCTGAGGACCAAATCCAGGGTCATACATTGGATACTCTCAACATCTCAAGTAGTTGCGAAGATTACAACCTCTGGCCCTCACTTCACCACACAATTTCAACATATGGCCCCAGTTGTTCACTTCAACCAATATTCAGCCACTGACGATTATCTGGTGACGTACATGCAGCCACTATTTCAAGGCCTAGCAAATGCGAAAGACCTCCGCACTCCTTCCCCTTCGCGAGGACACATGGAGAAACACATCCAGACACAGATCCAAGAGCTTGCTCCCCTTGCCTCACCCATCGTGAAGGGTTTCTTACACTTGCGAGGGTCAATTGATTTCAACTGAATCATCAATTTTTTTGACAGCTAGCAATCAATTATAGGTAATCAGTTTCATTTGCCTTGAGGTGAATCACACAAGTTTTTTTCAACACGTCAGATCATCGGGTTGCTCATAATTGAAGGGGTCATGACTCTCACTTTCTCACCGACCATCAAGCAGACAGCTGCTAGCAGAAATAAATAAATAGTTTATGAAATACAAAATAGACTGCAGTATTTTGAGAAGCACTGCTAGTATTTCTCGCAAGCGATAAGGCTTTTAAATTCACTTTGACATAGTTTATGGATTCTGCCACAACCCATATATTCATGATATATTTTCTCGTAGACACCAACAAACTTTCCAAATAGAAAGATGTGTTGGAACGTGAAAATAGTCTGCATGCAAGGCAAACATTAGCAAGTCTAGAAATAACTCAATGCTAACGACAATCATTCTATTTCCAGATACCATGCAAACCCTATGCAAGAACCACTTCCTGCAGCAACTCTATCGTAAAATAGACGGCGCTGTTCTGTGGAGCCAAAACGAAAGAAATCTAGACTGTGTCATCACCTTCCAAACGCACTCCATCCTGCAAAGATTCATGCTCAGGTTTGATGGACTCCAATTGGATTGTAACGATCATTTGTACATTTATGATGGGGCGCATGCTGTTGGACCTTATAAGGTATTTATCAAACCAACTGTTGAAAATCATTGAACTAAAGACTTGAATCGTACATGAGGTTTAAAGTTTACGATAGTATTAAGCCCGGAAAATTGTTCAAATCACTTCTCAAGTGCTGCATTTCAAAGTTTGGATGCTCTTTAAGCTGCTACGAATATGCATTTATGCTTAGATGGTTTTTGAAAGTTTGTGGTTGAAATGGGACGGTGTTTGTGAATAAGTGGTAAGGAAAATCGGATAACATGAAGATGTGTTTCTGATTCTAGCTAAGTCAGAAACATAATATACTTAATGAGAAAATTGAAAAATTGCTCTTCAATCATATTTTCCGCTACAGTTAATCCAGACTCGCCGAGATTCACTAATCGGATCAAGTTGAAATTGCTTGGGAATAAGAATTCGTTGGTTCGTCTACCAAAATCGATCTAAGATTTTCATTCAAATGGAAGGATAATTTGTCGAGAAAAATCCAAATTTGAGCTCATTATTCAACATACCACAACTGGTGAATGTGGAAGTGAATTTTGCGAATTATTGCTAGTCTCATTGATTTGAATACAATATACACTCAATATTGATATTTCTTAAAACGTTTCATCACAATTTGATAGTATACGTTACACCGTTTGTAACAATCCATCTAAAATAGCAAAATAATTGTAGCTTTTCACCTTTGAAATGACTCAGACGATTATTTATTTGATAAACCAAACTAGTGATTATATCGAACGCGGTCAAATTACTTCGTCATAATGTATGAAGAAACGTTCAAAGAAAGAAAACTTTTTCAGAGTTGTCCCTCGAAATTCAAACTCACCAAACCAACCACCCTCTTATAGGAACCCACATCTTATCCCCCTCAGCATTCCAGTCTATTTGTTTTTTGACCTGGATGAATAAATTGTTCACTTCCCCTGACAAAACGGGCATAAAATTTTAATTAAAATATTCGCGCTCTTCTATAGCACCGCAAACCGTATTATCGGTTTTCACGGTGCCGCGGTTTATGGAGCAACATTTTCAAAAAAAACTCTATTGGATATGAGTGGCGAGGAAAAATGATTGAGTTATATTATCTGTAGTGGATTGTGTGGAAAATGTACTGGAAAATGCTGTGGTATCAAAAAAAAAATGTCGTGGGTGACGGCAAGTATCTATTCGCAAATGATCTTTTTTTTAATGAATGATATTATGGTTATTGCGAGTCTTGTTCACACTTCTGTATTCATTCTAGTTGCTCTTTCATTTTTTTGATGATGAGATTATCCTCAAAGAAACTTTAGATCTTATAGATTCAATTGAAATGAGGAAACTTCAACTGAATAATTATATACATGAAGCTTTTACTCGACTAAAATAAAAAATCATTCACAAGGAAATATTGCTGGAATACCGGAGTACCGTCGCGGTCTCCATCACATCTAACTCGTTGGCCGCCTCGTCGAATACCTTTCTGCTGATAAGGCTTTTGTCACCTTTTGTTAACACTTTATTTGTATTTTCCCGGTGAACACTTTGTTGAAAATCGTCTCTGACTACTTGAATCAACTACCCGCACCAACTTTATTACATTTGCGAAAAAGTCCCGAATTTATAAGTTGATTGAATGAATCTCCAAGCTGATCTTCTCTCTCCTGTTTGATCGAAACAAAAGCCATCAAGACCTAGACGTCGGAAATCACTGTCAAGTCCAATTTGACTTGGATTTTCCTGAGCTGGCAAAAAAAATCCTTCAATATGAGGCAACTTCAAGAGTTAGATTCGATTCAAACATTTCATCAGTAGACCCAAATAGAGACCATCAAAAGAGTGGCCTCTCCAATTGATCTTTGGTTACACGAAGAACAATGGTACAAACAAAAAACTGAGGAAAGACGAACTGGTACCGGTTGGGGTCTTTGTGAAGACCCTAGAATCTCACAATCAAGCAAAACCTTGCCACTTTGAGAGCATCCAATGATGTGACTCTAGGATGGATACCAAAAATCAACATAAGACTGGCAAATTATTTTTTTTTCACAATTTGAGGGTTCATGACACTCACTTTCTCATCGATCCATTGGAATGGATATAATATAAGTTTCACAGCAGACTTTCACAAACTACAAGGCTAATTCATTGATCAATATTGACGCTGCATTTCTTATCGGAAAAAAGCCATGACATGAACTGATGATGATAATTATTGTTATTCATCGTGAAATTACTGTTTTGTTCAAATTTTCCTCGTGGTTGGTAATCAATTGTTCATAAATATGCCTTGACCTAAATTCAAGTCGTGCCCCATTTCATCGATGTTTGGCTGAGGCCGACCTCGAGGCTAAAAATCTGTGTGATTTTGGGTTTATAAAACGTTGATACTTGAGCAATAAGTAAATTCTACACCAAATGTTCTAAAAAGATTGAATCATGAACAAAACACATTTTTCAACCCAAAAAATTTCTCTGGACTTGCTTTAAACTAGTATATCCACCGATAGCACACACTCTCGAAGTTTTGACACGAAATGAAAAAACAATTCGCAATAAATTATACCTTAAATTAGGACGCCAGTCAACCAACCATCCCTCCAATAAACAATAGACGAAATATTCCAAATTATGGAAATCGTCATAAAGGGCAGCAAACATATCGCATAATGCTCCATTTGTGTCCAATAAAATAACAATAATTTTCGTGGACAACGTTTTGAAATAAAATACGGCACCGTCAATATTCATTCGCATTGAATTGAATTATATTAAAGCCAAATAATGAAAAGCCATATTATACGACTATTTTAATTATTAGCTTTAATAAAATATCGGTGTTTATTTGAACTTAGGCTAGATGCTCCATTACAGTACATTTACTTCCTTAAACGTTCCATCGTTTATCATATTTAATGTTAGCTGTTATCGTCTAGTGCCCAGCCGAAACGCTAAAATTTAATAGTAAATATTAGATCAGCTGAATTATAGTCATTACGGTAGTCGCACAGACTCATATTTCACATTTACTTCCTGACAGAATGGCGGATGGTGCGAGAAGTTTTCTAATTTGAATCTCCCCGTTTCAGTTCGACTTGTCATGCAGAAACACGAAACAAACATTGGGCGCTATGTTTACGAGAACGAACTATGTTACGCTAAAGTATGTCACCGATAATTGGGGTACTGACACGAATGGATTCAAACTCGTCATTACTGCTGTGAAGGATCCGAGTAAGTATTTTTTTATTCCAAGATTCAAATTTCCAATGAAAAAATGTGAACGGTGTGATGTTTTTATACTCCAGACGTACGGATTAATAAATTACCTGACCACCATGCGCTTCGTTTTTATTGATTCTTTTTTGGAAGATAAGGGCAATAGTCTTTGAGTTTGTTTATATTCCAAGTTCTGTGACTTGCGGTTGTATTTTTTGTTATTGAAGTGTACCGACCTGGCGATATAGTACCGTCCATCATCGCCATAGTTTTTAAAATATGTTTGACAAAAGAAGTATCTAACTAGACCTAGAAGAACTTCTGGATAGGGTGTACTAAGATCAACAAAAATTTTAAGTGAAGGACGCCTTGATACTAGTATTTCAGGCAGAAATGAGTGCAATAGCACAATTGGTATTATTAAACAATTGAGAACAGGAAAGCTTGCAGAACCTGATCTGTAAGGTTTGTTCCAACCCGACCGAGCGCACTAAAGAAATTCCGTTCCAACAGCGTATGAAATGAATGATTTCACCGTCTTGTTGAGCGTTCCAACCCAACTTGAAGCCGTTCGGAAATCGGTTCTCGAACGATTTTTTCGAAACTTGACTAGAAGTGGGAGTCGATTGGGATGACATGCGCACCTTTGCCCAGCACCAAAACCAGAAACCCTTCCGGATCGGTACCCAGTGCTGTAGGTTGGAACAAATATAGAATAGACAGGTATATTGCACGGGTTCCAGGTCTAGAACTCGTATTCTCGGTATTCATAGACCCTCAACACTTTCAATATCCCAAAAAGATCTTCCACCATCAACCTCCCACTACACGAACCCCCACACCATCACCCCCTCCTATATACTTCAGAACCAATTCGCATGCGCAGTGTTTGTCATGATATTTACTCAACTGCGCATGCGAATTGGATCTGGAGTAGGAGAATAAATAGTGTGCATGCGAATTAGTTCTGAAGTAGGAAAATAAAAGTGGGGTGTGAGGGTTTATGCAGTGGGAGATTCTCCTTTGGGAATGCTAGAGAGAAAATTTCTCTTTTGAAGTGGTGGAGGGTTTTTTTTCAGGATAGTGGTGGAGAAATCTTTTTGAAGATATTGGAGGAAGGAATTCTTTTATGGTTTAGACATGTCAAGATCTCGAGATCTGGTGTACAAAGTTCCAGAATTTTCCGATTTCCTTTTGGCGTGTTTTCATTTGATTCCGTTACTTCAATCAACTACCGACTGAAATGTATTTTTCCTCTTAACACCCTTTCATGATTTTCCGCATCTGAATCTACCATTCAAACATTTTTCAAATCGGTAATTTCTTCAAATCTTCACGTAGAATCTCATCATGTTGTTTTTGAATTTGCTTTGGTTTTTCAGTTTTAAAGAAATTTTAATATTGGAAAGCCCATATTTTTTTGAGAATGTTGGTTGATTCCATAATAGAAGCCGATATGATTCTCATATCTTCAAAAAATTGTGCACATTCAGATTAAAGCACTAGCATCGGGTTACACATACCTCAATCAGAGTTTTTTGAGATACTCATAAAGTTTTGGTGGATGTGAAGTAAAAGTAAGATCCTGATGGCTGGGTTCTGGTAAATGTTGAATCATTCATGGACTATAGATCACTTAAAAGAAAAATTCTTGTGAAAAGTTACGAACATCCTGAACAAAGCCATGAACTTGCACAAAATAATCATGACCTGACATTTGTTTTGTCAACAAAAATGTGCTGCCCAACCAAAATAAAAGTAACGCAGCTGTGTTGTTGGCAGATATTTGACGCAATATTTTCATCTCCAATGACTTCAACTAGTCACAAGCCATAATCATAAAACAAATCGCGCGATTCTGGGCGTGTGTGTGCGTCGGAAAGGCAACAATTTCGGCAGTCGCGACTGATTTACGCCCTTTGTAATTATCAAGGGCCTATATTTCAGCTTTAATTGCTCAAACTAACCCGGCTTATGACGGCTTATTAAAGCAGGTTCCTTTTTTTCGGCGCCCGACACAGACACATACAGAGACACGCTGATTGGATTGTAAATATTCAAATGGGTTGTTATGAATATTTAAATGTCAATTTGTCTTGAAAAAAGATTGGAAACTGTTTTTATTCGACTACACGGGGGTCCTTGTTTGGATGGCGTGACTTAATTATTATACGTTTTATTTCAGAACACACATGTTCGGAGTTCAAATGCAACTTGCGCGAGTTTTGTATTTCAACGGATTTGGTATGTGATGGCATCAATCACTGTGCAGATGGATCAGACGAATCGTCCAATAATTTATGCCAAAGTAAGTCACTATAGTTTTCTATTTGTTTTTCAATTATAATAAATGAAATCTTTTCAGACAATGATACGGGTACCATCTTGGGCTTAGAAGTCACTTGGTTTGTGGTATTGGTAGTTAGCACCCTTCTTGTTCTACTAGTAATTATAGTTGCTGTTTCTGTGTGCGTTTGTAAACGGGGCAGTTGGAACAACCGACATGGAAATTCTGTACAGCAGCAGAACGCCTCGTATTCATGTAAGTTCTTTACATAAACATAACCATAATTTCAATTGCTCTACATATTTGAACCCTAAAGGCATACAAAATAAATGATGAAATCCCAAAGCAATCTATCACCATGTTTCAATGGTCTGAAATATTTTATAAGCCTTCGAGAAAGAGAACAAAGCTGAAATTGAAAATATAGAATTCATAGCTCAGTACTATGAGAAAAAAATTTAACCAAATATGAATTATTTTTTGTTCCACACTGATAGACATTGTTCTTCTCAGTAACACAAATGTATGGCTCCAATGGTCACATGGCCGTGAAACCAACTTTGGGAAGTACAACGACGCTAACCGACGGTGGTGGCATGTTGCACCACTTATCAGCGTCGGGAAACTGGTACCGCCCTGTGGGACTACTAGGGTTCCGCATGTTGCCGGCCCGGGGCCGCCTCTACTGCCTGGCAGGGTAACTGGTCCTTCTGCGCCGCCTGCTCCACAAAATGGAGGCAGCGATGCGCAGAATGCGCAGCAGAAGGACGAGTGGTTCGTCTAGCAGTAGGTAAGATTTTCATGATTGCCTTTTACTAGTTCAAAATATCAATTGGATTCAGCCTTAAACGATTGAACGGTTTCGTGAATTTCTCTGACAGCATAATATATCGACTGTAGCAGCCAAAATCAAATGTTCTTTGAAAATTCAAATTGCAGAAACTCGATGCCTTTCTCTAGCAGAATCTCGTTTATATTGTGCAAAATATTGTAAATGCGAGGGAATATAATTTTAATAGAGTCTGTTCGAACGATGGAGGCCGCAGATTGTCTCTGTCGATCTCAAGAACACATCGCAATCGATGTTGTTCTTGATGGCAATAATAACCCATAGGTAGGTATAATTGGCAAATATAGATAAGCGAATACGTGGACGGTAACATCTGCTATCAATCCTTGATAAATGGCGCTCCATATTCTCACGTTTAGTGCAAATGAGCTTGAATAAGTAAAAAGGCTTACTGAGTATCCATTGAACTGAGATATTAAGATATCAAATGATCCTTGTGTTTCATGACAATCCAGCAATGTGATTTTCCTGCTATTCTCACACCGTTCGTGCTTCGTTTTCCTTCCTACCACGCCACGACTGCTAGATCCATTGTGAGGCAGTTCTTTATCAAAAACTGAACTGTCAGTACTTCTAAGGTCTCTAAAGTATCTATGCTTATGGGATGTTCAGTTTATTTGAGAATATCCCACCTCCTGTGTCTATGAAGATGGTGATCTCTTCCTCTCTTATAATGGAGTCTTGATTCCAGTCTTCTCTGGAAGGTATTTTAATTTAACCACTAACTTATTCTCAAAAGACCTCTTGGTCACCATGTAGTCTGGTCCTGTTTGTAGCAGCTTCGACCTTTTGATTATCCATTGCCTTTGAGATTTCCTTTAGCACCATTGAGTGTCCGCTTGTTGCCTGTTTCCTGAGAGTCTGAGAGCTTCCTTTGCGGCAGTGCTTTCAATGAACAGTTCAATGGGCAAGAGGTGAGGTTCGGAATGACCTCTGAAGCTGCCTGCGGTGTGCTGTTCTTTGCTCCTGTTGTACTTTCGTGAGCATCTTCACGTTCGAGTTCGTGTCAGTGGCTTTCCACCATACCATGGCTCCGTAGGTAATTATGGGTCCACGATCGCTGTATACTTCCAATGGATAATGTGCGGCTCTAGTACCAATTTGTATGTATTTCCTTGTGAACAGTATTAGATTTGTCTTATCAGGGTTCACTCAAGACCGTTCTGTCCTGCTAAATTTGGAAAGTTCCTTCAATGCAAATCCCATGATTTCACTGATAGTTGACAGGCAGACTACCAGTCGTCTGCATGCGCCACCAACTTTATTCCTTGTTCTCAGTAGGTTTTTGAGATCAAGTTTACTAGGATCAACCACAAGAGTGGAGAGATAACTCCTCCTTGTGGTGTCCCTCTTGTTGTTCTATTGTCCATTTCATGAGGATTGGTCGATTTTCATCCTTTCCATTTCTATTTCAATGGCCTCGGCCGTGACATGACTCGATGCTCCCTCTATGTCTAGAAATGCTCCCAGCGTGTATTCTTTGTCATTGAAAGACTTTTCGATTGTTGTCACAACTTCATGCAAAGAACTGTCAGTTAGGGTGAGCATGTTGATCCAGACATTGCATTTCTATATATCTTGGTTGATTCTCTCATGTGCAGGGGGTTGAGTTATTGATTTTTCCGACTTGGGTATAAAAACGACTTTGACCTCCCTCCATCTACCTGGTGTCTATCCCGATTGGAGATGATCAAAGTATCTTTCGACCAGGTCATCTTATATGCTGTCGAGAGATTTCTGTAACATGATAGGCATTATTCCATCCGGTCCCGCCGCTTCATACGGCTCGAAACTGTTTACTGCCCCCCCCATATTATCCTTGATACATCCTCCTCATGTGTTCTCGTATTTGGTATCAGCTGTTGTTCGTCAGAATTGCTGATTTCTGCTACGGGCTACGGTACGTTCTGGAAAGTGCATGTCCATCAGCAGTTCCTGTGTCTCCTTGCAGGATTCTCTCCATGAGTTATCCGGACTTTTTATACTTCTTGGGGTTACCATCTCCCTTGAAAGCATCTTTCATAGCCTTGCAGCTTCATTTGTATCCATTATAGACTCGCAGAAGTCTTGTATTCAGTCCAGTCCTTCTCTGTTCCATTTCTCTTTGCTTGATTGGTTGGGGACTTGGTTCTTGTCCCTAATCTGTCTCAGTTCCGCTGGGCGACTTTAACTGTTCCTCTAGCTTCGTCGCATGATCCTCTATTTTCTCTTTGGTAGGTGATCGTGATACCTTGGCCAAAGCCAATAATTTCTTGTCCCCTTCCATGAGGCCAGAGAATTTTTGCCAATCTGTCTTACGAGGATTCCGGAAGGGTTCTACCTTTTGGAGCTCGCTGTTGATTTCGAAGAGAATTCTCCTAGGATCCGAAAAAGATTCTATAAAAGAGACTCTCCAATTTTCAACCCGTTCCTCTTCGTCCCTGACCCTGTTGACAAAAGTTGGTACATCCCTCCTATTGCATATTATAAGGTCGGTGGCAAGTATTGAGTCCAAAACTGACCCACCTCTGTTATTAATGTCACTGCTGCTCCATTGCGTGTGATGACCATTGGCATCGCACCGTATAATAGCTTTCCTTTCTCCTTGGTGTGGTGGACTAGAGTTCGAGTTCGGATTGCTGTCGATAGTGGTTCATGTTCTTCGTATGGCATGTATGGCATGTCTGCTCTGAGGATAGGCTAAGATTCAGTATACAGGTTCTCATTTTACTCACCGACGGGAAATAATATGGATGATGAATCCTTGAATTTTGCCTTATCGTTGCCTCAAAAAGTAATTCCAGCTTTTTTTCCAACTTTCTCCTTCCTTTTGACTGCCTTTGTTATTAATTTTAGGATAGATGGAACACTAAACGTTCCGTTTCACCTTCATGATACATATTTCGGACTTCCATTCTCTCAATTCCATTTTTGTTATATGACGTTTCGATTAATCACATATTTGATCGTCATCAGTGAACAGAAGGATGTCAATCAAGGAGTAGATCTGATTATCATAACTCCACCGGAAAAAAATATTTGACAAATATTAGAGCGGCAAGGGTAGAGGCACTTGGAGAGGTAAGCAGTACCACGCAAGACGTACGATTATAGTGAAGCGACAAACCTCATTCGAAACTGGTTATTCAAGCAGACCCAAGCTATGCTGATGACGCCTATTAGGTAGACACGTTAATAGATTGGTCTGTTTGAGGAAATAATTTCGAAATCATTTTCCTTCCATTATTATAATGATAGTTGTTATCCTAGTTAAGATTTTTTCTAGTTGACAAAATAGCATCTACTTGTTCCAGGAGCAACCGGGTCTGAACCCGCAGGGTGAGCCGAAGGTGAACTGAACCCAACCTTTGGCCAAAGTTTCCGACAATCCACGGGATCTACCGTGAGATTGTTATAGATTTATATTTTCTACCGATATAAATCATTTTTGTTATCCAATAATTAGTTTGAATCTGTGAATGTATGGCGTCTAACTCAATTTTACTACGAATGGATGAATGGATTATTAGAAATTGTACCGCAGTACTCGCTTTCATGTCATTCCATATTACATCTCGGATCACGGCAAATGAAAAAGATTCGTCCAAAATCATTCCCCATTGAGCAACGTTAAACTGGAAACTTCCGAACGGATTGCCGATGGCAAAAACTATTCTTTGGAAAAGTTTTACCGGCTTGGCCATCGTGGATGTACAGTACGTAACCTACATCTGATATTATAAAACTTTCTAGGGACATTTTTCCAAATGGTGCAGGATTTGTATGAAAATCACTTGATATATTTTGGACGAACCTTTTTAAATACTCATCGCATCCAAAGGTGGTTAGACAATACCCGTAGACTTGCAATTTTAAATTCTTGATTGATTTCTAAAGTGTAAGACAACGTGGCAAAGACTAATCTCGGAGCCATGTTGATGTAAAGTGACGTCACAGTCAGCTATCGAACTGCCGTGTAGACTGACAATGACAGAATACTCAATTTTTCCGTTAGTGAGTCAAATGCTGAAATATTGGGGAATGCTTGTTTGAAGACGCACACAGCCAATATAGACAAATACACTACTTGTAAAGTAATTGTATAAAATTGTTTTTTTCGGTTTCTCCGCGCGGTTGGCGCAGTCGTGAGGATCTATGCTGGGAAGGACAATATAATTCCGTTAACAGGGTGCCAAACTTATCACCTTGCACTAATATATCAGCTCGTAGCATATCAAATTAAGCAATAATAGAACAAATCACATATCTCCAAAACAGTGTTTTTCCCCGTACAGATCCAGCCTAGACTTGAAAATGATAATAAATTTCCTGCAAAATCTATTTGTCTAAATATCACTTTGTATATGTATAAAGAAACTCATAAGCGTACTTAAGCTAGCGACTAGTGAAATTTTCTATTTCAAGTTTTACTTTCAGCTTAATTTGAGATTGTATGGATCGCAGATTGGATAAATAGCTGACGTCATATAAAATAGGTTTTGGTACAATTTTTTACTGAAATCAGTCATATACATAATCTTGTACACATATCTGGTTAGAGCAATTATTATAGAGGGGCATGGATTATCTGGATGATGTAGACAATTTTCGTCAAAATTCCAAAACTCATTGATAAATCATTTCATCTTATGCTAACGATGTTTAGGAAATTAAGAAATTATATAGTGCATATTAGGACCAATATGTTCATTTCGGAAGCTATAATTCCACTGATACAGTGGGATTAAAGGCAGTTATAGGCAAATACATAGAAGTCATATAAATAAACCAAAGTACAGCACGTATGTCCTTGGATGTTGTCCCTACGATATGTATCTGCTAGAAAATTTGTAATTAGAAAATGTACTATGAAAAGTTTTATATTTGCATATTCTATACCTTATTCCCGTTTGATTTGTGCAATAACTTGATTAGAATGTACATTTTATATTGTAACCATTGCGCAATAGATAAAGTTTAGTTATCCATACTACATTGTAGGAAATAGCTGCAAAGTTGTACCACCCATATTGCCGTCTATTACGAAAATTCTTTGCAGCTGGTTATTTTGTATGTTTCCATATCATTTGCAACTGTTGACCAAATGTAAGAAAATTTTACAGTCCTTTAGCAAATACTCATATTGTGTGTTCTTAATGGAGTACAGAAAATGTTTATTTAATAAAAAAATATCAACTTTCAAAAGTGTTTCATTCAATTATTGGTAACAGGACAGCTGGGCCAAATGATGCAAATGATCATTTATTTTGGGATTTCCTATAATAAAGAGATTAGGGTCCTCGGACCTTGTGTTCAAGCAGGTAAGTAACAACAGATGAGAATTTTTCGAAGACAACATGTCCTTGGTAATAAATTTCTGTCTTTATTGAACTTCTATATTGTGTGTTTTATATTTTATACTACTAATGATGAAATCCTGTATGCGATCAGTGAGACCTGAAATTACATTTTGATGTTTACTATATTGTTCAAATTTTTATAACTTCAATTTCAACGTAAAAAAATTAGACTCTACATTTCAATATTATACTTGATGTTTTCATCAATTGAATTCATATGAATAATAATTATCGAATTCACTCGTTATTGCACAAATCGACTCTGTAGAAAGAACTAAAAAAAAATAATCTTCAAAAAATTCACTTTATTATGGATTTTGAAGACTGGATGATATTCCACTTTCGTTTTCAGTTTTCCGTTAGAATTGCACATGAAACAGATGCGAATATTTGATCGATTTGAAACTCCATAGGAAATATCCTAATATATAAAAATGAGTACCGATTTCTTCTGGAAGATCAATAACTTGAGGACGGCTGGGGCAATTTGAGTCATTTTTTTTAAAGTTGTTCCTTTAAGTCTTGGGTTTGTTTTTATGGCGAGAAAAGCTGGAAAATCCCCCGAAAAAAACCTGAAAACACCACTTTTCATTCGGGATGTCACATGTCACCTTTCCGTGACAAAACAAACTAATGTCAATGTCAATGAGTAAATTCAATAGGCGCGTTCGAGTTTCCACTCAGAGCAAGAAGAGCGGAAACTCGAACTCACCTGATGATATTGATGTCAAGTCAGATCATAGACCTGAGTTATGAAAGAGACTCTAAACTCTACAGCATAGCACTGGCGGCCATTTTCAATATCAAGACAAAAATGACATTATGAGAAAAGAGTATTTCTATTTTTTCCCATACAGGGTCTGTTAGAATATCTACCCGTTAATGCGAGTTACAGACAAAGTCCAGATTCATTTTCAGAGTTGATACTACGTCCATACAAAAATTAAAACTAAAACAGAATCATAGGTCAGGACTGATAAAGCAACGTTGCCATAATGTTAAAATATGTGCATTCAGTGAACGTAAACATAAAAGTAAAACAGTGCTGATGCTGATTTTATCCAGGCTTATATCCTATCTAATATATAAATTTGAATCCCGTTTTTCTTGGTCACTCCATCACTTGAGAACGGCTGAAGCAATTTGGGTGTTTTTTTTCCAATGTTCTTTGAAATATGAAAAGTGATGTTATGGAAAGAAAAATTGAAAAATTTTCCTTAAGAAGCCGAAAACACAACTTCCCTTTCTTTGACATAGTGAGGTTATGTTTGCATAGTTTTATTATTTGCCAATGGATTTTGTTCAAATAATAATTATGTAGGTTCTAATTTGCTGTTTGATCAAGAATTGACCAAGTGCGGTTATGTTTGCCTAATTTTGTTATTTTCCAAAAGATTTTGTTCAAATTAGATAATAATATCGTAGGTTCTATTTGGGATTTGATCAAAACATTCAAAAAAAAATGACATGGTGAGGTTATGTTTGCATATAGTTTTGTTATTTTCTGAACGATTTTTTTCAAATCAGATATGTAGGTTCTATTTGGAATTTGATCAAAAATTTTTTTAAAACATTACGTACATAGTGAGGTTATATTTGCATAGTTTTGTAATTTGCCAAAAGATTTTGTTCAAATAATCATGTAGGCTTTGGTCAAGAAATTTAACAAAAACTGACCGAGTGAGGTTATGTTTGCCTAATTTTGTTATTTTCCAAAGGATTTTGTTCAAATTAGTTAATATATCGTAGGTTCTACTTGAGATTTGATGAAAACATTTTTTTTTTAAACGACATAGTGAGGTTATATTCGAAAAGTTTTGTTATTTTCCTAAAGATTTTGTTCAAATAAGATATGAAGGTCTTAATTTGAGGTTTGATTTTAGAAATTTACCAAAAATCGTCCAAGTGAGGTTATGTTTGCATAATTTTGTAATTTTCCAAAGGATTTTGGTCAAATCAGATTATAGAGGTTCTATTTGGGATTCGATCAATTTTGTTTTTCATAAATGTGAGGTTATGTTTGCTTAATTTTGTTGTTTTTCAAAGGATTTTGTCCAAATTAGATATGTAAGTTCTATTTGGGATTTGGAGTGTTGTAACAATATATACGTTTTCAGTTTGAACATTTCAAAAAAAATCACGCTAGAAATGTTGTCAGATATTTAACATATCATCTTAACTGGAAAATCGCTAGGAGGATTCTTATTATTTTTTATATGTTTGTTATATCTGCGCCCCGAATAACAGAATAATTATTGAAACATCAGAAAAACTAAAAAAAAAGAAAATTGTGAAACAAATTCATTTAGCACATCATTAATTATTGATTATGAGGCAGTATGGAATTTGCCGGGTCAGCTAGTAAATAATAAAAATCGGTCGTGCGGTTCTTGAGTTATAAATGGTGTACCCAACTAACCCGACTTTGACCTCGTAAGGTGAATATCAAGAAATCAAGGAAAAAATTGAATTCCATAGAATTACGAATGAATCCACCTGAAAATACAACACAAATTTAAAAATTGACACGTAAATACAACTTTATTGATTTTTGATGGCCGCGCAGAATCAAACTTTTTTGATGTTTGTTTTTTTTATGAATTATTCCGATGTTTTGATACTTAATGTCTTATTCGAGGCAAAGGCAAATCCAACAAAAAAATCAAAAATTTTAAAAATCGGTCCAGTGGTTTTTGAGTTATAAATGGTATAACTTACCAGACTTTATTTTATATTATACATATGAAGCGCTATGTAATTCGTTGAAGATAATCAATAAATATGTCATGTTTAAAGATTTTTTTTTCAATAATTTGTCTTATGTTTTGATAGTTATTTTGCTATTCGGAGTGGAGACAGATCCAAATTATAAAAATCGGTCCAGCGGTTCTTGAGTTATAAATGGTGTAACTGATACGACTTTGTTTTATATACAACGTGTACCCAAATCTAGTTAGCAAATGGTTTTTTTTATCGATTTTAGCGAAAAAAGAGTTTTTCATAATAAGTATTGCTAAAAAAAACATGATTCATCCAGTAGTTGAGTAATTTGTATACACAGAGGGTAGCCAAAGAGGACTTTTTAACCTCCCCATAAGTGAACAAATTTCTGGATAAATCGGTTTTTTTTTGCAAGCATAACTTTTTACGATTAAATTTGGGCACACGTGTTTGTAAGCTACTTTTTCAAATAAAATTTTTCTCAAAAATTAAAATCAGAAGTAGAGGTAAAATTAATGTTTTTGCAATTTTTGGCTACCCTGTGTATACAAATTATTATTTATCTTCTGGATAAATCATGTTTTTTTTTAAGCAAAACTTTTTTTGAGGAATACTTTTTTTTTTCTAAATCGATGATAAAAAAAAATCATTTATTAACTAAATTTTAGCACATGCTGTATGAATAGTTGAATAAATTGAAAAATATGTTAATTAAAAAATTGAATCAGAAGACCTTTTCAATTTTCTAAAAAAACGTTTGGTGCATTTTTTGTGTGTAATCGCCATAGAAGTTGTTTCTCTTATTGTTCAGGATGTCTCAAAATAAATGAGTCCAATAATAGGTAAGTGAACTTAATGAGTTGATTGAAAAAAATAAATAAAAAACTTGACAATTCCATTCTATTAATTATTTACTATTCAAGATAGGAGTACGTCCGATTTTTTGTCTTCAATCTATTTATTTATGAAAATAATCAAACGAAACAAAACCGTTATTAAATTAAAGTCAATCTTAAAAAAATTAGGTAGGTATGCAAAAAACAGCTCTTTTTCATTTACGATCGTTTTTTTTTTTAAAAAATAATACTCAGGTCTCGTATTTTAAAAATCATTGTTCCAAATTTATTCTTTCAAATTCCTTCCTTTTGACAAATTTGAGTTTTTTTTTTGAAAATTACCGCTTTTGCAATATAATCTAACGAGATGTACGGTGTTCGTCATAGAAAAAAGTTCAAATGGTCAAGGTTATTGAAAAAAATTGAAAACACATCCAAAATAAGAAAAAAAAATCAGATACTTGAGATTTTTAAATTTTGGTATAAAAATTAAAACAAATGATCTCAAAAATTCAAAAATACCATACAAGTTGATTTTAGGTCCTGCTTTTTGGTGCTCATCAGTTTTTAGTTCCATTTTCAACCGATAGAACTACTAAAGATGCCCATAGCAACATCATTAATTTATTGAGATAGTTTAAATGATGAAAAATGAATTTTTAAAGTGGAGTAGCGCAGAAACGGCTGAACGAAACATCAACTTATATGGTATTTTTAAATTTACAAGAGAGAGATCTTTCGTTTTAGACACAGATATAAGGGGTGTCCCATTTAAAAAAAACAAGCATTTGTAAAAATGTTCTATTCCCGATGCGTTTTTATTTTTTTCAACTTGAGGATCTGAATTCTAATCAAATTTACTTTAAGTTTGATCCTTTAAACTTATTTCTAGGACGAAAAATAAGAAAGATATCCACTGGCCAAAATATAACGGAACACCCTGTACAAAACAGAGTCCAAATCATTTGTCTTTTTGAAAAAAAATAATGACATTTTATATAAATGATTCTGATCTCAAAAGTCTTTGTATAAATTGTATTGTTTGTTTCCTACAAAGGGGCACATTGTAGTCATACAAAAATACAAATTACTATTTTTTTGAACGTTTTGAGGTCTGTCAGTTCAGTTGTTACAAAATAACCTCATAACCAAAAGCGTTAACCAATCAAATTCATATTTGGAACTCGTATCAAGGTCCACGAACTTGGGCCCAGGTAATTTTTATAGGTGATTGGTGATTGGACACATCTGTTTTAAAACAGTTTGACTTTCTATTTATTCTCGAACGTTTTTGGATGATAAAACGCGATAGAAGTCTCGATCACTAGGGAGAAAGAAAAAACATCTGGAATTTTAGTCATAAAAATGATCAAAAATTACGATTTTGACCTAACCGACCCCATTAGAGATTTGTTACCGTCAGTACCATAGTAACATAATAAGCCTCCAACACTCGAGGCACAACCAATACCCATCATTACACCTCCACAGTACCACCTTTCCGATATCACACAAAATTACCCTATCCGTCGGCGTTTTTCACAGAAGGTCGCTGCCTAAGCTATTTCTGGTACTACTCACCTTCCGAAAGACAAAAGCTAAATCTGTCTTGGACTTGGCGTACCGGTACGGCCAAAGATTCTGATTCTCAGCATCTCAGTCTTGATTCGATACGACGCGACGGCTGTACCGGCACGAACGACTGCCAGACAGGCACGTGCGATTTGCGACAATTTTTTTCAGCGATGAAAATCAGTGATAGTTGAGTGGAAATGACTGTTTGGTGAAGTGAAAATGTGCTCGAGGAAATTGTGGTTTTTGATGGTGCTTTTGACTGTGGTCTGTCCGTTGGTGGATGTGGCCAGGCAGAATAAGAATAGGGGTGGCGGGAAACATAGTAAGTGATTTGGAATTGCTAATTAGAGGGACATATTATTAGTGTGCTATGAAATTAATATCGCAACCAGGAGCTTGATGGGATAATTAATTAATTCGGGGTGTTTGAGATAATCGGGTCTCTAGGTAAACGCTTCGAGATGACTTGATATGTTTAATTATTATACTGGGTATTAATCTAATTATAAATCAAATCCAGAGCTTCCTGGAAAGTTCAGGAATAAAGAGCTTTCTTTTTGGCTTGGGAGGTCAAAAACAAATTTGAAAATAGGCATAGGTACTAGAAACACAAATATAAGAACTTATCATTTTAATCGGGCTTTAATCAACGACAATGATCGATGACGCCAATATGTATGAAATTTTAGCAAGCGGTTATTTTTTTTTATTCACTTTCGGCTACACTGTGGATTTTCAGATACTTTCGCCAAGCTTCATTGTCATAAGGACAACTCTGGCCAGCTGCAAAAGCGCATATCTAAATTTCGGCTGTGCCTAAGCGTTTTAATACGATTTTCCCGAGTGACGGTCAAAATAATATAAGGCGTGTTTTTAAATTAAATTGATTATTTACGAGTAAAATGATTGAAGTATATAGGTATAAAACAATTTATATTCCGGAATTTCTTGGTTTTGGGAGGTCATTGACCAGATGATCCTATGGAGGAACCGCCTTTGAGAACCTAACCTCACTTATCAATCGTGCAGTGTTTTTTGTTGTTAATTGATTTGCATAACTCGTTTCTTTAATAAATAAAGTATTTTACTCGCGGGTAATGGTTATATTACTCAATTAAAGCCTCATCTTTGTGAGTAATAGCCATCATGACCCGCTGTTTGAGTAATAAGCTATTCTTTTTTATGAATCATACCAAATTTTAAGACGAGAATGTAGTATAAAATGGAAAAAGATGCTACTTGTTACACAAGCATCAAATTTTATTTTTCCAACCCCCTGTAGTAGTTCGACGAAAAAACAGGTGGTATACTACCAAACAGATTTTTTTTGGTATTGACTTGTTAAATTGAAATCACCCGTCGTTACACTATGGCATATTAAACTTTTATTTGATCATTCAGGAAAGTCTCAAGCAAGAAATCAAATCAATTCCTTACGGAGAAAATAAATCAATATACGTTCAATTGATTACCTATCCTTAATTAATGTAATGAAACCCATTAACCGATTAATTTATTGAAATAACGGACTCTTGATAAATATAATGACATTTTTAAACCTTTAACCTTTAGCCTGATGATCTCTGAACAAAATTGGATATTTTTTCTAAATTTTTGTGAAAACATTCTTCACATCTCCAAGTCACTGTTTCCTATATTCCAAGCTTAATATGACCAATCAAAATTCAAATGTCGAAGAAAATCAATTTTCTCCAATTCTCCACATTGATTAACTTCCATTTTCAATGGATTGAAAAACTAATTTCACAGGCACTTCCACGTACCCAACCTAGTCATAAAATATAACTGTATAAGTGACCTGTAACTACGACCCAAAAAAAAAAAGTGGACTACCAAGTTGATATCATACGAATGATCAGATATCAACACAATTAGATAAATAAAGAAAAATAGTCTAGCATAGATGAAAAATGCTAGTGAAGAAAGGTCGGAATGTGCTTTCCTCATACTTCGCATGGTGAATTATTGATGTTAAAAAATTGAGCCTCTGATACTCCCCCTCCATACAAGACTCTCTCCATCTTTCTCTTTAGGAGATACAAGCAGAAAAGTTGATGAATTTCCACCACTCATGCTAGAGACTGTTTTGACCTTGGTCAAGGTCGCTGTCACCTTGAACGACCGCTGGTGTGGTTATAGTAATCCATCTGCTCATTCATCAAATTTGTAGACATAATAAATGTGTGTGTTATGAAAGTATTTTGTTCATTATACATATAATCAGTTCAAATGGAGATCAGACAAAAGATATAGCGGATATAATAGACAAGAAAAGATGGGCGTTGATTGGTTTTGAATAAATTAACCGCCTAATGTTTTATTGATTCGATTTAACATCACGGGCATTCACGGCACTCGATACATAATTGATCAGAATTATTGAACTGATTTCCAGAATTTACATCAAATCTGGTCTTTACAATTTGGTTTCTCCGAATAAGCTTATCACAATACCCCAAGCACCCATCAAGGGTTATTTAATTCAAGGACCTTGTTTTACGGTCTCAAGAAGAATTATACCCGTTTCTAAATCCTAGGTAAAGCTGTGGTGAGCCGACTTTTAACACCACTTGTGAGAATTCCACTTGAGGTGGTGATAAATGCCCCTGCCTTAAAATGATTAAAAATACATTCACCTTCGAACCAAGTTCACTGTTAATGTTAGACAAACAGACGATATTTACTTTAGTAGGATGTTATAGGTGGAGGTACCGGAAGTTTATGCACTGTACCAGACCGCGGTGGCTCATGTATGAGATTACTGGATTTGCCTGTGAAAATTAATTATTATCTTACCCAAACAGTTTCATCATTAATCCAGTCGATTATCACCCTGTTCTGGACAAAGTATCTGGATAACAACCGGAGCTAAACACCGGGATGAATTATGTGCAGTATCCGCTAAATTTAGATGATATATGCTGGCCAGAATGTTATAAATATATCTGCACGCGTCCATGAACTTATCCAGTTATATAAATATTGCCGGAAAATTGGATCGGATTGACAGATTTAGAACGTGCAAAGGCTTGATTTTTGAAATATAGATGACATGAGAAGTGCATTTGGGAATGGGGCTATCATTGGATGTCTAGATTGGCACCAGAGTTGATATATTATGTGATATTCAAATTTGGTCTGCCATTGGAGGGTATTCAGACTTGAAAAGTATCAGTGACGTGTTTACCATGGAAGCAAGGGCAGCACCACTTCCGTGGGTATATACAATAATAATAATAATTAGGTCTCCCTCGTATTCTTTCAGTCATCGGGCATGTCGATTCAAGTGTAGCGGCTACATCGGGAACTGTTTTGGTTCCTCTGGTATAAGTCTGGGCACGGCACAATACAGGGTGTTACTTAATGGTATGTCATAATTTCAAGGAGGAGTTCCTGGATGAATTTTAAGTCGAAAGGGTGTTAAAGATCTGTTTTATTTTCAGTTTTTAATACATTTTTTAAAGACGGTTTGAGATATTGAACTGAATTTTGCCACAGGATATTATGGTATAGGAACACACTTTTTTTTATTTTAATTTTTTCATTTTATTTTTTTATGATTTCTTTATTCTTTTTCTTTTTTTTTTTCTTTAGACCCAAGTTTATATGACCTTTTTGACTTAAAATTTAGGATCTCCCCCTTAAAATTATGACACCATTAAGTATCACCCTGTATACTTAAGTATGTGAGTTTTGGGTCTGAGTCAACACCCCCTATTCACTACCCAGCTCTCTGAAAATTCTTCAATCTCATGTAGTTTTCTTCTTCCTGTTTTTTCCCCCACAGAAATAAACATGAATAGTCTCATCTGATGGAAACTTTAGGTATAGATTTTGAAGGCAAGATTTGATAAACTCCTCTTCTTCCATGATATTTTGTATGAGATATCTGGTACGTCATATTTAGAGAGAGACAATTTTGGATGGCAATGAGATCATTGAATGGATTAACATCTCATGTTTTATTGCACACTTTACCATCCGAGATGGTCTTCACTATACTCATATTATTCCTAAAAGTAAGTTTCCTACCATTTTGAGTTTTCCAGAATCTAGTTGTAGTTCCTCAATTTTTAGATCAGGGTCAATAAGCTGTATTGCCAGTAATGGATGACATAGCTTGGATCCTCTTTCCAAACTACTTCACCTTAGGCAAATGTAGCTGGAGGAGGTTCCTCAATAGGTGTTCTTATAAAGTCATCAATCTATAGAGGAAGTTGCATCCTCGACCAACAGAGCACTGCGCAATGTGGACATCAGCTGTCCTTTCCATTACCCTTAAGACAGTCTTTTGATCCTTTTCCCCATCCTGCTCGAATCAGAACTTCTTGCCTCCTGCTTATCCGGAATAATGGTCCTCTCCATTTGCAAGATAATTTGTAGGTCTGTGGTGCTCAAGCTCAACAATGCTCTTTTTTGAAGTTGATGCCTGTGCTTCCTCAGAGAGTTGGTATTTGCATTATAGTCACCAAACAGGGTCCGTTCTGTCAAAGCAGTGGTCTACTTCTTCACAAATCTTGCGGCTTGATCTGTAGATAGATCAAAACGCGCTTTCCGCCATATTACCACTACCAAAACACTACAAAGACATCAGATTATCATATTATTGTGAGGCGTGAGGTGCTGTTTCTGTCGGCGGAATATCCACGGATGGAAAAGTCAGACCCTATAAAAGTATTCATGTGAACCTTCCATCAGGATCAGGGGACGAGTTGCGGACCAACAGAAACACCAAGTTTAGGCAAATCTAGTTCGCATACGTCCCAAAGGCTTACTCCGAGTCTACGGGAGCCGGAGTATCAGATTGGCTAGGAATGCAGGAAGACTTTCCTCTCGGGAAACTTTCAACGGTCATCCAAAGTTTTCGCTACTAGGAAGATGAACGGAGGGGCAGAACATAACATAGTCATCTATTCTGACAACCAAGTTGGCACTGAAGGTTTTATACAAATCAACAAGAAATGGCAACCAGAGAGATATGCTCTGGATGCCCTGGGCAAGACATCTTTCAGTCCGCAAATTTTCTTTTGCTGATCTTATTTTATTCCAGATTCTTCTGTGAAGAATTTTGAAATCTGTATCTGTTGAGTTTACATTACCTTTGTTTTTCCATTGAATCCAGAATATGATCAGTCATCAAGTGTGTAATGTAGTCGGAATAAAACACCGATAATTACTTTAACTCTATTAATATTGAAAAATATACCCGCTAATACAAACACGTGCGAAGCAAACAGCATTTCGAACAGAACCGCACGATTTGACAGAGCTCTTCTTATTTGTCATCTTTGACAACTGCACATCTCCTAACTTCATTAATATTAAAGGTGTGTTTACATGTTCACGACACTACAATACCTCCCCTCATAAATTCAAACGCTGGGGCGGTTTGACATTACGTCTAGGTCTTTCATTTACATTTAACTTATCAGAACATCCTTGAAAGTTGGGTGTACATGCAGAAACAAACTTAGAACTAGGTTGGCAATCAAAATTTTCATTCTTCTCCGAATTTTTCTGAACCACACTTTCATTTAGTTTAACCAAAGGTTCAACCCTTGAGTCAGTAACATGCTCATTAACTGTCAAATACGCGACGTTTTTGAAAACGTCACAGGTACCATATGATTGGTCGTGGCCGAATTTGGTATCCAAACAAGCTTTTGTGACTTGTGGTTTTGTATTCTGTGAGTTTTAAATCAGTGTTTGTGTTTAATTTGAACTTCTTTGGACCATATTTTTGGGTTTAGTACATATATCGTGTGTCCCGTTAGTGCGTAAATGATAAGCCGAGTGAAAAGTCAGCTTTTGAGGTAATAAAAAATAGCTTGTTTGGATATTTCCGTCTGACAGCTGACGTTATGACGTCACAGAAACCTAGCGTATTTGGTTCAGCAACATCCGAAATTACAGGTGAGTAAGGTAATAAATTAACATTTTGTTTTAAACTCAAAAACTCATCATTGGGTTTGTCAATCATACATTCTTCAAACCCATCCCCTAACGTATCTGACTTATTACGTCTAATCTGGTTCAAATGTCTTTTCCAAATCAAATTTTCATGAACCAGTTTACAAAAATAAATTCTGTCATTCAAAACTTCATCTATAACACTCTCAACCCACGTTTTCTTATTAGGATTTCTATAGTCTCGACACCAAACTCTATCCCCCTCTACAAATGTTTCTTCACGTTTTCCCTTATAATTTAAAATCTGTCTTTCAGTTGACTGAACACTTTTTGTTGATAACAAATCTAAACGTGTGCGTATTTTAGTTTTAAACATCATACTACTAGGTGTCATTCCTGTTGTAGCGTGCACAGAATTTCGGTACGAAAATAAATACCTATAAGCCAAAGTTTCTATGGAAACATTTCTATTTTTCTCATCTAATAAAGCCTTTTTTAATCCTAATTTTACAGATTTAACACAGTTTTCCGCAAATCCGTTTGTTGAAGGATGAACTGGTGGAGATGTGACAAATTTGACTCCGTTTTGACTTAAGAAATGTATAAAATTTTCAGAAGTGAATTGACCCCCATTATCAGTTTCAACTATACGTGGTATTCCAAAACGCGAAAAACACTCTCTAAACCTGTTAATTGTGTTGTCTGAATCGGCATTGCTCATTATAAAAACTTCAGGCCATTTTGTATATGTATCCACAATAATGAGTATCATTTTGGCTCTGATTGGTCCTAAAAAATCAGCATGTATTTTCTCGTAGATATGATTAGATTCCTGTGACTTGATTAGTTTAGCCTTGGGTGGATCTGGACGCATTTGACAACAAATCCTGCAACTATTCACTTGCTGCTCAATGTCATTATCGAGTGAAGGCCACCAGAAATAGGATCTTGCACTTGATTTCATCTTAGCCATACCTTCATGATTGCTATGTAATTCTTCCAATAAATGTTTTCTGAGGCTGACTGGAACTACAGCTCGATAACCCCACATGACAATTCCTTGCTCGATTGATAGTTCGTTTCTTCTCGTTAAAAATGGTTTGAAAAGCTCATTTTCACTATGCTTGGGAAACCCATATCTAATAAAATTAAATACTTTACCCAAGATAGAATCTTTTCTGGTTTCTGACCTTAATTTCAAAGAATCTATTGGTATTAGACCCTCAACCATATTTAAATAGTCAAAATCTGGTTCAGTACAGTCGTTAACATCATAGTCCGGTAATGGTAATCGTGACAAAGCATCTGCTTTTGAATTGTCAACTCCACGAATACATTTGAAAGTGTAATCAAAACTAGCCAAAAATAGAGACCATCTTTGAATTCGACCAGCAGCCATTTTAGGCAAACTTTTATATTCACCAAAAATAGACTTTAAAGGTTTATGGTCACTTAAAATTTCAAACTTTCGTCCAACTAGATATTGATACAGCTTAGAAACGGACCAGTAGACAGCCAAAGCCTCCTTCATAATCTGCGAATAACCCTGTTCAGCCTTGTTCAATACTCGAGAAATATAGCAAATTGGTCTCTCGTCTCCATCTGGTAAAACATGCGAAAGAACTCCTCCAACGCCATAGTTGCTAGCGTCACAAGCTAAACGAATAGGCTTATCCGGATCATAATGGACTAAAATTTTATCTGAAGCTAATTCCTTCTTTGCATACTGAAACGCATTTTCACATTCCTTCGTCCATTTGAACTCCTTACCTTTCCCTATTAAATCGTACATTGGTTTTAACTTCCCTTGCAAATTTTCACAAAAACGGGAATAATAATTTACCATTCCAGCAAAAGCTCTAATTTCTGTAATATTTTTAGGTCTAGGCGAATTTACTATTGCCCTTACCTTTCCTTCATCTTTTTCTAAACCCTTTGCTGAAATTTTGTGTCCCAGATAAAAAATGTTCTCTTTGAAAAATTGACACTTTTTCGAATTTAATCTGAATCCTGCACTGTCCAGTCTCGACAAGACGTCCTCCAAATTTTTCAAATGTTCCTTTTCATCTCGCCCAGTTACAACCACATCATCTAAAAAGTTTACCGTTCCCTTACACCCCTGAAGAACTTTCTCAATTACATTTTGAAAAATTGAGCATGCTGGTTTTGTACCATACGGTAACCTCTTTATTTTGTATATACCTAGAGGTGTGCTCCATGACAACAACTCACTGGTTTTATCGTCCAAAACTAATTGATTATAGGCGTTAAGAAAATCAAGTTTTGTAAATTTTTGTCCTCCCTGTAAAGCAACAAAAATATCCTCGATTCGGGGCAATGGATGGTTAAAATCCTTTAGAAATTTGTTAACTGTTATTTTATAATTTGCGCAGACGCGAACATGTTTACCATTGGGTTTTAAAACAGGTACTAATGGTGTCCCCCAACTAGAGTTATCAGATTTTTCTATTGCACCTTCTGATTCTAGCCGTTTTAGTTCATTCTCCACCTTTTCACAAAAAGCAAATGGAATTGGGTGAGGTTTGTGGAAAACTGGTTTTACATTTTCCTCTAACTCTAAACCAATTTTTTCACCATTAAAAGTTCCCAACTCATTTTTAAAAAGATTAGAAAATTTTAACAACATTATGTCGAGTTTATCAGAATAATTTTGGACCGCTACATCATTAATTATAACTTCCGAATTTCTCAAAGACAAATTAAATTCGTTAATAATATCACGACCTAGCAAAATTTTTGTCGCTTTCTTAACAACAGTGAAATTACACATTTTTGAAACATTTTGAATAGATATTTTAACTGAAATTTTTCCTTCTGGATTAACAATTTCCCCTGAATATGTTTTTAGCTTAGTGCTGGTGCTCTCTAGTGGAATATGGCTCAGTTTCTCTGCATAAAATTTATAAGGCAAACAAGAAACACCAGCGCCTGTATCGAGCTCCATTTGAGTCGAAATTTCATCATCGAACAAAACAGGAATACATAAAGGCTTTACAAAATTAATATTCTGACAGTCTGTCAAATTGTACAAGGAAAATGTTTCTTCACTTTCCCCCTCAACCAAATGACTTCCTTCAATTTTACAATCTGCCATAATATGCCCTTTTTTGCCACACTTTTTGCAAATAAATTTCTTGTACTTACATTTGCTAAAGTTGTGCCTACTTTTATTACAAAAATTACACTTCAACTCTTCCTGCTTGTCTTTTTCCCCTTTCTTCTCAGAATAGCTCACACTCTCCCTTGAAAAACCTTTGCTGGAACCACTACCTGCCTTTTGTCCCACTTTTTGCACTTTATTCACTTCCACATTGCTCCTGGACTGCTCCCTCAAAGCTGCCTCTTTGTTTAGAGCTATTTCCAACAAATCTTGGAAACTCTTGGACGGATTTTCTTCACATAAACGATCCAATATTGGGCCTGGCCTCATGCCTGTCACAAACTTATCTTGAACCCTATACATCAGCTTGTCCGTAAAGTTGCACTGTGAAGCTGTATTTTTAATTTTCAAATACCAGTCATTCACTGACTCCTGTTGACCTTGTCTCAGTGAGTCGAAAATAATTCTTCTACGGTAGACTGACAATCTTGGTTTAAAATGTGTTCTCAATAACAACATTAAAGTTTCACTCCTTTCCACTGGGTTTCTCTGGGCTACACAAGTCTCGTAATATTTTGTAGACCTCTTCTCCTAGCAATGTGAGTAAAACAGCCACTTTTCTTGAGTTTTCAACAATATTTGCAGTAAAAAAAATGCTCCAGGCGTTCTTCAAAAACTTCAAAATCGTCGCCCTGCTTGAACACTGCCAATGATGACACGCTTCCAGTATTGACCACTGTAATGGTCGGTTGCACCGAAACGACATTTTCCGCCTCCATGACTTGCAAATCTTGATCTCAGTTTTCCGTAAAAATTTTAAGATGCTGCGCTTCAAAAACAACGTTCACTATTTGCTCGTCGCCAAATAGTTGTAATGTAGTCGGAATAAAACACCGATAATTACTTTAACTCTATTAATATTGAAAAATATACCCGCTAATACAAACACGTGCGAAGCAAACAGCATTTCGAACAGAACCGCACGATTTGACAGAGCTCTTCTTATTTGTCATCTTTGACAACTGCACATCTCCTAACTTCATTAATATTAAAGGTGTGTTTACATGTTCACGACACTACAAAGTGTATGACTGATACCCGTCCTGCGATAGATGGGATGATCTGGAAAAGATGGCCTAGGAGCGGCAAACATTCCGCAGAAGGGGCGGTTCGAGGTGTAGGTAGGGTTGGCAAAAAGTGCTACCAAGTGGGCGAATGGCCTTATACAGCCTCCTTTCACTGGCAACAGAGATGTCCATATTTGTCACGAGGTCGTTTAGTTCCTCAACAATCTTCAAATCTAGACCCAAGATTCCCAGCTCCTTCTGACCATCTATGGCAAACAACTACTAATTTGTCAGTACCTTCTCTTCTATCTATTCAATTGGGGAAAGTTGCAATCCAGAAAATTAATGTCTGAAGACTAATCTTCAAACAAGACTCTAATAGCTCCCATCCATTCAATTCCAAGCTTCATAAATTTCCCGTCACCGTCATTTCCTATGAAACCTTATCTCTAATGAAGCGTCTGCTACTTTGTATCCCCAAAAGCAGTTAACACCTACTTACTTATAAAAGGTCATCTTACTGTAACGTAACACCCTGTATATAGCAATCAATAAAGTATTTTTCATGATGTCTACCATAACAAATTGCGACCATTACAAGCTAGTAATGCTACACCCTACCACAAGATGAAACAATGAGCGTATCGATCATAACTGCCAATCGAAGACGTTCCATATCAATTAATGTGGAATTCAACGGTAATAAATGGGAACAAAAAGCGAATAGAAGAAAAGTACACCTGGCGCATAGCAATAATTTTAGTACAAATCTCAAACGCACACCATTAGGCTGATTAAAATAATTGAATTGTTCCATGCGTACTTTCCAATTAAGATATTTACACTTGTAGAATGCACTTAATGTTGGACTGCTTTTTTTCAATTATCATAATTTCTTAAAAGACTCTTAATGGCTTCAATCGGACTCTCTCGAGAAACGGGGCTGTTAATGACGTTGAACAAATTAGGTTGATGATTGATCTTTTGATTAAAATGAATAAGAGATAAGAACGTGGAATAATGTATTGTCTCCGAGTACTCGTGAGAATTCCTTTAAGTGCCTCTTGTCATACACCACCCCGTTGTATATCTTCACTGACAGAAAAAGGTACTTCGGTACCTTTGTATCACATTTTACGGTTCTAGAAACAAAAATTTACGAGGTGCTATTAAAAAACATTCTCGAGAATTAGGCGCTAAGGGATCCTATTTCTTGTTGCTGTGCAAGGTAACTTGATATGAGGACAAACCACCCAGAAGCCACGACTTTCGAAATGTGAAAATTAGTTTTGAGCACAATAAAGTACAGTTTTAATCCCAGTAGCGGGATTTCACGAATTAGTCAAGGTAATTTCGGCTTGGTCATTAATACGTAATTTTCTTGATGTTGATGATGAGTACATGACATATAATATAAGCCGAGCAACAATTGTAAATTGAATCGAAATTGCAGGGCAGAATCTATATGTTGTTTGTTTTAAAAAAGAAAACTGCAGCGTTTGTGTATTTACAATTTACATACAATATAAGTCCTTTATGGTAGAATAGGTAATCTTTTCATGGTGCAAGGCAAGGAAATGATTGAATATTTTGTGCGACTTTATCCGTGGACAAATGACTGCGATGACGGTGTCATTTTTATCTGCCTCAGCTAAATTGTACAGGTGCGCTAAATCTGGCCTGTAAGCCTTATTTGCACCTTCTTAAACGGTATCGGACATCTAAAAGGCCGCATGGTCATCAATAACAACTGGACGAGAACGAGCAAGAGAATAAAGAAGATGTAGTGCCGCAAAAAGTTCATATGAGTAACTGATGCCATTTCTTTTGTATAGTATGAAATACATGGGAAAATTTACGGGTTTTTGCTATTTAGAATTGATATTCCTTGGTATGTCTTTATATCGTCCTCGATGGGAATTTTATTGAAAAATGAAGACCTTAGCCGTGCAGCACCAGAAAATTCAATACGATAATAAAAGCCGACGCAAACAATTCCCATGATATCGTAAACATGATCTCAGTACGGTATGATTCCTATTATGGTGCAAACGGGACGACATAACAGAGCCAAGAAGTTCAGAGTCACTGACCCAGCGATGCTCATCGTGATCTCTGATGATGAGTGTCCTTTTAATTGATATGGAATCGCATCATTTAAAATTCATTTGTCGTCGATCGATGTAAATACATACACTATTTTGCATACGCCCAGTCGGATGCATATGTTTTATCTGCCAGTGCTTGTCGAGAATTCATAGAGTGTAATTTTGCGTTGGGAATATTTATTTTTTAAGCTGGCGCCGAAGATTGAATGTCATCGACATCGAAAGCATCTCCATTTTTAGACCTACCTAAAATTTCTTCGGCAAATCGTTCTATTGTGTCTAACCCACTTTTCATGCAATGCTGCAATCATACTAACGAGTCTAACAAATCAATGATGGCAAAGGTGAAATGCCGCTTTCGAGAGGTATTTGGCATTTGAGGATGCGATCCTCCTTTATAGACATAACCAATCAATCAAAACATCCTAGAAGAGACATCAAACAGTTTCGTAGATAACCCCCATTCATGCAGTTGTTTCAGCTGATAAATCGTTTTTTAATTGATTGTAATGGACGGACAGACGGTGGTACCACTGATTTATCGGTTCTTTGTTTTCGTTTCTGGGTACGGTGTAGTGTGGCGATAATTGTTTCCCGGTAATTGGTGTTGGCAAATGGCTGGGATGGCCTAGTTGCATAAGTGAGTGTGGCACATGGTTTGTTCACATGAAGTGGTCAGTATTGTTCACTGGTTCCTGGTTCTGTATGCTCAAAACTGCCCGGGGTTTATAAATAATATTTAATCATTTTTTGATGAACCTGATTAGTAATCAATGAATCGATGTACAAAAGCCCACTAGGAAGAAACAACTTAGAAGGTGAACTATGCATAATGGTTTAAGTGCCTCTCTAAAGCTATTAGAGTTTGTACAGTCATTACATATTTTCTATGTTGAAACAGTGAGAAGCTTTATTGTCTGTTAGAATAATTATTGATTACTATGATAATATAGTCAAGGTGCTTGATACAGATTAATAACGACAGCCCGAGCTATTGAGGTTGAGGTACCTATCAAAGGTTTTTTTGTATAGATACCAGTTACCTTGTTGTTGTGGAACCCATACAAAAAGTAGACCAAGAAAATAAAAGCAAAGACAAATTTGGAAAAAGAATCCTTAAAAACTAACGAAAGGCATTAGTTATGCATTTAAGAAAAAAAATCGCTGACTCAAAAAGAAATTAGTTTTCTGACGACACGACATTAAAACTGAATTCTACTGCCTTCACAGATACAAGAAAGTAAGCGTTTCCAAGGCTAGGCATGAAAAACACTAAAAAATGGCTAGGCAGTAAAATTATTTTCAACTTCTTCTAATAGAGGACGTTACAAGAATATTTTGAAATTTCCTGTACAGGGTTTCCCAAATTCGAGTCTCATCATTTGGATCTGGGAAACAAGAAGAGATACGAGGTCGGTAAAATGGAGGCAAAGTTGCGCAATTTGATGCCAATTAAGACAACCCAAAAAATTCCGAATACTCCCGAAGATTTTTGGAAAAGACCGAATATTCGCGATTGCATTTTTATTTTTTCACGACTCTGTTTGAATAGATATAGCAAAATAAATTTCACATTCTTATTTCTACTTTTTCTGTTTCACAAAATGGTGATGTCAGTTTTTTTTTAGATTTTTTATTAATTTTTGGATCAAAGTGTTTTTTAATAATTTCAAAAGGGTGTTTCAATGAGCCTCCATTTAACCGACCTCGTATCTCTTCTAGTTTCCGAAATCCCAATGATGGGGTTCGAATTTCAGAAACCCTGTACATACATACATTGTCTATATTATTATGGGCGAGTATTTTTCATTTGGTGAGGTTAAATTTGCAAAATTTCGTTAGTTCTCACTAAAAGTTTGTTCAAATCAATTGATATTTGCATAATGTCGCTATCTTTCACTGGATTTTGTTCTATTTTGGTTTTAATCAAGAAATTTGAAAACTAAAATGATTTAGTGAGGTTATGTTTGCATAATTTTGTTATTTTCCAACGAATATGGTTAAAATTTGGTATGCATGTTGGTTCTATGGGGAATAGGGTTCTTCTTCTTTCTTTGATGGCTTTGCTCCTAGGCAATTCAGGTAGAATAGGGTTGATGTAGGTATTTTCAATTTTGTGAGGTTATGTTTGCCCAAAACTGTTACTTTTCGATAAATTTCGATCAAATTGGGCATATATCTCCTTGATTTGAGTTCGGTTTGAATTTGGTGAGGTTATGTTTTCATATTGTCTTTATCTTTCAAATTGGGTATGTATAGGTTCTATTTTTTATTCAATTGAAAAAATTGAAGAGAAAATTGATTTAGTGAGGTTACGTTTGCATAATTCCTTTATTTTCAAACGGATTCTGTTAAAACTTATCATATAGCTTCCATGGGAGATAAAGTTGATGTATTTTTGATTTAGTGAGGCTATGTTCGCAAAATTTCGTTACTTCTTAATTAATTTCGTTAAAATTCGCTATAAACGTTATATTTTGGTTCCATTTGAATTTAGTGGGGTTATGTCTGCATAATGTCGTTATCCTTCAAAGGATGTTCAAATAGTGTGTATAGGTTCTATTTGGGATTTATTTGAGAATTTGAAAAATTAATGATCCAGTGAGGTTATGTTTGCCAAGGGGTTATGTAGGTTCTATTTGAGATATAATTTCGACATTTTTACTCGGTAGCTATTTCTTGTGATGCTATTACCTACATTTATGTGGTGTCAGCACAAAATTAATGTGTAAAGCACGGCGATAAAGTGTTTTTTCCAGAAGTGTACATTTTTTCTTTCAGCTTGGAAAAATGCCACTTTACCGCCTAGGTACCTATACAATATACCATTATGTGTATAGCAAAACACAGTTAGTAAAACAGAGATTCCTAGAAATAGTATCCCAGGCGGTACAGTGACAATTTTCCAGGCTGAAAGAAAACCACTCCTTGAAGCCTGGAAAAATCACTTTATCGCCGTGGTCTACACATTATTTTTCCTCTGACACAGAAAAACAGTGAAAAAGTACAGAACTTTATAAAAAAGCATGCCCGAGCTGGGATTTGAACCCATCAGGTCTTTCCGCACGCCAGGCTAAGATCGAACCACTGAGCCACCGGGGTGGGAAATACTCAAATTTCAGGATTCAGCCGCCATGTTGCATTTGTCTTGTATCTTGTATTAGTCACTGTAAAACAAACAGCGACGTAATAGAGTGAACTTTACTCTGTATCCTGGATGTATAGGATTTAATTTACTCAGAATCCATAAAAAATATCTGAATAAGATGGTATTACATTCCATTGAATATTAATATACCTATTATGCTTCAATCACATGCATTCAGAAAATAATCTTGTAATGCCCTCTATTAGGGATAAAATGGAATTAAAATCACAAGCCTATTGATTAAATTGTTCAGAAAGTGGAAACAAACATTTTTTTTTATTCAAATAAAATATGATTTTGTTTAAAAGGTTTGTATGATGAGTTGTATAGATTCTCAGCTAGGTATGAGACGTCTAATAAAAATCGCATGATCTACATGCACATTCAAAATGACCAATAATCTTCAAAAACGTTTAAAAATTCCAAATCTAAATAAATCTGGTTTTAAAATGTACATCACTGTGTTGATTTATCCACTTTGTAAACATTTTATTGTCAACATGCGAAAACTAATTCAAGAAACTTTCTAGAATCACCAAAAGTTTGTTCCAGTGAAAATATTGCGGCGCTCCATAATAATCAAAGTACTTTGTAGGAAAGCGATAAACAAACTGAAAAGTTCGTGGCATTTTATATTAAATAGAGTTTTTCCAGGAACTTTCTTATTAATCAAACAACAGCATTTTCAGATAGTCAAGTTTGCTTGCTTCAACATCAAGCCCTTTCACTGGCTATAAACTTTAATGCGAGAGTGCATGTCTCCAATAAATTATCTACCCACTAACCAAATTACCTCGAAGGTAATTTCCCAAATTGAACGAGATTTTTTAGGCTGGGGGCGAAGCCCATATTTCTCCACGTCAAGCCATTGCTCAACCTTGCCCATTTCTATCAATGAACACAATAATGCAGATAAGGCCCCCGAATAAGCAGAGACCTAATCAACTGATGCTATCTGACTTTCCATTTGTCACAAAATGGCTTGATAAATCGGGTGTTCCTTTGCCCATGCTAAAACTCCATGAGTCCTACGTCTTGTTTATCTGAACTTATAGAAGCCGAACTGTGTTCCATTGTGTTCTTTTCTGATATGACGATCAATGATAAGCACCATTAAGAACATTATTATTTCCATTAGATTATGACCATCATATATCACCTGACTATCTCTGATGCTGTCCATTAGCATAAATAGTACTTGACTGTACCCGGCTCGTCGTAAAATCAACAAGGGAAAAATGTTTCGATGTCGGCACCACTCTTGATGAATAGCTTGAGTAAGTCGATCATAAAGATTACAGTGTTAGGCACACGCGATTATAATGTGCGACCAGTCACTGTCATGAACCTCTCTATCTGATGCTTTATCGCCTGATGTGCCGTCGTGCTAACCTGATCTAGCCCTGGGGGACCGTTTTGCTGAACCCGTTTCCACTGGACACAGGGGCGGTTAGAGTAATGGATTGATCGATGTGTGTTGACTTTTATCTTTTATCCTTGAAGATGATTGCTAGAGTGTCTTTGAGCCAGTTGACCTTTTAGACGATAAAATTGATCAAATTGTTACCTTTTATGTCAACGGTACAAAAACGAATTTTGCAAGGTTTAAATCAGTCATTTGAAAACAGCTTCCTAAGAGAATACAGTAAGTAGTTAGGAAAACGAAAAATGAATGAAGAGGCAGTTAGTACCGTACCAATAATGCGATCTCAATTTTAGACTTGAGTCGTGCTCAGCCAGATCTGTACTATATTTGAATCTTTGCGCAATACATAACATAACCTCGAATTTTTGTTCCAAGCATTGTCCAAGGTAAGGTTGGATCGAACTTGAGTACGAGTCTAGTAGGTATTTCTGATGTCAAGCCGTTGCCAATCTCAGACTTGAGAAGTGCTCAGCCAAGCAAGATTCAAGTCTGTACCATAATACCCCAACCGAAGCACATAATTTTGACATAACCACAATAATTAAGTATAATAATCCCCATTTTTGTCCCAAGTATTGTTCAAGGTATGATCAGATCGAGCTTGAGTACGCCTCAGATAAAACATACCTACGCAGTTGTCATTATATTGGGCCAACTTTTTCACAATAATTTCAGGCACTTTCCCTGAAATTTACAAGTCGGTGACTTGAGATGTTTGGGAGTTGTTGACTCATCAATAAAATAGGGCTATAGTGCCGTAAATTTGACAATCGATTCATAGCACATCGAAAAAATCAATATATATTGTACTTTGGCCTTGAAATATCACTTTGACAGTTTCGGAAATATCATCAATCGAAAGAACATACCCAAAAACCTCATCCCACCAAATTTCACTGTCAAAATGTCAACCGTTTATGAAATATTGAATTTTGATTTCGAAAAATATGCCACGTCATCAATTCCTCAATTGCTTCTAGCGCTGCTATTTTTGATATTTTCAAAATTCTTCCAAGAACAAAATTGTTTTGAGTAGCACATCAATGAAAAAAAATTGTTCAACATATTGTGTATTTTGGCATTGGATTGTCACTTTGACGAAAATGTCCTCAATTGAAAGAGCATCCCGATAAGTCCCTTCCCTCCAAGGTTTATTGTCAAAATGTCGACCGTTCATGAAATATCGAATTTTGATTTTAGGAAATATGCCATGTTATCAATTTCTTGAATTCCTCACTTGACCCGTGCATGCTCAGCCAAGGCTCAAGTTTTCATGTTTACTATGGTCAATTCGTCGTGCGGAAGCACGTAGTCTTGAAATAATAACGTTGATGATATAGCATAACCTCACATTTTTGTTTCAAGCATTGTTCAAGGTAGGACTTGAATAGGCCTCAAATAAAACATACGCTGTCATTATATTGGGCTTAGATTTGTCTATAATAGTAAGCCTTTCGTGCTATTATGCACTGGGAGGGAAGGCCACCAGATGATGCTGTCCAGCCAATCAAAATTCAGATGATACATTTTGAAGAAAGTTCGGAAACGTTTCTCTGTCTATCTATGTTTGCATACTGACGATGTAGGCCTAGGCGAATGATCGAATCTGTTCGGCAGTAATCGGTAGTTGTCGACCGTTCGCCAACTAGCGCACGTCAGGCCCAGCCTTTAGGTTGAGTTAGTTGGATGTAGTTCTAACTACCTGAAGAATCAACATAACAAAGAACCAGAGAAAGAATCAAAGGACTAAAGAAACAGAAATCCACACAATCAAAGATCAACAAGTGGAAACATGCTCAACCTGCGACCAGTATAATAATATGTAGCTTATATATTGAATGAAAATTGTCGGAAGCAAGCTACCACAAACAAGCACTACATACGCTATAAAACTCTTTTTTGCGCATCAAAATCGGTCCATAAACAAGTGAGATAATAAAATTCAAAAAATCCCAAACTCGTTCCTGGGATAATGACGAAATTTTCAAAACGCCATAGCTCGGTTATTTATTGACGGATTTTGATGCGAAAAAAAACATTATTAAAAACATTTCATCCCCTATCTAGGTAGACATACATAAATTGTTTATAACAATGAACGTGCTCATTTATTGAAAAAAAAATTGACAAAAACAGACTACTAGAAACCAGCATCAAAATACTTTTTTGCGCATCAAAATCGGTCCATAAACAAGTAAGATAATCAAACTCAAAAATTCCCAAACTCGTTCCTGAGATAATGACGAAATTTTCAAAACGCCATAACTCGGTTATTTATTGACGGATTTTGATGCGAAAAAAAGCATTTTGAAAAACATTGTATCCTCTATCTAGCTAGAAATACCAAAATTGTTTATAACAACGGACGTGCTCATTTATTGAATGAGAATTGACAAAAATAGGCTACAGGCTACAGGTTATTTATTGACGGATTTTGATGCGAAAAAAAGCATTCTGAAGAACCTTTTATCCGCTATCTAGCTAGATATACCAAAATTGTTTATAACAACAAACGTGCCAATTTTTGAATGAGAATTGACGAAAACAGGCTACTAGAAACAAGCAACAAAAATCCTACAAAACACTTTTTTGCGCATCAAAATCGGTCCATAAACAAGTGAGATAATCAAACTCAAAAATTCCCAGACTCGTTCCTGAGATAATGACGAAATTTTCAAAACGCCATAGCTCGGTTATTTATTGACGGATTTTGATGCGAAAACAAGCATTTTGAAAAACATTTTATCCCCTATATACTTAGACATACCAAAATTGTTTATAATATCAAACGTGCTCATTTATTGAATGAGAGTTGACGAAAACCGGCTACTAGAAACAAGCATTGAAACCCTTATTTACGCATAAACAACTGAGATTCAAACTCAATAATTCCCAAAATCAGTCATAACTTGGTTTTTGAAAGTTCTATCCAACAAATTCTTGATTCCTGAGAGTTAAGCTATGGTACAATGATTATTCATGAGGCAATGGATCAAAATCATCCTGCTCCGAACAACGATGATGAATGCGATGATATTTTTCAATATATTATGGTCTTACAATTTACAATGATGGTATGAAGAAGTTCAGATCAAGGCAGAGGAACCATAGAAATTTTGAACAGATCGTGCTCCTGTCTGCTGTAAATCCAAATCCTATACAACTTTGTTTGTACCACTGTGATGAAACTAAAATCCAGAAGAAGGATATTTTCATTAAAGAAGACAGTACATTGAATGTTTGAACCAATTTTGTTTTCCACTTTTCCTAGATTGGTGAATGTTCCGCAATTGATATTTTTTTCCAACCCGTCCCTGTGTTTGGTTCCGGCAGCGTTAAAAAACATATTCGCGGAACCCCGGCGCTGGCCCATTTCTTTCTTGTTCGACCGTTAGTTATTTGGTCGTATTTTGGTCGCGTTGACAGCGCTTAACGAGTTGGGTTCCTCGATCTGGTTCCTGTGCGTGAGCCGAATGCCATCATCCATTTCGAGGCATACCGGCCTCGAAATACATCGCACAGTAAACATGGTCTGTTGACATACAAATTTGACTTTTAATTGCGAGAATGTTATTCTTGAACTCAAAGGTGCACACTTCAAAGAAATGTTTATTGGATTTATTGGTCCTTGTGTTTATGTCTGAAGATTCCTGGGATCTCCATCGGCATAATAAACACATGAATATGTAAAAGTTGTCGAAGATAATTGACAACAAGAGAACGAAAAGGCCTAATCCATGTAAAACCGACTCATTATTATCTCAGCCTACGCAGTCTCGACAGGTGGAGGTAAACGAGAAAAACCACAAAAATTCGTGTGAATTTCGAGCAGAGTACCCAAGATAGGTTCTCAAGAATGCAAATATTTGACAGCGACAAGTCTGTTGACTTAACAGGTACTTTTTCAAATTAGGCGTTTAAACAGGCAAACTTCATATCAACATGTTTGCTAAAGGCATTTTTGTGGTTAATTAACGCGACTTCTGAAAAATATTTTCACAGACATGCCACCGGCCATTGATGTCGTCCACAATTAACTCATAAATACACGAGACTTAAACGGAGCTTAAAAAGCCGTAGCAACACAAAAAGGCATTGTTAAACAAATCGGATAAAAGACTGTTATTGCGGCGAGGCGGGCAAAAGAAGAAATGAAAAAGAACGAAGACAAAACCGGCCTTTCGTTTATTTCGGCTTAGATGGTACATTAATCGAAGTCAGATTAAAAAAGTGAAATTTGTTGCAGTACTTCAGGGCAGATTAAATTGATGAGGAGTCTAATTCCATTTGAGCGAATTGGTAATTGCCTATTAGCCTCTTTTCGGAAACGGATTAATTAGCATTAAGAAAAATGAGTTTTAAATCACGGTTGATTTAAAGATTCTTTTCCCATTATTGGTCTGATGAAAAGGAAATTCTTTTATTTATTGTATGGTTGCAATCAGTACAGGAGACTTAAACTTAAAATTTCCCGAAGCACGTCAACATTTTAATGTACATAATATATGAAAAATATAGCCCTTAAGGGTGAGCTAAAACCACCCTTAACTTTTTTTTTCAAATGCAACCCTATGGCTTGTGACCCCTCATTGAAAAGCTGTCGGAAAAAGGAATCCAACTCATTAAATTTTACTTTTCAGTATGTTTGAGGGTAAGATAAAATCAAATATCACTTTTCATCGTAGCAATTGCTCAAAATGTGTACCATTCACCCAGTCTGTGCTGGGTTACTTCCGTGGCCACCAAGGTCTCCAGATCTTACATCGCTCTTTTTGTGAGGGCATCTCAAAAGTAAGGTTCACATTCAAAAGCCTAACAAAATAGAAGACTTGAAGAAATTGATAAGAGAGGAAATCAGGAAATTCAAACCGGAAATGTTGCATAATGTAAGGGATCAAACGTACCACAGACTGGGATGCTGCTAACAGGTGAATGATACACATTTTGAGCAATTGTTACGTTGAAAAGTAATTTTTGATTTTATCTAACTCTCAAAAGTACTGAAAAGTAAAATTTTATGAGTTGGATTCCTCTTTCCAACAGCTTTTTTAATGAGAGTTGCATTTGGAAAAAAGTTGAGGGTGGTCTTAGCTCACCCTTAAGGGCTATATTTTTTAAATAACTTATGTAGGTAATGACATTAAAATGTTGACCAGCTCCAGAAAATTTTCCGAGAAGTATTCAGCTCCCCGCTAGCGAATTTATTCCAGTTAAAGTCTCCACCCTCTATAATAGTTGGACCAGGATTGATATTGTTTAAAACTGATAAATCTACTCAGGTTTTGCAGTACAGTCACTCAAAAGTAAGGGCGGCTGGTATATGAGTGCTGCGGAGCTGCAGAACACACCTTATTTCGACATTTGATTTGTGTTTATTTTTCTTGTATAATTAATAAATTTGATACATAATCAATCTCTGAAATCTTCCATATTTGTCATTTGCCTAACGGCGACACCGCAAGTAACACGGACTGAAAATGTCCAGCGTAGGCCCGTCTCTTCTCACAATAATTTGATTCCACTAATAAATTCAACAATCATCCTTCATATAACCAAGAAACAATTTGGATTCGGACTGAATAATTTTAAACACGAGCGTGCTGAAAGAAAGGTCGTCACCAAACTGTCTATTTCACGAACGTCGGTAGCTCGCCTTATCAGTAAACAACTTGAATCATACATCTTGATAGGATTTCTAACAATATTTTTCACCTTAAAAATCGCGTTTATACGCTACACGTGATGGACTTCTTTTCCGATATCATAGAATGACACCTTATTTGACCATAACCTAACATAATCTAACATTAAAATAAAACCTAATTTAACCCAACGACCCAACTCAACCCATTCATAACCCAACACCTAATACCTACCAATTGACTTATCCTGAACCCAAACCCAATTTAACAACCAAACAAACCTCTAAAAAAAACTTATGGTTATGGGAGGAGCAAGGTGTGGAAATAAATTAAAAATGAAAATAAAAATAAAAATAAAAATAAACATTGCTTTCATCTATGACAAGTGTCCTGCAGTGGCGGCTCGTGATGTGCAAGTATGGGTGGGTGATACAAAAAAAAATAGGAAAAAATACGGCGCATTCACCATCTCAGTTAAATAATGGATAATTGGTTGGGGGTTTCTGACTCATCTAAAATGAGATCCAAACAAAAACGCGATAAACCAATTTCCCGAATAGTTCCGAGTGATTTCCATGGATAAGATGCATTAGACTTGAGCGCCAGCCGAATACACACATGGGTTGGGACAGACTGACAGTCAGCATAGTAGTGATAGTGATTATTCAACGGAGATGCGAAAAGCGCGGGAGCTATGTGCTTATAGGTACGGTATTAGTGCTCTTCTGAGCAATATAAAAATGACAAAAATACTCTATTTTATGAAAATTATTCTATTATCAGGATTTGCTTTTTAAAATCTTATTTTTTTTTTTTTCTTTTCGCCGGCAGTGTGCGCGCACGAGCGCTCTTATTGACGAGCCGCCCCTGGTATCCTGACACTCCTGACTTATGCGAATGTTTACATTCATTTACATAAAAATCCACGGTCATTTTCAAGATAAAAATATGATGGAGTAGTTCATCCTGACGCGATGCTCGATGTTGACGTTGCATGCAGATTGAGTCGAGATGATACTACTCTGGTATATTTCTCCTCATTCGTTTCTGTGGTATCGTTTATTAACCGCCGGGCTTAACGAGATGAACCACTCCACTTAGGCTTCTAATCCAGCGATCCTTGGTTCAAACACACATATTGGAAAAAACGAGACGAAAATGTCGTGATGCGTCCTTGAAAAGTCACTCTTCTGACGCTCTAAGAAGTATATGTTGGGGTTTTATTCCACAAATGAGGCAGACTCGAAGTATCAAACTCACGTGATGTAGATGTTTATAAAATCATGTACCAAGAACTGACCATTCCAAAACCTGACATCTCAGTGCCGGACTAACAGCAAAAAAATTAGCAAACCGCATCTTTGGTCCACTCGGCTTGTGGTCGTTCCACCCACCTTTTTGTCGAGCGAGACAGCCGACGCCGCCAGTGACTCATCGATGTTTATTGCTCGCAGTACGCACTACCCGAAGGCGGCATTGTTGGTACCAAAGTAACGAGGTTACTTTCATCGCGTCGTGGGAAAATTACGCTTTTGGTCGCGCTTATTTGTTAATATGACAATGGAGCAAGCCTGGTAGCTGGACTGTAATAGCTTAATTGTATACCAGCGGTACTGCAAAAGATGTGTCGGATTTGAGACCTCATTCTTGCATCTACCTGATCATTAACAATAACGAACTACTTAGTCCTGGCTGAGGGAAGTATAAATATTTAATAAATGTATAAATCCAGTCCCTCTCATTCTATTTACTTTTTCGATAGTGCCCCATTTATATCGAGCACTCGAGTTATTGCAGCCGACTCGTGCGGTCGTTTACAATTCATGAAGGTCCCGACTCCCAGCAGCAGGATGTTCACCTTCGCCCTGTTCTGACATTGATTTTTACAGCTTATTGTCCCATAATAAATCCACCTCTGTTGCCAAGAATTCGAAAAACAATCAGCCAAATAAGAGGCAGATGATCCCGAAATATCCAGAAAACTAATAGCACTAATATTTCTAGTTAAGTCCGCGACGAAGTCTCATTAAAACACAACTATTATAGTTTATAGCACACGTGTGGCTACAGAGTTACGGTCCTTTCAACTCTCCTGGGTGCTGGAAATAATACTGCCGCTTTGATTCGGCTCCTTTTTGTTTTCCAGAGCTTCTTGGCAAGCGGGAATAGCGCACAAATCTGGATAAAGCGGAAATAGGGGCCTACGATAATGACGTCTATTAGCTTAAAGATAACGCCTCAGGTGGTTGACGGGGCAGTTTTACTGCATCAGCTGCGTTGATAAGCAAAGGACCTCCCTGTAATCTAGAGGGTAGAGGGTGTTTGTCTAAGCGAAATGCATATAGAACTTAGCCAACTGTCAACAGTTTCAAAGTTTGAAGTTTAGCTCGGGGTCATTGTGGGAATCAAGAGTTGGGAGTGAGTCAACAAACATTTCAAATTAGCTTATGTGATAAGAGTGAGGACAACGTGAGTGCCCAATCCTGCAAATTTGGCAAATTCACGCACATCTGCATCGTCTGTTCTAATTTTAACCAATGCCAGAAATAGGTGGCAATACACCTTCTCTCCGAATTAAAATGTCCAGCCAGACTGGATGGCTGAACTGATTTCCCGGCTGCCGACTATAAAACGCTAATCTCGTGCCAACATTGTCTCGGACCATATTAATATTCAAGTATCGATCTATTATCTGCCAATCAGGCCAATCAAGATCAGTTCGGAGAACGACACCGAGAGTGTTCAATCAAAAAAGTCAATTGGCAGAGAGGTTTATTTGCTGGAAGTCATGACTTAATCGAAAGATTAGCAATGTCGGCTTCTGGGAAGTCATTTCGTTTAATGTTAGGCGTGACCCTAACCTATCCCAACGAGGCTTTGGGGCACAGTTACGTTTCCCAGCTTGAGGGAGTTTTTGCATTCAATGTTTGTACCTTCTAAATTTGTATCATCGCGACATGGTCCTTTGGTCTAATTTGGTTCAAATCTCACAATGTGTAGAGAAAGGTGTGCTTCATCCAATGCAGTTTGAGGATAGAGGATGCTTTATTCGAAGAAATAAATACAAACATATGGGAAGTGCAACTGTTAGTGAGATGATTATGGACGAGTAGCGACAGCTCGAGTTTTAAGTTTCATGGCGCATGCGTTAAATGAATGAATGAATTTATAAAGTGTCTGAAAATTCGAGATAATCGTGTGTGTAAAAAAATACGTGGTAATGGAAAATTTGGTTCTATTTCTCCAAAGATATTGACATTTCATTTTGTTAGTAGTGTGTAAATGAGACGAATCTCCGTCAATGAGACAGAACGAAATTTTGCCACCCGACATCAAAGGCGCCGGAGTGAGCTGTCGCTACTCGTTGTTTAGTCTACTCTGCTAATATAAATATGAAATCAGTGGACATTTTTGTTTAGCTTGGCGGACTTTTCCTATCATTTAAATCATGAGTATTATTATATTATCAAGATATAAAAATATCACCTTGATTTTTTTTTATTTAGTTTCAAATGCGAAACATGATAATTAACACCTTTCCAGAGAGATTCCGTAAATTCAGTGGATGAAATTAGATATTATTATCATCTATACTTATAAAAGAGCTTGTCCTGACTGCGTCATCAACGCCGAGCCAAAACTATTATAGATAGAGCCATGAAATTTTGAAGAGATATTCTGCTCAATATTTCTAGGTGTGCTAAGAAAGGATTTTGCGAAATTTCATCCATAGGGGGGGTAGGAAAAATCATATATTGATGAAAAATTATGTAGTTTTGATCACATCAACTTGAAACTTCATATGAATAATCTTGAATGAAATTGATTAAACACATGTTTTTTTATTTTTTGAAATTCAACCCCTAAGGGGTCAAAGTTGGGCTCAAAGGAGATGAGGGGGGAAAAATCATCTATTGATAAAAAAGTATTTTTGATAACATCATCTTGGAATTTCGTAACAATAATCTCAAATGAAATTAATCAAATACGTGTTATGCTTTTTTGCGAAATTCAGCCCCTAAGGGGGTTAAATTCGGACTCAAAGGAGTGGGTGGAAAAAATCGTTAGGTAATTGATGAAAGATTATGTATTATTGTTAACATCATGTTGAAACTTCATATGAAAAATCTTCAATGAAATTGATTGAACACATGTATCGTTGTTTTTTAAAATTCAACCCCTAGGGGGGACAAAGTCGAGCTCAAAGGAGATGGGGTGGAAAAAGATGAAATATTATGTATTTTTGCTAACATCTTGTTGAAACTTCGTATAAATAGTCTTGATTGGAATTGATGAAGGGAAAATTCAATCCTTGAGGGGGTGAGGATGTGAAAAATCATGAATCAATTAAAAAAATGTATTCTTGGTCACAACGACTTGAACCTTCACTATGATGATCTTGAATGAATTTGATAAAACACATGTTTCAACTTGAAACTTTATATCAATAATTTTGAATAAAATCAATGAAACCTGTGTGTTTCGTCGTTTTCCAAAATTCAACCCTTAAGGGTGTAAAAAAGGGATGGGGGTGTGAGAAAACATAAATGAAAAAAATGTATTTTTGATCATATCGACTTGAAACTTCATCATCATGATCTTGAATGAAATAAATAAAACACGTGTTTTGGCATGTTCCAAAATGCAACCCTAGAGGGGCTGAAAGGAGTGTGTAGGTATAAAAAATCATAAATAAAAAAAAAGTATTTTTAACCATATGGACTTGAAACTTTATCATGATGATCTTGAATGAAATCAATAAAACACGTGTTTCGTGGAGATGTCAAGAATCATAATAAGCAATATAAAAAAATATTTTTGGTCACATCGACTTGAAACTTGATAATTTAATAAATGAAATCAATGAAGCACGTATTTCGTCGTTTATTTCTCAAATTCAACCTTTAAGGGGTCGAAAGGGATGGAGGTGTCGAAAATCATAAATTTATAAAAAAAATGTATTTTTGGTCACATCGACTTGAAATTTCATAATGGAATCAATAAAACACGTGTTTCGTCGTTTTCCAAAATTCAACCCTTGAGGGGGTGAAAGAGTTGTGGGTGTGAAAATTAAAAATCATTAAAAAAAAATGTATTTTTGGTCACATCGACTTGAAACTTCATCATAATGAAGTTAATAAAACACGTGTTTCGTCGTTTTCTAAGTTTATGAGTGTAGCTTTCAAAATTATTCGATAACATTGAAACAATCGCGGACGAAGCTGTGTCGGGTACTGCTAGTTATTAATATACGCAGCTACGTACCGACAGTACCTATTCAAGATTTCATAATACCATCCATGTATTAATTCAGTACCAACATTAATGAATACAGTAAAAGTGAAGGTTTGGAACAGTCTACAGACTTTTTCTATAGGGTGAACAAAACACTCATGCAGAACAACTGCCATTTATTAAAAAAAAAAAAATTACAACCAGTTACAAATTCCCCGTTTCTACGGAAAAACAAAAGTACTGAAATGACACGGCAAAAAGTGATGATAAGTCCCGGACGAATATTCATAATTGAGGTATCGTATCGCAATTCGAACTTACCCGACACAGACTTATAAATCACGCGCGAAATCGCATGCCGACTGCAATATCGAAAGTTCCTTATGAATTTCAAAATACTCTTGAATGAAGGGATGGAGATTTGTTGAAATACACACATGTTATAGTTTCAATAGTTATACCAAAGTACCTTCAATTAATAAACATCCACCGACTATAAGAATCATAGTAACTATCATTATGAACAATCTAGGTTCATATTTCACGTACTACATCGCCAAAAATCACTTGCGATCACCGACGTGGTTTATAAAATGGGTTTCAGCTGAATCCGACCAGCGATACGCTACGTTAGTTATGAATATGAGCTCCGTACTATTAATCGCAAATAGGCCATAGCAAAAGTCCAACCTTTCAACAAACTGAATATGAGAGAAGTGAGAAGTTTTTACATGTGGATAGAAATACCGAGATCATCAAATATTTCAATCCGAAAAAAATCTGATCCACCAGACATACGTTGCAACACATCGGTCACAAATTTCATGCTGTCATGCCAAAAAGTTAAAAAATCCCGCTGTTCGCCAGTGGCGCTTTCGATTTAATTGGACAAGCCGGCGTTGTTTTATAATCAGCGGCACGAACCGAAAAGGATTCCATGTCGGTTTCGCCGGATTTTCCGTAATGAGGCTGCCCGCCAAAATGTCTCCGATTCCATTTTTCGCATTTCCACCCAAAAAGGTTGAGTTATTCGTGCGCGTGTTGCTGTACTTATTTCGGCAAATTAACGAGAGAAAGTCCATACTAGGTTAATTTGACCGATTAAATCCAGTCATTAATCTGAGGCTGAGTCAAACATCCTGAAAACTTCGTAACAATATCGTTTAGTCGAAAATAAACTGGCACGTCAGAAAAGGAAAAAAACCTAACCAAAAGCCGCCGGAAAGAATGACATTTTTCGGGCGCCACGTAAAATTAGTTACACTACACCAGGAAGCCGGTCCGTTTTGCTTGTTTTTCTCCTGACAGTTTTTGTAAGCGATATCAGGTAGAAGATTTATTATTCTTTGGGGAGGAATTTTTGTAAATGGCTCTTCAATTCTGAATTAGGTGTGACGTATCGCAATCCACCGTGACCTTCTTGCATCAACAGCGGTGACCCTGATTTTAATAATTACAGCAAAAAGTCGGCTTTTCATCAGATTCTTGCAATCATGACTCTCGAGTTAAAAACATGCACATAAATTTGGGCCAATCTCTGTCAACTTGAAGGGGGATCAAGCCTAAAGATCAGACAGAATACAACTGTCGCGGGTTTTAATATGGCAGATCGTGAGCCGCCGCAAGTTGGTGTATATGGAAAGTTCAGTGACGGGGAATTAGATAGAATGCTAGTTTCTTGGAATGGTGAATTTTTGTTAACAATGGTACTCAATTCAACTCGTCATTCATGGATCACATAAATTCACTTTCGGTTATCATAGGGTGATAGGAACATTTAAATTCTTGACATCATCTTTACAAGATTTTTAGTTGAATAAGTTTAAACAAAACGATGTTCAATTACCAGAAAATATAGTGAATTCATGATAATAATTTTTGTCATGCCTTTATATGGGACGTCAAATTTCTTTTCTACCTGGACCGGGAGGCATATTCATATTCAACGTAGCATATCGCAATGTTCAATTTTTAAGTTCAAAAAGCCGTTTGTCATGCCCTATTTGGAAATTGGTCGTCAAATTTCTTTTCCAACTGGACGCGGAAGCATATTCATAACTAATGTAGCGTATCGCAATGTTGATTTTTTAGCGTTTAGGATTTTAGCCATTTGTCATGCCTTTATTTTGAGAGTGGTCGTCAAATTTCTTTTCCAACTGGACCCTGGAAGCATATTCATAACTGACGTAACGTATCGCAACGTTTTTTTTTCAGTTTGGGAAGCCGTTTGTCATTCCTTTGTTTCGAGATTTATCGTCAATTATTCTTTCCAACTGTCACAATGAAATTGTTTTTAGTTTGAGAAGCCGTTTGTCATGCTTTTATTTGGAGATTGATCGTCAAATTTTTTTTTCATCTGGATCCGGAAGCATACTCATAACTGACGTAGCGTATGGCATTGTTATTTTTTTTATTTTAAGAAGCCGTTTGTCATGCCTTTATTTGGAGATTGATCGTCAATTTTTTCTCCAACCAATGTTAAATTTTGTTTGTTTAAGAAGCCATTTGTCATGCCCTTATTTGGAGATTGGACGTTAAATATCTTTTTCAACTGGACCCGGATGCATATTCATCATAACCAACGTGGCGTATCGCAATGTTAATTTTTTTAGTTTAAGAAGTCGTTTGTCATGCCTTCATTTGAAGATTGGTCGTCAAATTTTTTTTCCAACTGGACTCGGAAGCATATTCATAACTAACGTAGCGTATCGCAATGTATTTTTTTTTTTTAGTTCAAGAGGCCGTTTGTCATGCCTTTATTTGAAGATTGGTCGTCAAATTTTTTTTCCAACTGGACTCGGAAGCATATTCATAACCAACGTAGCGTAACGCAATGTTAATTTTTTTAGTTTAAGAGGCCGTTTGTCATGCCTTTATTTGGAGATTGATCAACAAATTTCTTTTCCAACCGGACCCGGAAGCATTTTCATAACCAACGTAGCGTATCGCAATGTTGATTTTTTAGCGTTCAGGATTCTAGCCATTTGTCATGCCTTTATTTTGAGACTGGTCGTCAAATTTCTTTTCCAACTGGACCTGGAAGCATATTCATAACTAACGTAGCGTATCGCAATGTTTTTTTTTTTTTTAGTTCAAGAGGCCGTTTGTCATGCCTTTATTTGAAGATTGGTCGTCAAATTTTTTTTCCAACTGGACTCGGAAGCATATTCATAACCAACGTAGCGTATCGCAATGTTAATTTTTTTAGTTTAAGAGGCCATTTGTCATGCCTTTATTTGGAGATTGATCAACAAATTTCTTTTCCAACTGGACCCGGAAGCATTTTCATAACCAACGTAGCGTATCGCAATGTTGATTTTTTAGCGTTCAGGATTCTAGCCATTTGTCATGCCTTTATTTTGAGACTGGTCGTCAAATTTCTTTTCCAACTGGACCTGGAAGCATATTCATAACTAACGTAGCGTATCGCAATGTTTTTTTTCAGTGTGGGAAGCTGTCTGTCATGCCTCTATTTAGAGATTTATCGTCAAATTTTTTTCCAACTGGACTTGGAAGCATATTCATAACTAACGTAGCGTATCGCAATGTTAATTTTTAAGTTCAAGGAGCCGTTTGTCATGCCTTATCTGGAAATTGGTTGTCAAATTTATTTTTCACCTGGACCCGGAAGCATATTTATAACTAACGTAGTGAATCGCAATGATATTTTTTTTTTAGTTTAAGAAGTCGTTTGGCATTTGGAGATTGGTCAATAAATTTCTTTTCAGTGTCAAATTTTTTAGTTTAAGAAGCCGTTAGTCATGCCTTCATTTGAAGATTGGTTGTCAAATTTCTTTTTTAACTGGACCCGGAAGCATATTCATATCCAACGGCAAAAAACCGTTGATTATGCCTCTATTTAGATATTGGTCGTCAAATTTTTTTTCCAACTGAACCCGAGAGCGTATTCATAACTAACATGGCGTATCGCAGTGTCAAGTTTTTTAGTTTTAGAAGCCGTTTGTCATGCCTTTATTTGGAGATTGGTCGTCAAATCTCATATGGGTTTCTTTACATAGTTTTCGCGTGTATAATACACTCCAGAAATTTGATTCGTTCCTCTACACTCACCCTGCATTTACTATGACCAGAAAAGACCGCTTTCTAAACAGTAATCTTTATCCATACATAAAATGAGTAATAGATCAAAAATGCTCATCTCAATTTCGCTCTCGATTCTAAATTTCATTTTTATCAGCTCGTTATTGATTTGCAAGTAATTTTAACTACAACTTCAAAAATTCATAAACCACGTTCGATATCGCCATCGTCAGGCGACACACAGTGTGACAAAATTGAAAAAAAAAATGGACATCAATGGTTTTGAACTGGCGTATGTTAATATGTATGTATTAATCTTGAATATTGATAAAATTAAAATGTTACCAATATTTTTTTTAAATTTATTGAAAAATCCGAATCCAAAGAAGTAATGAAAATAAAACAAAATATCCTTGCCTAGTACCAAATATGTAATGGTAATTCGAATCATTATCCTCATCTACTTCGACTATTGCAAAATAAATACCGCTGCAGGATGCGAAATGAAAGCATTAGTAAATAAAAAATATACGTTTTTTTTCTCTAAACGTAGCTCTATCAAAGAAGATATTTGACGACTTAAACAAATCTAAACATTTTTTTATGAGTCAACGGAAACAATAGTGTTGTAAAAAAAGACTTCAACGAAAGAAAAAATGTTTCGCGTGTACTTACTGCACAATTTTTTGAAAAATTGACAGAAAAACATTATACAAGATAGATATTGCACAAAAAAATTTTTTATCGAACCAATACATTTGTAGCACATTTTTTTGTAAAATTGGTTCTTGAAAACTTTTTCACAATATGACTCTGAGACTGAGGAGAGAATAAGCTAATGAATAACTGGCACAAAAATAATCAAATTTACTCGAAAGTTTCCAAAAACACCATATTTTTGAACCTATAGTCATGCAAAAAATAATACAGTCATCAGGAACAAAATATGCCGCTTACACCACATCAGCGATAAAAACATCCTCTGGAATGCTAGATAGAATAAAAGTTTTATATCGGAGTGCTTTTGAAAGCCAACTAATATGACAGAAACACGCGATCAAACCCATCACGAAATTTTGTGACATCCATTGTTATGGTAAAAAACAAAAATGTTATGATTGATATTTGATTACGTATTAATCAAATCTGCCAATGACATCTACTTTGTTGTGATAATTGTGAATTCTTTTATACAAACTCAAATACTATTAGAACTATTAGATTAAGTCTGTTGATCAATAGTACTTCTTAGTGTACTGGAGGTATCATGTCCATTTGGCATCTTCATCTAGAATCATTGAAGAGTTTGTTCAAATCAGTCACTAAAGTAGCTGTTTCTTATGATATGTATAAAAGGTGATAGCTGTATGTAAACATTCAAATAAAATGTCTTCAAATTTAAATATTAAAAAAACCATTATACATAATTTTTAAGTATACGACTGTCATTTCATTATCATATTGAATCGAGAAGCGAAACTTGAAATTCAAATTGGTTGCATTTGAATATCAGTTGTTATCGGTACATCATTTTGTACATATTGAGAAATCAAAGATCTCTCACAATATTGTTTTAACTATCAAATGCCGTTAACTTTAAAATTGAATTAAAAATAAGTAGGAATCGGATAAACATCTAAATGGATTTGCTATTTTATGATGCACATTGTATAAGAATCAACTCAAGAATTTGGTCGCAGCATTATTCAAAAATTGTTGTAATGAGTAAATGCAGAAATGAAAATTAAAAAAAAATAAGTACAATGAAAAACTAGAAAAATTAGAACATCTCAACAATAAAAAAATTATCATCGAATATTAACTAAAGACTAGAAGGAATACTCATAGATTTAGCCTTCATTTCAATCAATTTTTAGATCCACTATTACCAGAACTCTGTCAATTTCATCCACATCATCTATAAACTTAATTAATGTCTCATGTTTAGTCCTTTGAACAACGGTTTGATCTCCCAAGAGCAATCCTAGAATTTTCCTTTCAGTCTCACTCCAAAACGAATTTTCATACATCTACGCCCATGCACTTGTCAAACTTTGAAATTCGCCAGAAATATATCTCACTCAAATTAGCGTCAATTAACAAAGCAACGGATTTCGCTAACGACTCAAGAATACCATGATTATGCTCTCTATTAAATTTGTGAAGGCCATTGTACCATACCATGGCACGATGGATCCTCCGACAGAACGGATATAAGTGGGTTGTCTCACCATAGTATCTTCCCACATCTTTTCGGAACATATTAACATGCGATTTTTTTAATGAAACATCCATGGGTGACTCGTTTCATTGTTTTGTGAAGGAGACTGGATGGTATGATGATTTTACAAAAAAGTGGTCAGAGAAAGTTTAAAAGTATTTTATCAAATCTAATATTTGATTTCTATCAAAATCCTATCGCCTTTTACTTCATGTATTATTAACATATTTATCACTATCATCATTATCTTAATTTCTTTGCCTATCGATATACAACGACTAGCTCTCTTTTTCAAATCATTTAGATAAAAACCTCGATCCAAATTAATTTAATTCATTTTATAATAAACACATTTTTTCTGGTGTGTCTTGACTGTTGATAGTGTTTTACGGATACTTAATTTCTCTGGTTATATGTGTATTACTAAAAGCTACTAAGATCTTTACCACATAAATCCGGAGGGTGGCGCCCGAGTTTTTGGAAATATAATTCATAAAAAGGTCGTCACATAGAAAAAAAATCAAGCCTTTTTTGCATTGGACATCACTCCACGCTCAGAATAAACCGCAAATTATCTTGTCGCAATATTAATAAAAAGTGAAAGTACCGATTTATTCATTCAATTACTCCTTAATCGCTGAAATATATTATAATCAATCCCCATTCATTCGCCAAAAGATGGGCAAGGCAGCGTGCCAAACTTATCTCAATCACTTGCATAATCTTTCTTCATTTTGCACCTCGATTCCTAAATAAAAAGCAACTTTATTATCTGGAGGCATTAAGCATTAATGCTGAAATCAATTTAAGAGTCGGTTAATGGCCGGTGCGTTTCGCAACTTATTGCCAAAGTCGTTATTAAATGGTCAATCTTAGTGATAAAATTAAAGATAAGATAGTAATTCTCGCGTGAATATCGTAAATATGTGGCTGTGAAGTAGGTAACTGGATTGAGAGTTTTTACGTTTGTTGTGCCACATATGTCACGAGAAAAAACATAAAAATATTTCAAAAAAACGAGAATCTTGTTTGTTGGTATGTATTTTTTTTTAACTAAGGGGAAAGTAGACCAATATATTACACACTTATTAAGGAAGACGGATACAATCATGACGCAACGCTTTCAACTAACAACAAGCAAAAGACGTTCCAATTTACTATGAAATAAACTCGAGATACTTATTATGAAGCTATTTCCGGTTTCCTATTCTCTTGACAAATATCAGCTACAAGACACTCGCATCTAACGAGACAAGCATGACACAACTTCATACGAACTCTTAAAAACAAGAGACATCAAAAACTGTCTGGCGTCTCGATTGGATCACTCGAGGTGTCATGAAACGTGTTCAAGAGCTATGTTAATATTAGTGGCAGCATTGCGTGAGAATTGATTTCGAATTTTAACAGAAACAAAAGATGGGTAGGGCATTATGTTGAATGGATCTTTTAAGTTGTCTATTTATGTTTTATCTAGTCACGTTTTGTCGACATGCGTGTGGTGAATTATTTTGAGATTGCTTGGGAAAAAGTTGTATATTTCGATTATGAGTGACTGGCTCGTTCACTTTTACTCAACTACAACTAATTTGGACCCTCACGTACTCGAAGGGTAGGCCCCCACTTCTGCTCAAACCAGCCTAACACCTACCGAATCGAATCTATCGAATCAATCTTGACTAACCTGCTGACATCAGAGGATATCCGGTGAGTTCCATTTATATCGTTTGAGCGAAACCACGATCATCACACGGCTATTCAGGTGAAGTAGGTGAAGTGCCACTTCACCAATAATACATGATAAAACACATATTTATTTATCAATTTAAAGACTTCATTTTCAAACAAAAAAATACGACATTTATAATCTTTCGTCCGTTAAATACGAATATTGCTTCAAAGGATCAGAAAAAAATCACTGGCGCGACCACCTTTTTCCATATAGTATGCTTTCTCCGCACTATTAGACGATATGACGTGATAAATTATGCATCAGCTGATGCTTTATCATGTCGGTTGCTATGAAAACGCTTCCTGACAGGCCGATGCCTTGAATGAATTGGGCTGAACAAATGAAGAATATTGCGACGTACGTGCGTTTTATGGGGACTGGTCAACCGTGTTATCTATGTTCGTTCCACGTTCGATCGGATGTCGGATCTTATTATTCTTGTATTAGACGGTTCGCTGCTGCGTTGCCAAAGATGCGGATTTTTCGGTATTCATAGGGATTTGTATAGCTTTTAATATGGGATTTTGCACATTGTTTAATTAAATCTGGATCATTATATGCTCATACTCATGAGGGATATGAAAGTTTTTTTCATGATCTAGTTATATAGGTATTATCTCGGAACTCAAGCGTTTTTGCCACCTGGCCTGGCAATAGTGTGAAAAAATTTCAGACATGTTATGATATTCAATTCTAAACAAATATCCAATGAATGTTGGAACTAGTCAAGAGACAGGCAATAAATTAAAACAAATTTTTTTCATTATTGCCTATTATCATTATTTAAATTTACAAACGCTTTTTAGCCTCATGCAATATGTTGGGAGATCAAGGGGAAACAAAATGACGTCATATGCCATAACTCATGGCCCGCTGCACAGTTGCCAGCTCAAACTGTAGTGTGTTTGATCTATGCAAGATTTACATTCAATTTTACTTCGAAGTGGATGTGACAGATGTTCGCTTGCTTGACTGGAATCATATGCTACCATCTACATTGAATTTGTTTTCAAAGTCTCGTTTACATCAAATTCAATGTGGATGGTGACAGAATTTGGTGTATAAAATATGGATGAGCTCAGATATTGACGTTTTACATCCACACTATCACACTACTTACTTAATTCATCTTGATAAAATAACAGCAACGTAGCTAAAATGGCGATTGCGCATTTTTTTTTGTTTCCTGCACTTCACCTGATTTTCAACCCGCGAGCCGCCACTGGATTACCATCGGTTAATTATTGTTCTGTGCGAAACAAAATACATTTATAGTAAACGCAAAACAGCTTTCGATCTACGTCATCGTTGCCACCAAGCTTGTTGTTATGAAGCTTGCTGGTGGACAACTTTGATCACCAGCAAATCACATGATAACTCACTTGGTGGCAACTATGACGTAAATCGAAAGTTGTTTGATATTTGCTGTAGGTATTAATAGATCAATTTCTTGAAATCTGACAATCTGTCATTGATTGATAGTGATTCAAGTAAAAAACCTGGATTGGAAATTAAAAATGAAATGAAACAAGAAACATAAAAAATTATATTCAAAAATAGAACTGGCGCTCATATGAGTCATAATTTGAGAGCAGTGAAAAATCTCTAATGGATAAAGGTATGATGAAAAAGAAGAAAAAATATAAGAAAAATAAATGTCGCACAACGATATAAAAAAACATCACTAAAAAAAATATTTGTGGGTGAAGGTTATTTTAGCAAAAAAGAAAATTACTAATAAAAACGATTCAGAATATAAAAAACACCGACCAAAGACAAAATTTGAGAAAGCAAAATCCAATGTTCCCAAATTATTCATGTGCAAAAAACTTAGTTTTCTTTTTTCATCAGTTGAGTTTTAGGTATTTCAAAATAATAACTCCGTATCAAAGTTTATTTATAGTTTTTGGCATTTTTCGTTATTTGTTGTCTGGCTCTACGTCAAAAGATTTCATATCATATTTTTTCTTCCTGTGATTTTCAAACAGGGCTTTATTCTCGTGAGAAACGTTATATTGTCACAAATAATTTTAATATTTTCTTTTTATTAGTTTAACTTTTTGTCTTTGTTTAAAAATAATCACTCTGTATTTGAGTTTATTGTTTTGCTTATGCGTTAAGTATTTTTCATTGTTTGAATTACGTTAATTGTTTTTTCTTTCTGTTTCTCTTTGATTTTTTTGATTAGAGTTTTTTAAATATCAGTTGAATCTCTATTTCCTATTTCTATTGTTGTGCTTTTTGTTTCTCTATCTCTTGTTATATTTGTTTTGTATAATATTTATTACATTGTATTTGAAATTGAAAATATAAATAGAAATAAATTAGGTAATTGAATAACTATTAGAGTTAATAGAGAAATAAAGTGAATATTTTTTTGTTGATACGTTGTTTTTCATCCACATACCTACTCGACAAAAATGTATGAAAAATAATGATGATGGATAAAAACAAGACAGATAACACACATTTAAAGAGGAATAAAAATAAAAGAAGAAAACGAGGTTGATAGGATAAAAATAAACAACAAAAATTGTTGGTTCAGGATAACGGAGAAATGAAAAAGGTAAGATCAAACACATTATTAAGGCCAATAAAAACAGTTTAACATAGATAGACAAAAAAAAACTACATGCAAAAAGGAAAATATCTGAAACTGATGAAACAAAGTAATAGAAACAAAATAAAATAAATAAAGCCTTTATCAAAAAAATAAACCAATAACTCAACAGAAAGTGATAAAAAAACTTTAATACTTATCTAAGTACAAAACCTGTTAATGGAGTAAAACAAGTTTAAGGAATAAGAAGTGATAAACAAAATATTGACCATATTGCTGGAGATAATATTCATAAAATCCTATCGAAACAAAATAATATAATATATGCTGATGAGTGGTATTCAACCGAAACATACCTGGGTGTATTATCCACCTATCCACCTCATCTGTTTTCCATATAATCAAAATGTTCAAAAAGTTTGAAAATACAGGATAGTCGCATTAACCAGAACAAGGGTCGAAAGTACAAGCTATTGTCGAGCTGTCTGGGTGTCTTCGGTTCCATATCCCGCTGTGGCCCTTGACGTCGGAATAAGGGCACAATGAAATATCTCATCTGTGGTCTCTTCAAAAATTATTAGAGAGTGTTTATCTGAAGTGAAAGGACAACTTTTTTTGGTAGATTGATTTATATGCACCTGAGTTTGTTGTTGGTGTAGATGAGAGAGATTGTGAATTGATTAACTAGTTGTGGATCTGGGGTCTGATTACGAGATATTTTTCTGGCTAACATTTCCGGAATACTCAACATGTGTTGTTTGATAAGATATTGGATATAATATTCCCAATGGTCGAATATCCATCCGCTTTTATTCCCTGTTGAAAACGTATACTTGATAAGAAAAATGAAACGTTATGATTTAATTTATCATTAGCATGATGGAAGTGGTGATTCTTCTGGGTAAAGATTTATCTTTATATAGTTTGTTTTTAAATGATACGTTCTAATATTCAAGTATTCAAGAAAAGAAAGAGTCTTGGCTATGCAATCAAAAATTGGTCACTATGTACCATATAACCTACAAAGAAGAATGTAAAAAAAAATGTTTATCGTTGATAATCACATATACAGGTTCTCGACAACAATCTTGACTTTTCGAAATGTTTGCTCATGTCTCTTGATACTCAAATCATATACTAGTCAGCAATAACAAGTAACACGACTTGAAATAACATTATTACAGTAAATGTATTTGTCCTTGACACTTGACGATGTAAATAATGTATACCTAATCATCAAATCAAAATATTTGAGAATTTTAATCACCCAACTGGCGCAGGCTTTCCCAAATACCTTTAAAATACCCATCTGGCATCTATAAGAAGTTTTTATGCTACCAATCGCCGATCATCATAATTTATGTCACAATGTCTCACAGTGACATAGATCTCATGTTTTATCTAACAGAATTATTTTATCTAATATGGTGTAAGAATTGGAATTCGAAATGTGTTTTCATTGCCTCAATTTCCATTTCATTGAAAATTAATGATAATGACTTGATAAGGCGTTTTTCTTGCAAATCGTCTTTAAAATGCTTCTGCGCTCACTCAATAATCACCCGTAATCCACTTAGAGGGAAAAATATGGTCATTACGTAGTTATTCTAGATATTTCTGTTATTTATTGTAGAGAGACATGTTCCACAATGTTTCAGCAATCTGTAATTATATCTTAACGGAATTTTGACCTCTCTTTCTCCGGCTAAGGCAGTTGTGAAATCTCAAAAATAGTCTGCTATTTCCAACAGGGGCGGTACTGGAGATAAGGGACCCCTATGGAATTTCTATTGGTGTACCCTGATAATAAATCAGTTGCTATTGAAGATATTGTGTAATTAGATTACAATGTGTTTAGTTTGTTTTCTGCTACTTAGTAGACATTTATCAGACATTTTGTCGAATGAAACTTCCAAATCTATACTGTTGTTCATATTGTATAGACAGTTGCTGAAATATTCTACAAAACTAATTTGGGTGATTTTGATCCAAACTACAAACAATATCGTCAACTGGATTCATTTTGAACTGTTTGAAAAACAAAAACAAATCAAAGATCAATAATTCGAACCCAACCACAAAAATAGTTCACTTATTATTTCTTATGAAATCTGGAATGCTCTTCAGACTAATTACAAAGCAGCTTTTGTAAGTTTACAGATAGAGAGGAGGTAAAAAATCCAAAAGTCTTCACAACATTTTTAATTCTTAGCTCAACCTCCTCTCTATCTGTATTCATGGATCTTCACCCTGGAAACTTGATTTGTAAGTTTTTTTTTCCACTTCTACTCTATCGACTACTCAACACCACTTTTAGAGAAGAGAGTGATTTCCAGACTCTGGAATTCTCTCTAGACTGATTAAAAAGCAGCTTTTGACTGATTTTTTTTCCAGAAATATGTTCATTCTAGGTACTCTATTCATGCAAACCAAATTGTCCAACTGGGTTCCTTATACCAATTTCAAGAGATATCCAGACCCTGGAATGCTCTCCAGACTGACTATAAAGCAGCTTTTATCTGATTTCTTCACATAGACAGGTTCATTCTACGTTATTCATGCAAACCAAATTGTCCAATTGGGTCCTACATCATTTTTAAAGATAAATGTGGTTTGCTGTCCAGACTGATGAAAAAGCATTTTTTTTCTGTTCTTCTATGTCTACCGAAGATTTCAACGATTCACCATTTGAGTATTCAAAAGTGAAGATTTTGAGAGTTTTTGCTATATTTTTGACGTGCTCATTCTTCAAATATTTCTTTGGATCGTTCTTCTTCATTTTCGTCTAAATCTTCCAAAAGATGCAACAACTCACTTATGCTTCTGAAAACTGAAGATATTCTTGGATGTTGTTGCTCAACTTTGAGAGATTGAACCTTTCGCAGATTGCAAAGATCGTGGAACCATAAATCGAGGACAATGAAGATGTTTTTGGCTTCTGTTCTTCAACTTTGACAGATCAATTCATGCTGCTATTTCTTCAAGGACATTTGAAGATTTGTCAGGAATGTGCTCTTCGATTGCGTCACATTCTTCTGAATCTTTTGCAAATATCAATGCTCATACTTCCATTCGAAGACAATGAAGACGATTCCATTTCTTCATCACCAGAATTTGTGAAATAAACAAAGCTTGTCACAACATAGAAGAGTAGAGGAAGAAGGAGCACAAATGGATACAGTCCATTTCTTCGTGCAGCAAAAAAAAATTGTCATAATATAGAGGTGTATGGGAAAAAGAAGCAAAAGTTAAGGGCAATGAAGATGTTTCCGTTATTTCTTCACCAACAGATACAAGAATTCAAACATCAGCAGAATCCTTCAACAACAAAAATTTGCCACAATAAAGAAGAGTAGAGGAAGAAGAAGCACAAGTTGAGGACAATGAAGGAAATACAAGAACTCAAATAGCAGCAGAATTTGTGAAACAAACAAAACTTCTCACAATATAGAGGAGTAGAGGAGTAAGCACAAATTAAAGACGATGAGTTGTCATGGCAACCGACAAGGAAAAACCGTACAAAAAACTAGTCTTCTCCCGTCACAAGCTTTAGTTTCCCGCCAGACTCCGGTCAACACAACCTCTTTTGAGGGTTGCTTCGGCTCGTACTTCAATGTCCATTTTTTTGTAACAAGATAGTTTATGAAATTGAAACGATTGGTATGTTTTATTATTTATTTTTGGTGAAGTGGCACTTCACCAAAGCCATTTATATCTCGTATATGAATGGATCTTTAATGAATATCAAAAACGGCAACTTTTCTCTGATTTAACCGACCTTGTAACACACCGTTTCGAAGATAGCAAGTGGCAAACTTCACCAGGTTCTACCTTTAAAAACAACAAAAGTACGTACAAACATTTTTTTGTAAATTAGATATTTTTGTTTCAAATATTCCCTTCATATTTTGCTTCTTTTAGATCATTAATATCTATGTCTATCGATGATTATTTTTCTATTTGTTTCGTTATCACTCTAGATTTTCGCCAGTACTCAAAATAAAGACTTACGCCACCTACCGGCAGAAAACAAGGTTGACTCAAAAACCGTAAAGCGCAGTAAAACATACTCATCAAGTTTAAGATTTTATTTTATGGTTGGTTTGACAAAATCGGCAACAGAGGGCGGGGGTTGCAATAGAGTTGAAATACTGAGTAAAGAAGCCACGACAGCCTCTCTTGGTGTAGCTTTGAAGTTTCAATGTGGTGGTGCGCTGTTGCCGGACTATAATATTCGTCATATTCTTTTTAAAATATTTTTCCAAAGTTGAAAGAAATATTAATTACATACTTTCAAATACATTATGACGATTCTTATTTCCTATTATGTATTTTTTTTAATGAAAAGTACACAGTTGAATGGAAACTTTATAACGATAACTTTTAAACTTTTACCATTAATTAATTTGTATTTTATTTTGGCTCCAGAACCGGCTTCATCATCGTGATCAGTTTCATAACTGAAAATGAAATGAAACTTCTCACTTTGGAACATAAAGCTATAACGCCAGCAGGAAAACTCCCGAGAAAGAAACTTTACCAATTTCCTTGTAAAAGAGAAAGCTGTCATTTGGCGTGATCATCCATCATGTCAAAAGTATTATTCACAATAAATAAATGACAAAAATATAGCTCAAACACTATGAAGAACCATTTTCTGTTAAAATAAAAAAAGTCATTCTCCCGAAAGTTGCATGTCTATAATAAAACAAATTGACCCTCATTTATCTTTATCCAGAGCGATTTCATTTTTCCTAAAGCGCTTCGAGACTATCGCACAAACGTATTTTTTCGAAATGTTCAACCGTACCCTTCGGCCCATAATCAAATAAAAAAAGGACTTCTTCCACCAAATCACCCATTCATTTTTAAAGACAACTACAAAAGTTATTTTAGTCTGAGGAAAACAACGTCTGCTCTGGTTTATTTATCTTCCTGTCTTCAGAGACATATAGTAGAGTGGGATGTTATGAAAGTTTAATATGAGTCGGAATTTTATGAAATGTGTATAGGACGTACATAATATGTCGCGGGAAAAGACAACTAGGTAAATAAGAATATGAGATGTAATAATGTTATATTATGTGGATATGGATTAGATTGTATTTGTTGGCCTTGGCGTTGTTGGATTTTGTCTGATGGTCGTATAAATATTTGAAGACTGACTTTGTTTAGAGATGGAAAACATTGTTAGTGGGTCAGACAACATCTTCTTGAATTGTTTTTGTGCAATTTAACTAGAAAGCATTATTGAGTGATATTTTGGTTGAGGGCTCTCCAAACATCTTTGTAGGTAGTCAGATGCTATGGAAGAACAGGTGTCTCCCATCCGTGATTTGAAATGCCTTCCCCACCTCTGGTCTTTGTCGTCGCATATGATCTAGTCGTTCAAATTTGAAAGCACCAGTCAGTACACTCTTCATGCTGAGGCCTTCAGTGACCCAGTGAGCTATGGAGTATTCGGCCGGTGCTTCTGGCTATTGAAGTGAAGTAACATGTAGGTGTCCAGTGACATGTCTTCCTCGGGTGATCTGATCTGCCTCACTTCAGCGACTTGATCGTCATATTTCCCAGCATACCGGGCCAAACGGTTGAAAAGAAAAGCCCTTGGTTTTTCTCGTGATGGCTCCCTGATCGTGTAAACAACGTCATTGATTCGCTCTGAAGAACTGTAGTTTTGGAGAGAAGCCACATCATCTTTGTGGGTTATTCAATTAGACCAAATCTACAAACCTGGAACCCGCCTTCCTCAGCATTCACGTCATTCAGGCCTCCTTCATCCTGCTGCTGGCACTCTGGATGTTCAAACGGACTCGCTGATGTATATCGTCCATCTTTCAGCGAAGATTGCTCAAGTAATCTTCTCCAGCGACATCCTCACCAGGTGGACAGCCACACTTCAGATCGGAATTCATGACCCTTGGTCTGTCCATCCGTGACGCCATCATGGACCTCTCCCATCACTTCGGCCTGCCTGTTTTGGGGAACCTTCACCTGCCTCTCACCTGACTGTCATCGAGATTTTTCAGCAGTTTCGTCAAGATGCCGTTGCCAACAATCAAAATGATTCCCATTGAGCCCAGTAGGACTTCACAGTAGCAGAAAATCGTGCGACTTCTTGTCAAGTTGGTCGTTGGCTTGCTAGCTTCCATTCGATGATGAGCTTTGAATCAAAATCTTTCTCCTGGTCCTCGCGCCTTAGCCTGCCAGGAATCATCCACCACAGTTATCCTGCGAACGTTGGCTTCCTTTTTTTCGGCTTTGTGACACCTTCCGTCTCCTGGACAATCCATCAAAGCTCCAGGTGCTTGTCTAGTAAATCGTAGTCCTTCTGCTGGGTTTCCCTTACCTCCCGACGAAGTGCTAGAGTTGAGGCAAGAGCTTTTTCGGTTCTAGTCCATCCATTTGTCCTTGCTGCTGTCTCAAACAGGCAATGATAGTTGTTCCATGACAGCTTGCCATCAAACTGAGGGGCTTTCATGTGGACTCGTCCCTTGGCTCCCGTTTGTTACCTTCTGTTGTTCAATGATAACGGCGACTTGCTTTCTTACTTCTCGATTTCGTCCTCCAGAGCCTTAGCCTAGTCTGTTTCTGAAGACTCCCGATTTCTTCTGCCACATAGTCCTTCAAACAGTTGTAGTTGTCCGCCAGATGTTTCTTGATCTTCTCCTCCGCACGATAGATAATTCCTCAAACTTCTCTTTCATAGATCTGGAGGATTCATCAAATTTTCCTTCCAACTTCCTCGAGTTCTTTTCCATGGTTCTGGAAGATTATTCGAGCTTCTTCTCCATAACTCTAGAAGATTCTTGAAACTTCTTTTCAACTTTTCTAGAGTTCACTTCTTCTTCTAGTTCAAAGATCTTAAAAAGGCCCATCCTCTTCTTACATCTATAAAGAAAAAAACACCAATTCGTGTACAAAAAGCCTAAAAAAAAAACAACTATCCCGTATCAGCAGAAATTCAAAATCACCACGCAACCCGATGTATTTCTTGAAAAAATCTAAATAACTTTTCCGTAAACAGGAAGCACCAAGTCATGTACAAAAAGGCACGTTATTTCAAGTTTTTTCGAAATAATTATATTATTTTTACCAACGGAAACTAACCAAGACCATCACCCACTGAATCAAGAAAGATCTTTCAATCTGTCGATCCTTCCAGTGTCCTGTCCTGGTGAGGTTTTCCGTGTTGAGTCGAATTAAGCCGCAGGATCCACTTCTGGTGGTACCCTTCCGTCAATTCCTTCAAGTTTCAGCATTGCACCATACTCCCCCAAAAACTCTGGTTTCCCGGAAGCTAACGATTCATCGGAAGAACGTCAACAGAGAGCTAGCTGGCATAATCTGGAGTCAGAACTCAAGTCAAGAGTTGCGTGATTTTTTTTTAATGGGTAATTCGTTTTCAATTCTCGTCAGTCAATTAAGGGGAAATATGTTTTCAAATCCAGGTACTTACTCAAGGGAGGGATATTAAGTGGAAATTTGTTTTCAATTCCGGCAACTACTTGAGAGGAAATTACTCACAAAGGGAAAATTGTCTTCAATTCCAGTTCATTTGAGCGACCTTTGAGGAGCGGTTGTGAATTCCCCGTTATCTCTTCTCCAGTACGCCAGCGCTCCACATTCAAATACAATGTGGGAGGCTGTTTCCTCTTCTCGTCGCACAGCCTGCATTTGGGTTCCTTGTTGAAAAGGCCCATGATATGTATGTGTTTCCTCAGAGTGCAGTGTCCAGTCAATATACCTGTTGCTTTCCTAAGCTCATTCCTGCTGAGGTAGGCTTCCAGAAAATGATGGTTCGATTTCGTCTCCCATCATTAATTTACTGTGTTTTAGTCCTGGTGATTGGCACCATCTAGCTTTCTGTTGTTTTTTGGACCAATAGTCCAGCCAACCTCTCACAGAGGATTTTGTGATACCAATAGCAGGTTCTGGACCCAGAAGTGATGTGTTTGCAGCTTTGCGTGCTGGTTAGTCCGCCCGCTCGTTCCCAGCTATCCCTGTGTGCCCTGGTATCCATCCAAGAGTAACATCATTAGATGCTCCCAGTGTAACAAGGTTTTGCTGACAGTCCATGACTTGTTTAGATGTGGTTTCCCGACAGGAGATGGTTTTGATTGCAGCTTGGCTGTCACTAAGGATAAGGATTTTCCTTCCTCGTGAAGCTGACCAGGAAGGTTTTCTCAGGATTGACCTTCAGGTTCACCTTCCTGCACCAGTCTTCCACGATAGTCAGAGCTGTCTGCATCAGTTCTGATATTGTCTTGGTGTGTTTGCCAATGATGAGTATTTCTACGTCATCGGCAAAACCTTGGGCATAAAATCCCTTGCTGTTCAACTCCTCCAGTGGTTGATCTGCGACTAGGTTCCAGAGAAGAGGGGATAAGACTCCACCCTGGGGGCAGCCTTTAGCTAACCCTATAGTTACAGTTTTGTCAAGCATAGTTGAATTCTCCTACCTTTCAGAATGTTTTTTATCCAGCTACAGCTTGTGGCTGACAAGTCTCCAGTCCTCGGTCTTCAGCCTGGGTTGTGGTCCTTGACTTCCGCGGATTTTGTTGGTATGCAGACGGCAGCCTTCACGACTGGCACCACTCTGTGTGCCAGGCCAATCCGAAGACTGATTCCCTCGTAGGGGCTGAAGCCTGGAACCTTCCGCAACAGCCAAGTCTTGACAGCTTCATTGGCGCAAGTGATATGAATCACTGCTGTTCTTGGACTGAGGACCAGACAAAAAAAATCTTGCCGAAACGTTGATCGATCAACGGAAAGGATCGATGACGCCTAAATGTATCAAATTTTAGCCAAAGCTGATGATCCAAGAAGCGGTTTGATTTTCCAATTCCTTTAGGCGTCCGGTTGTGTATTTTTCTGGTATTTTCGCCAAGCTTTATCCAGTAGGCACCCCAAGAATTATTCTGAATTCTGACTGTGTCTGAATGTTTCATTACGCCTTTTATTACGAGGAGTGGTCAAAATATCAAATCAAATCAAATTATATTATTGTTTTCCAATGCTTCACATAAAGAGATTTACGTCCACTACGTTGCAAACTTGTCTGTTTGAAGCTAAACTCCAGACATTAATCCAATTAAAACATCAAGAACAATGCCCAACCACAAAACCACAAACCAGCGTACAATTCAGCTCCGCCTCTGTAATTCAAACCATAAGGCGAAAAAAAATCCCGGTAATTCGCCATAATAAAATCGCTTATGTCGGAATTTATACCTTGTTCAGCGTTGTTAATAAGGTTAGAAGATGTAATTTACGGCGTCTCTCCGATCAAATACTACAAGTAAATTCTTGTACCGCTGCTCGCGAAGCACGATGAACAAATTAGCTTTCCCATTTCATTATTTGTGATGTCGGCTCGGCTTGAAGTTGATCTACGCCATTCGTTTCTAGGCTATATTGCTGAGGTTATAAATATTGCATATTTGTTATGATGCCAATATGTGGTGCTTTAGTATATTAAAGCAAAGGCACGTCATCAATGGCGGAATTATTCAATCGCTGTGTGACCCCGTTTCCTGGTTATATTACTTAGAGTCAAGAGTATGATATATTTCTTTGAAGTACACACATGTTTAATATTTGTGTTTAATTGCAGATCTGAGGTTTCTGAAGAATCATAGAGGCATCGGAAATAATGTCAGGAGAAATGCCAACACCACCAATCTGGGTCTGTGGCCATCTGTTTTCAATTTGGCCACCAAGGCAGATATTTTTGCCAACGCCACTTGTGGTACTCATGGGCGGGAAGAGTTTTGTCGGATGTCAGAAAGTGGAAAAGGAAGGTAAGATGTTGTTGATTTTACCATAATTTGAATAAAGACAGAAAACCCCAACATGATAAGGCACTAGAATAACATTGATAGTGAGAATGAGTCTCCACTCAGAGGCATTCCACATCCTATAGACATCTAGGAAAGAAGTAGAGAAGAAGAAAGAGGTCGCAGACTTTGAAATAGACTATTTTGCAGGAAGTCGTATCGTCTTCCCTTATTTTTCATTAATTAGGAACCCCTCTTTCAAGGTGTGGAGTCTGCGACGACTTCAGTACTGACCAAGGCAAAAGACACCCCATCAGCTCAGCAATTGACGGCACCAATCGATGGTGGCAAAGCCCGGCCCTGTTCTATGGGCCTGAATTCGAATATGTCACGGTAACACTGGATCTAAAACAGGTGAGAACTCATTAGCATTAAGTTTCCTGGGAAATTACAACAAAAGGTAATCGGAGAACGTTTATTGTTCCTTTGAACCTTCTACCCATTAAATATTTGTTTCTTGAAACACCTGGTGCAGTCCTACTGATAGCATTGGTCGTTTTTCATTTCCTTATGGTAGCCTGCTGGCTTTTTGCATATTATATGGTCAATTGAATATACAGAATTAATTGGAGTATTACTTGACGTAGATGATTTGTGGCATTATTAACAAACATCCTTAATAGATTGAGATCAATACGTACATTTTTAATTTTTTTGATTTTCCAATACAATAACGATCAGATAATGTATAAGCTTGACCAAGCAACCCACTCAAAATCACCTAAATCTTAATTTTGCAAAATTAATATGCATATCGATTTAATTTGCTTATCTGTAGCTTATTCATATTCAAATTTGACATATTTTACATAATATTTAATTCCAAATTGCATCTCATTTACTGCAAGTGGGAATGATCGATTGCAATCTTGTTGAGAGATGAAAGGTATCAGATGTGGAACGCAGGCAGCTTGAGGAGTCAATTTTAATGTAATTTGATTCCTGATTGAGGAATTCTTTTGATTTTTTATTTTGACTGCATTGGTATTTCGGCTTTAATTTTTAATTATGTCAATTGATTCATCTTGCAGGAATCTTGATCACTGAGTCGTCATTTGATTAAAGATCTTGCTCCAGTTCGAGAATCGTTTTTCTGGCTATGACGGTTTCTTCGTCATCTTCAATTTCGAAGATCTTGGTAATCTTGTCCAGACAGCTGGCGCCAGTGAAGCGCTCTTAACGAACGAAGTCTTCTCCATTGAAGACTTCTTCTTCGTCAAAAGGGCCTAGACTACCACATTTCTTTGTCCTTCTTTTTCCCCTTCGAATTCGGGACTAGGGCAATCTTCTTTCTCCAGCTTCACCACCAAAGGCATCGATTGTTCTCCAGAGCTTGATAAAATTACAACATCCTGGACAACTCTCCATCCAAATCTCCTACAAACCAATAAGTAACCAAGTGATGTAGAGGTTGTCCCATTTTGGGTACTTTTGCTGGGTATCTCTATCTCCGTTATTCTTATAGATAGAAAGTTGCGCTTTTCGCGAAACAACAAAATTTTCAGAGCCATTCTAGTTTTTAAGATACAGGGCTAAACTGAAAATGTTGCATTTCAAGGTACCCCTCGTATCTAAACCATCAGATAGATTATGGAAAATGTGAAAAGTGTTTTTCATATAACTTTTCCCGTAGAACTTGATTCTGCCTTCGGAATTGGTATACAGGGTCAGGTCAAAAAGTTATCGGACTTAACTATATTTTTTTGAATGGAACACCCTATATATTTATAGTCCATAAGATTTTTCTATTTTTTTAAATTTTTTCAAAAATATTTAACAGTATTCACTTAAAAAAAAAAGAAAAAATTCCGAAGGCAAAATCGAAAGTTATATTATACTTTTCCCGTAGAACTCGATTCTGCCTTCGGAATTAGTATACGGGGTCAGGTCAAAAAAGTTGTAGGATAAATGTTTTCTTTTTTTAAAAAGTGCATACAGTTATATATTTTTGAAAAGGTAAGAAAAAGGACAAATCTTATGGACTATAAATATACAGGGTGTTCCATTAAAAAAAATAAAGTTGTGTTTTTACAAAATCCAGAATATTCGAGTTATATTATACTTTTCCCGTAGAACTCGATTCTGCCTTCGGAATTAGTATACGGGGTCAGGTCAAAAAGTTGTAGGATAAATGTTTTCTTTTTTTAAAAAGTGCATACAGTTATGTATTTTTGAAAAGGTAAGAAAAAGGACAAATCTTATGGACTATAAATATACATTTAAAAAAATAAAGTTGTGTTTTTACAAAATCCAGAATATTCGATTTTTCTACATTTTAATTTTCTAAAATACTCTATTGGCCGATTCTGATGAATGTCGCATTATTTTGATGGAAATCTGGTCTATTCTATTCTATTCTGCATGCATTTCTGTGATTTTTTATCCCTACAAATTTCCACAAAATTCAAAAAATTCGATTTTTCAACACTTTCGATCATTACAAATTCTTCAAAGTGCTCCTCTCGAACGGATGGGCCGATTTTGAGGAATCTTACGCTATTTTGTCCATCCTTCCAAAGGAATCCCATTAAGGAATTCTTACGGAGACACATTGAACCTGGTCCTGTCAACAAAGTGGCTCGAAAGCTGCCGCCCAAAATATCCTGCAGATCTTCAATGAAGGAATGTCCCGGCATCTTTGGCTTGTTAAATGTAGTTGAACGCACAAAGCATGGCCACTCCTGCATCTTCCATTCCTGTGACAGTCTTGGAGGAGTTCACGTAGAACACCAAGTCAAGTCAAGTCAAGGATTCGACAATTTTGGGATGGAACTGAAGGGCGGTCGCGGTGGAAATTGATTATTAGTACCAAATCATAAAAATTTGTTTGTACAACCTACACGTAAAGTCCACTTTTCAATGCATGCAAAGCAGGCGGAAAGTCGCTAATTTTGGCAGCCGGGCCTAAAAGGGCGCAAAAGTAGGTCGCTTAGCAACGGTTCCTTGGATCCCAACGCCTCTGAATTTAATAACCACGTGACAGTCTAGCATACTAAAAGGAACTTATCACGTGACAATCTCGGTGACAATGAATCCGCACCACAAAAGAATACGGGAATACACCTATTGTCATTGTAACCATGATTTGACAGTTGTCACTTGTCAGTTGTCACTTGTCAGTTGTCACTTGTCAGTTGTCACTTGTCAGTTGTCTGGCTTGTCAGCAGTGTAGAGTGTAGTGCAGTGTATCGATTATTTATTTTTGATTTTCATAATTATTCTTTTTCAAATGATTACAAACTGGTTGTACAAAAAGCATTGTTTGCACCACGGACGAAAGATGATTTTGACTCGGCTAATATCTGCCCTCGCTTCGCTCGTGCTGCTACTTATACCCTTGTCAAAATCATCTACTTTCCGCCCTTGATACAAAATGAGAATCGTAATGCTTTAAATCACTCGTTGCCCAAACCCCAAGGGTGGATTCACAGTTGGCGAATTTTTACATAAATTTGACTCTTCATGACACTTTTTACATGCAAATGTGTCAAAACTATGACAATCGAGAAATTTGCGCGGCTGTGGAGGATCCTTAAGAGTGCAGACCCTCTATTCCCGCGGTAATATCGATCACTTCTATCGATATCATCGTTTTATCGGTCCCAGAATCGGCACCCAGACGTGTTCCACGATTCCCGATGTTGTGGTTTCTTCTATCTGAGTTCTAGTTCTATGTTCGAGTCTAACAGTTCAAGGACACTTGGTTTCATAAATACAGGATTCACCACAGTGGCAAGGGTTTTGTTAAATGTAATCCTTCTGTTGATGGTTTTCTGGTATCGTTCTTGTTAGAAAGCCTGTGATTGATTTTACTTCTGATCAAAATTCCTCTTCTGACAACTCGATAATGGCAATGATAGTTGGAGGCGATAAAGTATAACTATTCCTTGTCAATTTGGCCTTAGAAGAATCCTGAAAAGATTTGAAGATGTCTTGGACACAAGAAAGACCTGCACAGAGAAGATCAATATTTTCGATCTCTTGGACAAAAATAAATCCCTATAATATTTGGTAGAGTTGATTCAAATTGTCTTCAAAGCAGAGCTGTATGCTTGGTGACAGAGAGAAAAGAGCTATCAACACATCACATTGATCCACTCAGCTCAATAACAATACGTCTTTATAAATCAAATCGAGATGTTCAATCTCCAAACCGCGAGGGTAGCTAAATTCTCCCTCAAGCCACAGAACAATTCCATAAGGCTAACCGATCCCACACATCACCAACCGACAAACAAAACTACAAATAGCAGCAAATCGACTAAATCCGGTTGGTTCGAGATAATTGTTATTATCTTTCCATGTTTAGATATCTATCTTATCGAATTCCAAGTGACCGAGGCAAAAATAAATCAGAAAGACCGATTGTTATAGACGTTCGCACATGGGGCCGGTTAATTGGCTGGGGGCTTCCTTAATCGGTCCGCAGTCGTCCTGCCCATTGTTGGAACTAATTTGCGGGCCAATTTAAAACAATTTCATTCCTGTGAGCGGCTGGCCAGAAGTCAAACAATAGATGTAGCGTCGGAATCCCTTACATGGAGTTATCACGTTTCGGCTCCTGCACTGGCATGGCAGTTGAGGTCGTTGGCTGTAAATCAACTTATGTAATGCTGGATGTATTTGGTGATCATTAGAGAATAGATGAGATTTTTCCGCTGACGAATCAAGGTTAAAAAACAGCTTTCACTATAAATTACCTCGTCTTCACTAAACACTCACCCATTAATCGGAAACCCCGTAGTCACCTTTGTTTTTCCCGTCATCCCATAGCTGAACCTTTATCGGACCCTTCTCTAGGGCCGCTGACGGCGATCTTTTTAAAAGGGCACTGATAAATGCGTACGGTAAATTAGATATATCAGATTAGCTATTCTTTTTGGCTTGAGAGAGTCTTTCAAAACGCACCGGTTTGGTAGTTTATCATTGCGCGTCTGAAGTCAATAATTTACGAGGGTTTTATTTATTAGCAAGGCGAAGAATAAATTTGTAATTCCTTCCGATCGTAGTAAAAAAGCCATAAATTTTGTTGCGGGGTTAAATGTCAAGAACTGCTTTGCCGGTAGCATGCAGTGGTATAATGATTTCGAAATCGGCAGACAAATTTTCAAATGAATAGAAGGGACTTGTCCGTATTATACTTCAACCTGAACCGTATGATTTTTTTTCGTAGCTTTACAACGTGAATCCGTGTGTTCTGTAGGCGAGTTTATTGGTAGCGAACTCGAACTGGTATGTTCGCATAGTGATAAAAATTATGCGTTTCTTCCCACGCTTTACGTGAAGAAAAGCGAGCGGATTTGCAAAAGTCACGAACAATTTTGAATATTATGTGCAGTAATGTGACTTGGTATTAGCTGGTGGTCGATTGGGGAAGCGAATGGATTGAAATGGAACAACTTTCATTGAAAAATGCGATTGTTTTTCTATTCAATGGTTCTAGATCGGCTAATATCAATTGAACCTGTCGATGATAGTCACTTATAATCTACCTGGAGCTCGAATTATTTCCGGATTTTTAATTCGAGCTCGCGGGAGATTCGGCAAGAAAATTTCATGCCAAAACTGATCATTGGAAAAAACATAACCCAGGACTCACCTCGCATTTAGTGGAAGAAACCAACGGCTCCTTACTCTACTCGCCATTGAGGAAGAAAGAAGGGAATCAGGATTTTATAAAACATTTGGAAGTTATAACCAATCTTGTCCATAATTGATAACATTGCAACTTTGTATTGGATGTTGAAAATAAATCATTTATCAAAAATATTTGTCATTGTTTTCAACAGCTGTCAAGCACTCGCGGCTGGATGTAGCTCCCATGCACCAACCACAGTGTTGCCGTTTGCCTTATCTCTGTCTGTGAAAGTTGGGTTGGGTTGGGATTGTTAGGGAGAGTGGGTACGGCAACACTGTAATCATATGGGAGCTACATCCAGTACATCCAGATGCGTAAAGCCAAAGCCAGGGAAATTTCCACTTATTAATCTTTCAGTCACGTGATTATGAGCAGGGAAATTTCCGATAAAATTAGGTCGTTGCAATAGCAACATAACAAAATGCAAGCCTATGATTGGTTAGAATTGACTGGTAGGAAATTTTCACTAAAATCTCTTGTTGATTATTTATCGATGAGCCAGACAGTTACTTGAGGGTAAACTTGTTTTCAATTCCCGGCAGTTACTTATGGAGAATTTACTTGAGAGAAATTTACTTGTAAATCTGTTTTTAGTTCCAGGCAGTCACTTTTGAGGGGAAATTTATTTTCAGTTCCAGGCAGTCACTTGAGAGGAAATTTGTTTTCAATCACCGACTCAAGATGAATATAATACTTATATTATATAATATAATGCTTTCAATTCCAGGCAGTCACTCAAAAAGGAATTTGTTTTCAATTTTTGGCAGCTAGTTTTCAATTGCAGGCATTTACTTGAGGGGAAATTTGTTTTCAATTTTCGGTAGTTACTCAAGGAGAATCTACTCAAAGGGAAATTTGATTTCCGGCAGTCACTATAGAGAAAACTGTGCAGTTTTCATTTCCAGGTAGTTAGGGTTAAGTCGGGTAAATTGTACCACTAAGAATTTACTCAAGGAGAAATTTGTCTTTAATGTCTGGCAGTTACTATAGGGAAAACTATGCAGTTTTCAATTCCAGGTAGTTAGGGTGAAGTCGGGTAAATTGTACCACTGAGGATTTACTCAAGCGGAAATTTGTCTTCAATTTCCGGTAGTTACTATAGGGAAAACAATGTGGTTTTTAATTCCATGCAGTTAGGGTAAAGTCGGGTAAATTGTACCATTTATCATATTTTCGGGATTGAATAAAACATTGAACTAAGATCATTTCATATGTTTCCATCAAAATGCGCTATGAAAAACTTAGATACTAGGAGTCTAGAGTAATAAGCTGTTGCAAACGGTACAATTTAGGCAACCGGTTCAGAAAATTGTACCACGCGGTTCGGCAAATTGTACTATATCAAACGGCATTGGATTTCTGGTATCATTAAAATAATTTAGCAAATATCCTGACTAAAGCATTCTATCGATATAATTGAAAGCTTTTGTAAAATTATAACATGGGTAAAACAAAATATAGTTCTAATGAATAACTCTGAATTTGGGAATATCTATTCGTGCACCCAAGCTGGTCCAAATTTTAGTTTTATGCGTTTAATGCTCTCTTAATGCTGTTTTTATAATCCAGTACTTAATAACCACGTGAGGCATGACCAAAAAAGAAAACATGAATTTAGTAAAATATATCCGGTACAATTTAACCAACCATGTGGTTGTACAAATCATCGAACCGATATGATTCAATTAAACTGTTCAGTTTCTTCGAAGACATTCAGTTTAAGTTGGATTTTACTCTTGTATAATCTTGTAAAATGACCGATAATCACGAGAAATGCTATTCCACCTATCAAAAAAAAATCATCAGCAAAAAAACCGAGCAAAAAACCAAAACCCTATGTTAGAATGTATAATATCAACTGCGTAACCACGTTTGATTGATACACATAGATTTACAACTTCACGAGATCACTCACCGCTTTTGATTAGTTCTTGTTTTGATGGCGAGAGTCTGGAAGGTCAAAATTTAACAAATATTGACGTGGTACAATTAAAAAACCGGTACAATATACCCGACTTTACCCTACTTGAGTAAAAATGTGTTTTCAATTTTCGACAGTTACCTTCTTAATAAGAATTTTCTCAAGGGAAAATTATTCACTTATTTATTTATTTGAGTTAATTTTTTTTTATTCCTGACAGTTATTCAGGAAAATTTTCTTTAATTGCCCCAACCCAACTTGACACAAACTTTAATCATTTTTCACTACCGACCATCGTTATTATAGGACCGATCGACCAAAAAATTATTGGTATAAACGATAAGTTTTGTCGAACGCCTATCGTCCAACGGCTAGAATCGATGACGCCAATATGTATCACATTTTAGCCGCGGCTGATGACCTCGGTAGCTGTGTATTTTTCGGGCTTTATCGCCATAAGAGCTTTATCGCCATAAGAGCAACTCCGGCCTCTGACTTAACCCGAGCGTTCAATCACGACTATTACGAGGGGCGGTCGAAATAATATTTTGGAACTTATTATGTTGCTTACCGGGTCATGGTTTCAATCACTTCAGTTCTTGACATTATGACTATTTAACGATCGATCACACAATAAATACGCTATAATCAATTTCCATACGCCATCTCATCATTTTCCAATCTATTCCGATCCGATGATATAAGCTGCATACAGGTGGGTTTTTTTGGTTCGTGCTACAGTCAACAGTGCGTATTACCGCGTATCGATGCGTGATGCTTCGATGGACGGTGTTGTCGATGAGGAATGAAAACAGTCAGTAGATACCGAAATTATTGAATTATTGTAGTCTATGGTGAGACGTCCAAAGCAATCGTCAAAATCTTCTTAATCTTGATGAGTAAATGTATCGCTTGAAGATCTGGTATAGGATGCGCAATCAAAAACACAAATTCCTCAAGGAAAATCAGCACCAAACATCTAAGAGATAAGAGTGAATTACAGAACAGAGGGCGACAAGAGAAACAGAGTGTTTATAAGCGTGAGAACTTGATAAGGTGTTGCAGGTCCATTACTCGGTGCAAGAGCGGCATTCGGGCTTTTGTTGTTTATGGTTGTGGTTAAATATAATTAGCGTTAAGTCGGGCTGCGGTGCGAGTCCGGACCGCTGTACTGTCAGGACAATTCGCTGCGTTTTCGATTAATTTCTGGCCGAGTGCTAACTGGCCCCGATCGGCATCTCAATGTGGGACTTGGCCCGCTTGCGATATCGTTGCTGAATCAGGTGAGATGCCGGATTGGATCTATTTAACTGGAGATAATTCTGCTTGGTAATGAACAATAGATTCAGCTCTAATGGTCAATTATCGGACAAGTTACGGGGATATAGGCAGGGTCTTCGCTGAACGTTAAACGTTGTTATCTTCTGGTGTCGAATCCAAAATTGTCTATTAAGTGGGTAATGAGTCTGACCTAAGATACAATATTTCGCTTCCGAATTATCAAAACTCTTTTGATTTTTAAGTCATTCACAAAACCCTGCTTGCTCACTTCTTCATTGTGTAACCCTTGGATGTGCCAAAATCGGAGTTTCCAAAATTAATAAAACCTTTCTTGAGGCGGTTTATTCATACCAGCACAAAAATCCGAGGCAACTATGCACGCTGACGCCCAACTTTAATATCGATAAAGTTGAACAAGTTCGCTTCTATGCTCCATCGACTAGGGCATTTTCCGTGAAAGAAACCCTTTCCCAGCTAATAAAATGGCTTTTGTGTTGTGCCAAAGTGCCTATGCTCTGGTCACATGTTGCTTAATTTGTTGGAACGGATAGATTTTTCACAATATGTAGATCACGATCGGGAGATTCACGATAAGATTGCGAACCTGGTTAGATTGTCGATAGTGTCGCGGTTGTATTTATTTTATTACAATTCATGAATTTTACGGCTGCGGTTATTGTTTCGCTTTCGTGAATCTAGATTGAGTTGCATGGAGGGGTTTTATTGTCTTCGCTTGTTACTGTTATAGACTTGGAAAAGGAATTGCTTCAAATGAATACAGTTTGGCCTTTTCTATTTAGAGGTTAACGACTTTGTTATGAAGTATTGCTACAGTCTATTGTTGTATAGGCAGTTAGTGAGTTTTTACCGTCACCATCAGTGTCCATTTTAATTTTAATTCATTGTCCGCTTGACTTAAGATCTACATTCAACAATTGACCACCAATCTCAACTGTTACACTACACTAAGTCGTAACAACTTGTTTTACAGCCAAGTTTTTTTGCTTCCAAGGCGTACATTCCTCTATCTGAGAAATTTAAAAACAACCTATTGTTTCAAGAACACTGCCCCAACAAAAAACGCACAGGCACACTTTCTCGAATAAATAATCCAGAAGAATGTTGAGGTCGTAAGTCACAATTTTAACGAGCAGCGTCTCTCGTTTGAGCAGCCCGTCTCAAAATCCGTGTTTATTTAAATAATATCCCTATTACCATTTCATCGGGATGGAATAAAGTAAATAATGATGCTTACCATAAACGATTCAGTAGCGTAGAAATGAGTAAGTTTTCAACATCTCCACGTATTCATCATTTAATTCATTTTTCTGAATGTGGTACTTGAGTCAAAAAAACACTGTAATTATTTTTGATGGGCTGGTTTCTGGAAACCATCTCGGACGATTCAGTGGTTATTTTCAATTGTTTTATAAATTTTTAATTCTTTACGCAAATGCACAATATACAAGATGCGTCAAAACAGACAGTGCAGTTCGGAAGGCATATTAAAAAAATGGCACCTCCAATAGAAATTGCTCTGCTTAAGTCAATATTTTTTCACTCAAGTTTTGAAAAACAGAAAGATTGTGGTTTTCGGGTTATTGTTGGCAACATCACATTCGTACATACAATCCATCAAAAAAATTGTTAAACTCGTTGGCAACTCTGCTCTGAAAACCAGAAGACCCGCCTTCCTCAGACCTGTTTATCAATGAGCATTTGTTGCCGTGTCAAGATGATCATTAATCATGGGATATTTGGAAATTCAGAAAAGTTGTCATAATCGTGGTACTCTCTATGGACAAACAAGAATCTCTTTCCATTTTTAAGCTTTTTTATGGTGATTTTTACTTTTTTGCTTCTTTAGAGATTTTTTACTTTCTAGTAAATTTTTCAGCTTTGTGTAGGACTCCTTACGGTATATTGATTAGTTTTTTTCAGTTAATATTTTTCCAGTTTCCAGTTTTTTTTGTGATGTTTTATAATTTTTTTACTCATTTAAGGTTAGTTTTGACCTTTCCAGAGGTTTCATTTTGCATTTTGATAAATTTCAACAATATTTTTGAGCTTTTTTCAAAATTATTTCAGCTTTATAATTATAATAATTTTCACTTTTTGCGATATTTTATCTTTTTTTTCAAATTTTCAAAGACGCCTTCCACTTTATAGAAGATTTAATAAGCTTTGAGAAGGGATATTTTTTCTTTTTTCCCACTTTTTACTACTCAAAAATTCCTCTTTATGTTCAAAAATCTCAATATGCATAAAAAATGTCAATCTGTAGACATATAGGTAGGCCAATCTCGAAAATTTGGCAACGCTCTCGTACTACGATTATGCGAATCAAGCTAAGCTGTACGTATGTCTTACTCGGTGATTTTTTTATGGCGACAAGCATAATCCACGATACCCCGTCTGATGGTATATAGTCAATGGTTTCCAGAGGGCGAATTCTGTGTACCTGTGAATTTCTAAGCGACACGTCGCTTTCCCATCATTTTATACAGAGGGCAACGTATCGCTATTGAATTCCACATTACACAGAATCCGGCCCTAGGTTCCCAATTGCCTACGACATGGGAATAAATGCCACAGAAGAAAGACCTCTCCTGGACAGGCTTTGATTGAAGGCTGAACCAAAACGGCTCCGAATTGGACAAATTAACACATAATGACCTTAATTGAAATGAATATCCAAAAATACTTGACCGGACCATTCTGAACATTCTACCATAACACACTTGCATCTACAGAAATAAGATAATCCATTCTATGTAGTATTTCTGTACACCACTGAGCAACCACTCTCCTTATCAACATACAAAACAAAATGGATCAAATCGCCCTCAAGAAAAACAACTATCCCATCTAAAAGCCCATAAATTCCACTTTTTACCGAAGACCTGTTAAGCATCATTAGAACACATTCATCACCGTGTAACAAGAAAGACGGATTCCTTGGCAAGACAGCAAATCATGTATGTGGGATGAAACGAAACACAAGTAACGTGATACATTTCGAAAATTCGGTCAGCAAAGAAACATGATCACTGATCAATAATACTCATGCTGCATCGATAAATCTCGCAGGTGTAAGACAAGATTGCGATCGCACTGACCACCAACGTCTTGGGCAAGCCATTGACTATTTTTGGAAGCCACGAAGCGTGAAATTCTAATGTGCACTTGGAGATTTATGATTGCTTTGGTATGTGCACATACTGGCTGCTGTTGGGCTGCTTACTGGACCTATACAAAGTTGAACAGACCATTAATTTATCAATTTGAGGAATTGGTGATGGGCTAAGTGTGGATGTAAAACCAGCAATTTATGTGTTAGAATTCTTTGTTTTAATGCGTTTAAAATGATAATACGAGACCTCACCTGCGCCTTAAGATCCTTCATTATCCTTGTCGTCACGTCAGTAACATCATTACAATGAATTACACGTACCACTTTGTTCCTGTCTGTTCAATTTTAGTCGTTTCTTACGCTTTTAATTTTTTCAGTTCTTGTTTTTTTTTTGTAGTCTTGCTCGGTTTTTCTCAGTAAAAATCAAGGATATTATAGCAAAATACTCTTTTGTCCCTCATCTTATCCTCTTGGTTTGGAGAAGTTAACTCTTGCGGGTAATATCATATCAACAGAAAATACAGCAGAGGCTTGAGACTCGGCAGTTGTAATCAGGGTCGAAGGGCCTTTGAAATTGTCAGTCGACCTTCCCTCCCATTCAAGATTTCAGGGGTGAGTTTCACCCTGTTCAAGGGTTTGCGTATAGGCCTAAAAAATGCCCCCCCCTAAAGAAAATTGACGTGTCCGTTTTTTTTAATGATGTTGAATGCCCAAAATCAATGCTGTTTCGATTTCGATGGGCCTGTATACTGTGCCCACAATAATTTTTCAAATAAAGATGAGGAGCCTCAGTGTTCTCTGCTGAGTTTTCGAAAGAATGCATGATGGAAAAATGCACTTGACTTAAATATATACACTTTTGACCTTGAAAAGTGCCTCCAATATAACACACAAAAAAAACTCGTCCCTGGGACTAAACATTTTCAAAAGTACCTTGAAATTTGGACCAATTGGAGCCTTGACCTTGAAACAGTAAATTTGATGACCTTGAAACGTGTCCCAATGTCCTCTGAAATAATGTCATCATCAACAAAGCTTATGAGTGTATATTGAAGATTGGATATCTTGAAAACTAGACAAGATAGACATGCGCAGTCTTCACCAGTCGTTTACTTAAAAGAAAATATAGGGTGTATGGGGAAGTTTGAAAAAAAACCGTTATGAAGTTAAAGACAGTAAACTAATAAAATGAAAATCATTTTCTTGAAAACTAGAAAAAACAGACATGCGCAGTTTTCACCTGTCGATTCAGCATTAAATTTTTATCAGAAACATCAAAAAAATATACAGGGTGTATGAGAAAGATTGGGTGAAATGTAGACTTGAAGTATAAGAAAGTAACCTAATACTTCCATAAAAATCATTATCTTGAAAACTAGAAAAGTCAGACATGCGCAGTTGTCATCTGTCGATTCAGCAAAGAACTTTTATTAGGAAACATAGAAAAAATATACAGGGTGAATGAGAAAGATCGCCTTGGAGTTTAGGACAGTTAGTAATACTTCCATAAAAAAATCGTTATCTTGGAAACTAGAAAAGATAGACATGTGTGCAGTTTCCACCAGTCCATTCATCATAAATTTTTCATTAGGAAACATCGAAAAAATATACAGGGTGCATGAAAAAGATTGGGGGAAAAATCGACTTGGTGCGTAACGGTGCTGCTTGGAGTATAAGAAAGTAGCCTAATACTTCCATAAAAATCATTATCATGAAAATTAGGAAAGATAGACATGGGCGGTGTTCACCAGTCAATTCAGCATTAGGAAACATAAAAAAAAAAAATCGAAGAAAAATCGACTTCAAGTTCAAGAAAGTAACCTAATACCTCATAATAGTCATTATCCACAGTAATATGTAGTTGTTACGATTGATGATTTAACTAAATTAGCCTCAACATCACTGGAACTCCTCCAACAGCCTTTCGCTTCATTAAAGTCGACTACTAAGTGAGCCGTCAATTTATTCCTCCCATCCTGCCGAAACTTGACCGAACCCAATCAATTAATCAACCCACCCTTACAAACATGTCAAATACAAACAACTATTAGCATACGGAAAAAAACTCCCATTTTGTGCCCTTAAGATGACAAGCGTTGATTGAGAGGTAGTCCTGTTAAGCTTAAGCTTGGCTGTTAGTGGCGAGGCACGATCGCACTGACAAATCTCCAAGTTTGCCAGACTGACTGATAATCCCTTGAAATGTTACATCCAAGACGGTCACAATGGTAGCTTTCAAGATCGATAGTGTTTTGATCCGATGTAACGGTGCTGCTGATAATTGGATGCCAAATCTTGTCCGATCGGAAAAATCTTTTGAAATATGATGATATTAGAGATTGGCGTTCGAGGAGTGTCTTAAGAAAAACGCCCAAGACATTCGGTACCACATTATTATGATTTGTTGTTTTGGAACACTCGCAGACACACACGGTATGTCAGCCTCGCGAACAAAATTCATCTCTATCACGCAGTGACGGCATCTGTGTTGCAGTATTTCTTTGGTTCCATAATAATATCCGGAAAGTAGCTTTTCGTGGTTGTTAACAAAACCAATAGGGGTAACTGGTAACTGAGGTTATCAACTAAATAACTAACGAAAAATCGAAAACTGGTGATCATACAGACCTTCCTAGAATTCCTAGGTTTCTATATTTCGCAGGGCTTTATTAGGATTGACTCAGGGAGAGAAACATTCTCCGCTGGAGACTTGAAAACTTTGCGACAGATTATTTCCGATTTTTATTCGAGAGTTAAATGGTTCGTTTAATTGATTGCTGTGTATTCATCAGATTTTTAATCTGGTAAGTGAATTTGCATCTTCAAAGACCAATCTGGAGCTGGACTATCGCAGAATGTCAAGACAAAAAAGCTTTTTCTGTTGCTGTTGTTGTTGTTGTTGTCAAGGGAGTCAAATTATTTTGAATTGGAGAGCCCCCACATCTCCTTCACAGATTATTCAGAACATTCCCTCGGATCTAGATCCGGTGTGTATGAATCCTTATGGATGCCCTTTTTCGTAGCAGCCGCACATCATTTTCTCAAACTCCTTTTTCAGATAGCGTCAACAACAAAATAGATTCAATTCCAATCGATTTGATCAGTATCAATGGATGCTTGGCTGGTCCGAGTTGATTTTCATTGAGTTAACGATAATATGTCCATTTTTAAGTGGTTTAAGATTGTTATCGTTCGACAACATGAGTATTTTTGTTAGGCTTAATAGCCTGTTAAACCTGGACTGCTTCGTCGTTTGATTGATGATCGAGATGCATCATTAGGTTGGACGTACAAGAATGTCATACATATTTGGATCATCAATTTGAGCTCATCTGCTCCAAAACAACTCCTCTACAATTTCGACACGCTCAATCGATTTAGCACCGTCTCCGACGCAGATCTCATTTCATACTTCGCTAAATTGTCGCTCTTTAGAATTCCATTGTAATCGTTTTATTCGTTTTAGGAGCTGAGCTGTTTGTTGCAAAAACTATTCTGAAGCTCCGCTTAATAGGACTTTATTGATTGTGTTGCAATTGATAAAATTAGTCGACCACAAGCATGTTTGCTGATTCTCTTTGACGTTACGTCAAGAGCAAAGTTCTTGTCGTTCACTTACTTAGCAAGTTGAGTTAATCCGTAGAAACCCTAAACAAGTAAGTGGATTAAATTTAAGTACAATTCAGCAAAACAACGTAATGGGATGAGAACGGTGCTTTGCTGGACTTTCACAGGAAGTTATTGTTTTTAGAAAACAAAATATATGACTGTTTTTCTTCTTAATAACCCATACATCACTCATCTTCTATATGAAAACGTTGACAGTTCCATATGATTTTTTTCCTCGCTAGTCTGACGTATTGTTTCTGGGTTTCCACAAAACATCTGCCTTTTTCCATGTTTATTTATACGAGTCCATTTTAAGGCCTCTCAAAGCACGGGCATCGACACGCCAAAACATTCAACAAAACATCTCGAGAGGTGGATGGAATGGTTTTGAGCGTGTGTTTTGTAAATGCGTGTGGTCTCGGTATTGTTTCTCGCGTAATCAGAATTCAAGAAATGGATGAATACAAGTTAGCAAGAAATCTGAAATAATTTTCATTCTTTTGGCGTATCCAGAATCTAGCTTATTATATCAATTTAGAGATAGCAATAAAGCTTGGCGAAAGTATCCGAAAAATACACAGCTAGCGAGCGTAGCCGAACCTCTAAGCGAATTGAAAGATTAAACCGTGTATTGGGTCATCAGCCACCACCAAAATCTGATACATATCTCCGCCAACAATCTTTTTGACAAAACGGATAAGCGAAGTAGCATCACCTGAATTGAAGATATCTTTCTGTGACGTTAGTTTGAAATTTGAAATAGTTTGCCCAAAAGAATCATTATTATTTTTTTTTTTTGTGATTTTGAGTTATGGACTGTATCAGTCGCTCGAGTTCACTTTTATGAAGAATAAAATGTCGGTATTGCAGACAGTTAATCAACTAAAAAGTGCTAACGAGCTTGAATTCATCAAAATAACTAAATTGAAGAAAAGTGCATGGTCGCCCAGTGCCTGAACATATTATACGACAAACCACTAAACACAAAAATAAAAAAGTTTCCCGGAACTTTCGCAAAGGTATGAACAAATCCGCCGACTAGGATATGTGGTTGTCAAGTGTCGAACTTGTTTTACTGTTAACTGTTTTGTTTGTTTATTATTTTTCAAAGACTCCCCCTACTATGAGGAGAAATCATAAAGGAGGGAAAAAAATGCCAGCGGCACTAAACTATTTTCCTGTCCTCGGTTGCCAACGCTAATGTTTGACCTCCCAAGATTATTGACCACGAGCCGACACTGCATTTTTGATAAGGAAAATTCTAAAAAAATCCCTGTATTCGTCGGCCATTTTTACTTTATCCCAAGATTACGAAGTTTATATTGTATAATCTTACTGATAAATGACACTCTCCACTGCCCTTTTTGGATAAGCATTAAGATGGGTTTACCAGAGGTTGTCTCCAGGATGAAGTTTGTCCCTCTTCTTTGGAGGATGATTCGGAATTTTAAACACAGGCTGATGATCTGGTTACCCTAACGTCAAAGCGCTAAATCTCGAATCTGACGGGTTCCCAGATGAGAGCACTGAGAATTATAGAAAAATTGGGCTTCCTTGCATGGACTTAGGATCAACACTGAAAAGATCGTTATTCTGTTATTCACCAGGAAATACAAATCACGACTCAAGCCGGAGATATCGCTCTTGGGCGGAGTCCTAGGATACCAAAAACTGGTCGAATACCTAGTGGTAACCCTTGACCAGAAACTGTCCTGGAAAAAGCGCTCTAGGAAAGCCATGTGCTCTTTATGGTCATGATAAAGAGCTATAGGGACAACATGCATGGGAGCTCTCTGATTACCTATAAACGGAGTCATAGAGAGAGAAGTCTAAAGTTTCCTCTAATGACTGCGCAGGCTTGATTTTCTTGATGACTGCGCATACCTCTACGAGTCATCTTTGTGATCATGCAGTAAAAGAGTGCTAAATTCTTAAGAGAAGACTTGTCCTAGCAAACAAGGGAAATAAAGATGAAATATAGTGACCCATCTAGTGCACTATATGATACCTCTGGGTCTAGAACAGAACCGAAAATGAATCAAGTGTTTCGTATGTTCCAACCATTTTTGGAGGATTGAAGGACCAGTTTTATACTCATCCCGTGCAACATGAGTTCTGAACAGAGTATCTTTTATAAATGCTAAACCACTGATTTGCCTCAAGAACAACGCAATGAACCCACAGGGTATTTTAGCCCACCGCATTCACCTACACTCGAAAATGCCTAAAATAATAATGATCGAACCACATAATAAGTGTTCACCCCTATACAAGGCCTATAATCAATATAAAAGGCACTAATTTGCGGGGCCAGGCGCTCCATTGTTCCAGTAAAGACACACAAAACATAATCATTATAATCCTTGTGAGACCATTAATTAATTCTATATCGACATGGGAGTTTTGCAAAGCCGTATGTGACAAATACGTTATTTGGAAACATGAAATTGATCTATTCGGTGCTTGTAACAGTGGAGCGGAGAGAAATGTGACACGGCTTTTATCTTTTCCATTTGGTTAAGCCACTGAGCTAGCTCGAGTTTCTCATAGGGTGATGTGTATGCAGTTTCGGACGGATGGTATGGCTTTGAACAAAATTGAATTGTGTTTGTATATTGCAGAGACTTTAGAATTTGAATCTAGAATTATCAATACTTGAAGAACAAATTCTTTCTCATGGGACAAGACATAGTTTTCTTGATGATCAACATTTGGTGGCGGATATTCAGATGAAGTGGGTGAGGTGCCACTTCAAGAGAAATAATTGAACATTGCGTTTTTTTTTTAATTTTAGAGCATTTTTTTTTGTGGGAATGGCTGAGCGGTCAGACTCGGTTATGTAATGCTTCGAGTAAGTCATGGCCGCATTCAGAACATTTTTGAAGGAGCGGAACACAAGTTGGAGTTTGCATGCTCATGTTAGTTTGCAGTATTGATACCATCATTTTTCTTTGGTTCTTTGGATCTTTGGTTCTTTGGTCCTTTGGTTCTTTGATTCTTCGGCTCTTTGATTCTCTGCTTCTTTGGTTCTTCATTTCATTGGCTTTTTGGTTCTACTTTGAAATTGGTCAAGATATAAAAAAATACATAGTGAGGTTATGTTTGCATAGTTTTGTTATTTTCCAGAGGATTTTGTCCAAATTGGGTATGTAGATTCTATTTGGGATTTCATCACATAATTTGAACAAAAAATGATATAGTGAAGTTATGTTTTCATAGGTTTGTTATTTTCCAAAGGACTTTGTTCAAATTAGCTAGATATGTGGGTTTCATTTGGGATTTCACCAGAAAATTTGAAAAACCAATGACATAGTGAGGTTATGTTTTGTTATTTGAAATATTGTTTATTATAAATCACTTTACCAACCCATATAAAGAGAAAACATTTATCATCAACAAGAACAAACTCGAAACGACATGACACATGACATGACGCCACGACATATCATGAGTGAAAGGATCAAAGCTTTGATCCTCGACAATAATGACTTAAAAATGAAGTGGAATTGACAAATCAAGTTCAAGATGTCTTTCCACCTTGATATTGTCAAACCAATTGGTCGAGGGCACGAATTCTGCACATTTTCATAATGGAGAAAGTGGAAACTTTTAACCCTCGAAAGCTGTCGTAATCAGATAAAAGTACTGTGACATCAACTCCTGAGCAAAAATGCTGTTTCTCTCTCTCTTTCCTTCTTCTTAGATCTTGAAATTCGTGTCACCAGTGACGTTATCTGTAACGGTATGTCGGTTTAAGCGTCATGTTCATGTTTATAGTAACAAAAAACCATCACATTAACAACATTTTTACAACCCAGTGTCGTACACAGTGACGAGCCGCTACTGGAACACATGCAACAGCTGAGCTGGAAAGGCGGTCCTTTCGCCTGAGCATGAATTGTTCCACGTTAGAGTGATCCTCTCGGATTGTACAAGCTCTATATTCACTTCTTACTATCCATGGTCCCTAAAAGTTGATTTTTGAAAGCTGCTATGTGACCTTGGACAAATCCTGCATCAGTTAAACTATATTTTTGGAGTGATTCAAATCCTCACTGCTAAGAGTTTTAGCAACTAGCCATCTTGCTAAAACTCTTTTATCGTCACAAAAATCGATCCCCAAGTCAAACAATGGTCGCTTTCCCCAAAAAAAAGCCGCGATCGCTGATGGGAACTGAGACAGCAACCTGTAATTTTTTTTAGCGCTGCATCTTCATATTACAGATAATTGACCCGAACGGCGGGGCATTATTTTTATTTAATGGAGATATTTAGGCCTAATGAACGCGCCAATGTGGGTATTTTTGATACTTTTTAATGGCGCATAAATTGGTTACGGGGTGGTCGAGTTTTTCACTTTTATTGCCGGTTATTTGTCAAGTTATCGAATTTCGTGCGAAATAAACTATTGACCTCAATCTGTCACGACAGGTTGTACTGCGTGTTTGATTGATCTTAATTACTTGATAAGCACAAATCCATAATAACTGATTAAAATTAGATGTTCTACCAAGTCAATTAGTCGCTAAAGAATACGACCTTATATGGAGTTATGTTGGAACTCATACAGGAACAGTAATTATGTGTTTACGATAGGAAAAAACCAACAGGCAAAAAAGTTGCGTGCATGGTGGTGAAATACGGCAGATTAATAACGCAGATTTCTTTTTAAAAACTACACTTGTCAAGACTGGCAATGTTGCTTGGAAAAGTCCATTAAGCAATTTGCATATTTTCCCAAAACTATTCCACGTATAACGTCTAAAACCACACATACTTCAACATAATATCGCAGGAAAGGTATCAGCATTCCCTTCAGGGTTGGAGAACATAGTTGTGCCGGGGTGCAAACTTGAAAGTTCTAATAAGAGCATGCTTAACATACCTTCGACAAGGCTTGAACATTCTCGTTACTATGGGGCACTTTTGAACTTGATAAAAATGGTTTTTTACTGAAAATATTCTTTGGTTACCGAATACTATAGACAGAGGAATTTCGGGCTTGCTGTTGTGTTGCAACTGATGCGTAAAACAAATTCTTGCTATGAATACAAGGTGATGAAGGAATTTCCGATTGCAATCGTCCACCGGTACATGTGCAATTATTAATAATTTCTTTATAGTGAATGCAGTCTCTGTATATCATCGTCAACATTGTAACCAATTATGCAAGACTTCTTATATTATTTACTCTTCCTGGGCCCGTTCAGTGCAGCGACCTTTAGGCATGCACTTTAAAGAAAAATATGCTCATAAAATTTCAATAAGACCACGAGTGCTTTATGTCTGTTTTCGTAAAGATTCGGGATTTATCGATTTGCCATCAACATTCCTAGTTTAAAACGATGAGGAGAAAGAGTGCCTTTCGACAACAACGCGCTGAATGCCTCTTTGTTTTCATTCTATTTGGTTTTCATTGTGGTCGCGCGAGGATTAAAATGCTTTATTGATCGTGAGTGAGGTCTTTATATTTTTTTAATTGTTTTTATTCAAATCGCAACAAAAAAAACAGGATGGCTTTCTTTTCTATTTGTGGAACTTGCAAGTTGACCATCTAAACATGAAAGAACACACGTGTGTCTTAGATTTGGCACAGTTTACGGTGCATGACTATGGAAACACTGCAATTTCTTTAACGAATATCTTTTCCGATAACTATAAAAGTATTTGTATTGATCTTTTCTAAAACCATTACGTCCTTGAGTTACTGAGTAGCGGAATTCATATCTATGGAGATAAAGAATATTCGAAATCTAGATGCTAATGTTTGAGATCAATCAAAAACTTGAAAGTACCGCAAAGTTTTTCTCTTTTTCTTGCTTCCTGTACCCTTATTTGTATGTTCTTGTTTTTTTGCTATTACGCTTTTGGTTACTGTTAATCTCCTTGTCAGTCATCTGAGGAGCACTCAAAAACATTCTTGAAGTCCTCCGCAGAACCTCTACGTCTATTTTGTGTTCTCTGAATATGACCACATAATGGATCTACTAGCTCCAAATAAATTTGTCCTTCTTCCTCCATAACAAGTTTCGTCCCCAGTTTTCTTCCGCCAGTTTCTCTTTTTCTGGTACATTTTGATTTCTGGAAGAAATGTCGTAAGGTATAAGTATGTTGCCATTCTGAATTCTTGTTCAGCTTATAAGTTTGCGAATCCTTGTCACATTTCTTCAAGGTATCAGGTATCTGATGATGCTTTTCTTTTTCTTGTTTTTTTTTCCAAAGCGATCTGTAGCTGTAGTTTTGAGTATTTCTACGACCTTCTATGTATTGTTGTGCAGTTTTTCTTCTAGCTTTGGTTTTCGTCCAATGGGCTGCATTCGTTTTTTCGTTGATCCGAACGTATTGTGACGAAACATGTAAACAGGCCATTTCGCACCAGGCCCGAAATCGCCGGTATTTGTCGTCCAACGCGGGACTGACACCCATTGTGACATGGGTATCAATTTTTTCTAGCAGTTTCCAGCAAAGCCAGAAGACGTCGAAGATTCATAGACAATTTGATAGTTTTCTTCACTATTCGACTATACGCATTCTTGCAGTTTTGGCAAGGGGGTATATACAGGGTGCCACAGATTCGAGTGCATGCATGGGGATCTCAGTTATTATAAGAGATACAGGGTCAGTTAGATGGTTGCAAAGTTGCGCATTTTTATGCTCAACAAAATGCCGTTTTGAGATTTGAAAAATTCCGACTACTTCCGAAGATATTCGAAAAAAAACCGAAATTTCGCAAAAACGTTATTATCATTTCCTGAGTTTATTTGAGAAGATATTGTAAAATGAATTACACTTTTGTCATTGCCACTTTTTCTCCTCTACAAGATGGCGGTATCAAATTGAAAATCTGACGTTTCGTCTTTGAGCGGCCATCATCAAGTTCATTTTTTCAAATACGGACCTGGATTTTTTATTTTATTTTTAATTACCTTTTGACGTCGTTCATGTATTGAGACATCGCAACCGTCGAAAAAAATACTCATTTAAAAAATAATACCAGAGAAAATGAGTTAGGCAACCCTTGTCTCCCTTACTCCTAGTTTGGTTCATAAATCCATTTTTAATCGACACGTTATTCTTATGAGAGAACCAACACAACTAAACAAGCCTTATTGACCGAAGCAAAATCTAAATAACATCCAATAACGATACATTTAATGAAATTAAATTAAATCCACAAATGACATGGAAATTAAAAAAAAAAATCATATAGAGAACTGAATCAATTTCTTCAAGTGTTCAAGAATATTGCCATTTTAACAAAATATTGAAAATAGCAATAATAGGTGAAAAATAATTGAAAATATTGACGTAGCTAAGGCAACCCATTGCTCTTCACCCTCATCTAATGACCTCAATGCCTGAAGGACGTCAAAAGATAACTAAAAATGAAATAAAAAATCCAGGTTCGTATTTAAAAAAATTAACTTGATGATGGCCGCTCGAAGACGAAACGTCAGATTTTCAATTTGATACCGCCATCTTGTAGAGGAGAAAAAGTGGCAATGAAAAAGTTTAATTTATTTTACAATATCTTCTCAAATAAACTTAAGAAATAATAATAACGTTTTTGCGAAATTTCGGTTTTCTCCAAATATCTTCGGAAGTAGTCGGAATTTTTCAAATCTCAAAACGGCATTTTGTTGAGCATAAAAATGCGCAACTTTGCAACCATCTAACTGACCCTGTATCTCTTATAATAACTGAGATACCCATGCATGCACTCAAATCTGTGGCACCCTGTATAACCGCCAAAATAAGAACATTTAGTTCAGTTTGTTTATTGATTGTGTTTTAGAAATTGTGAACGGACAAGTAAAACATAAATGAGTTGTGATATGGATCAGTGTTATAGCGGATGTACCTACATGAATAATTGTGACTGAAAAAACGCTACATTGGTGTCGGAAGTGAGATTTTTCTTGTGCTATACATAGAGTGGGTTGGAATAAGTTCATTTAAAATTCAGGGGTTTGTTTTCTGGAAAAACGCTCGGACTTGTCGATTATTATTTTTGACTGCGGCTTTTTTCTGGTAATTTTATTTATACAGGGTGGACCAAAAATAAGTTACGATCATCATTTTCATTTGTTCAAATGGAAACCCCCATTTTTTATTTCATTTTCGAATTTTACATCAAATTCTAAGTAGGTTTCATGTACCATATCCTTAGCCTAACCCCAACAGTTATCGGTAAATACGATTGTTCAGAAGTACAGTCGATTTGATCAATCGTAAATTTTTCGATAACTGTTGGTGTTAGGCTAAGGACATGGTACATGCAACCTACTTAGAATTTGATGTAGAATTCGAAAATTGAATAAAAAAAGTGGGTTTCCATTTGAAAAAATGAAGTTGATGGTCGTTACTTATTTTTGGTCCACCCTGTATAAATAAAATTACCATAAAAAACCACAGTCAAAAATAAAAATCGACGTGTCCGAGCGTTTTTCCAGAAAACAAACCCCTGAATATTAAATTGATTTATTCCAACCTACGTGTCCTCACTGTAGAATCGGACATAACAGAGTCGTTATCATGGCTACAAAACAAGTTCCATTATCCGGATCAAGGGTCGCCGGGTTGAAGAGGGAGTTGGAGGAGCGTGACATTGATACCAGTGGGGAGAAAGTTTACTTACAACAAAGGCTTCGTGAGGCTCTGTTGAAACAATGCGTGGATCCCGATATGTTTTAATTAGAGATTGCTCATCTCAGAGCAGTTAAGAAATTGTCGAGAAAATTAGAAGAAGTTCGAGGATTCTTCTGGAACTATGGAGAAAATCACGTAACAGCTGGCCGAAGGATCATGTGAGAAATTAGGAACCTTTAGAAGCGATTTGAAGACACAGTGAAGACTCTGACAGACGATATGGAAAAAATGAGATGAAAAGTGAACACTATCATCAAATAACCAAAGGTAACAATCGGGAGCCAAACTGCGAGGGCCAAGATAGAAGCTGATACCATCAGAACTCACATGAAAGCCGCACAGTTGGATGGAAACAATAATTACCATCGCAAGTTAGAGGTAGCAGCAAGGGCATATGCGATGGACTGGAACAAAAAAAAAGCATTAACTCAGACACTACATGGAGAGGCAGCATCCTGCAGTCACTGCCGCTGAACACCTAGGAGAGCAAAAGGAGTATGATGAACTGTTCAAGCATCTGGAGCTGCGATATAGACAGACCCACTTGAAGCACTTTGACCACTCGCAGTTGAAGCTCACCTTGCACGGTTGGCTTATCCAACTACGCCAGATAATGTTTTGGAGAGGCTCAATCTGCAGGCCTTTCTGGATGGACTTCTAGACCAGGAGACAAAGATGTCCATGATTCTCCATCGACCCGACAAACTGGTGGATGCACTGGTCAGAGCTTTGGTACTTAAAGCGGCAAAGCAATGCATCAAGTTTCCTGTGCTCGAGAATAGGAAGAAGAAACAGTATTCCGCCAAGAAGCAACTGTGAGGAAGTGAGAAGGATCAACAAAGAAGTACAGCGAAGGAAGTTGTGCTGCTGGAATTGTGAAGAGCTTGGGTATATTCCTAACCACTATAAGAAAGAGGTGCGGGCGCCTTCTTTTACATCGGAAACTACGGAACATCGAGCTAAATCAGGCCCCAAGACCTTTGATGCCTTGTCCGAAAGACTAGAGCTCCGTTACAGAGATGAAGAAAAGGAAGTGATTGTTCGCAGGACAACTGTTGTAGACGACTTCTGGCAGTCTGACGCACGTGAGAACCAGGAGAATGATCCAGATCTGAAGCTCATCATCGAATGGAAGCTAGCAGGCCAGCGACCAAATTGGCAGAAAGTTGCGCGATTCTCTACCACAGAGAAATCCTACCAGGCTCAATGCGATGATTGATGATCAGTTCTTTCTAACTTTTTTCTTGGCTTTCGTGATCAAGGATTCCCATCTTCTGTTTGATTTATGAAGATTTTTGAACCGACACTTCCATGATTCAAAAACATTGGCAACTCTTCAAAAATTAAGTTGAGTTTTATTTCTTATCACCAAATAAAATTTAGTCGAATAATTTTAATCAATAATAAAAATACCAAAAGCACAAAAACTATTGCACTGAGAGTCAATCTTCGTCACGCACCAGCCTCTCGCGCCTCTTAATTAAGGCTAATGATTTAATTGCCCAAATTTAATTACACCTGGTGTTTTAAGACAGTGATTGACGTGTGGCAGGAAACGTTGCATTCCTGTTGCTCTCCTGCTATTGATTTTATGTGTTTGTACGACGAAAATAGTCTTGGAAAGGTTGATTATATTTATTATGTTGTCAAGTTAAATTGAGTTCTTGTATGTTTATAATTATATGGCGTGTAATTGAAGTTACTGAGTGGTTGAACAAAAATGAAAAATCTTCAGAACTAGATTGATTTCTTAAAATTCAAAAATCAATCAGCCAACACCTGTTCCGCCCAGTTCTCACGCCACAATCATGAATTTTCTGATTTGTGATAATTTTATGCATAGCCTCAACACAAATAGTTTTTTTTGTTCACCGAACGTAATATACGGCCTTTTATTTGGTGCGCTAGGACATTTATAACGTTGTAAACGTTTCGATGGATATTGTGTTACATTGTAATGAAAGGTGTTAATGACTACACAGCATGGAAAATTGACGCTTTTAAAAATCTATTAGTAAAGGTAATAACGACATGACAAACATTAGCTGGTCAAATGGAAAACATCATAAATCGACATTATTTGTAGTTTTTGATTTAAAAATTTAATTTTAGGTGTATAATTCTGAATATTTATTTTTTCCAGACGTATCAAATTGCCTACATTATTCTAAAAGCAGCCAATTCTCCACGTCCGGGAACTTGGATTTTGGAAAAGTCACTGGATGGAGAGCATTTTGAACCTTGGCAGTACTTTGCCAGGACTGATAAGGAATGTACGGATCTATTTGGGATGCCTCCTACCAAAGGAAAACCGCATTATTCTACTGATAGTGAGGTCATTTGTACTTCATTCTACTCCAAATTGACCCCGTTGGAGAATGGGGAGGTAAGGAAAGGGCTTATTTTGACAAAACCAGACACCTTAGAATAAACAATCATTGATTCGAAAAAGAATGAGCTCCTTTTAAAGACTAAACTTTTACATAATCAATAGTGTAAAATTCATTCCATTAATCTTCATTGAGAGAGTTCCAAACTTTGTTCAAAAGAATTTTCTTCAGAAACCGCGCCGTTTCCGTCCGTTTTTAGTTTTTTTTTCATGCCGTCTCTTATGGTCTCGTATGGGGTCAAAACTTTTCTGAAAACACGTTTCTCATCTGTTATTTATCAAACCAATAATTCAACAATTTCTGACAATTTTAATAAATAAAAAAAAATTCACCAAGGGAAACTGATGTTAACCCAAAACTATGATTAACAACCAATTTGTGCCCTCCTGTTGCGACAATTGCCTACATATTTTACACTTTATTCGTGATTGGGCTATATCAGATTTCTTTATCAATTAAAACATAACCGACTAAATCATGTTGCGGTATTTGGAGAATGTCCATCGAGAGCTTGTTTACGGGTGGCGGTGTAGCATTTAATGTAATTTAATCAGACATGACCTCAATGTTCAATTATGTCAGTGGTTATTGACAGGATGCCGAATCAAAACCGTTATATTGCAGATTCACACCTCGCTGATTCAAGGTCGTCCAGGTTCCAACGAAACCAGTCCAGAGTTGCTTGAATTCACCAAAGCTCGTTATGTGAGGTTGAGGTTTATGGGTCTGAGGGGTAACATGGAACCGTTGCCAAAGTGGCTTAGTCACGATATTTGGAGGGAAAAGAAGTTGTTTTATTCGATTAAGGATATTTCCATTGGTGGACAGTGCGTTTGTAATGGACATGCTGAGAATTGTCGGCATAATGTTGCTAGTGGGGTGAGTACTTGAAATATTAGTTAGTTTTGATTTGTTTTGGTTGGATTTGATTAGCTTGAGTTAATTTTGGTTAGTTTGGGTTCATTTAGAATAATTTGAGGTTCTTGTAAACATTAGGCATCCACGTACTTTGTACTTTTTGAAGGCGAATTTGGTAAATTATCCTTCGTTTTTAACTATTCTAAAGAGAAAAAATGCTGGATGAATCACTTTTTTGTAGAAAAAACACTATTTTGAGCACATTGTTTCATACGAACATTTTCCAAAAATCTCGATTTGTTCAAGTTGTGGGTCATTGAAATGGATAATTTCTGTTTTTCTCATGTACTACAGTTCCTCACGTAACCACTAAAGAAGTTGAAACAATTAGTTAAGCAGGATAAATAAATTTTGGAAAATTTGATTTAAAAAACTGATCCCCGCGAAGTCGATATTTTCAATACTGTCAATATGTCAAAATTTTCAAGTCACCACTCACTAATTGAAGATCAAGAATGATATACACACGCTGTGTTGCCAAGTGGATGCTGTGAGAAATGTTGTTGATTAGATTAGGTTAGTTTTTGTTAGTTTGAGTGAGTTTTTGTTAGATTGGGTCAGTCTTGGTTAGATTGGTCTAGTTTTGGTTAGTTCGGGTGAGTTTTGGTTATGAATATTGGGATAGTTTTGGTCAGATTGAGTCAGTTTGAGTTTGATTTGATTAGATTGGGTAAGTCTTGGTTGGATTGGGTTAGTTTGGGTTAGTTCTGGTTAGTTTGGGTTAGTTTTGGTCAGATTGGATTAGCGCTGGTTAGATTGGGTTAGTTTGGGTTGATTTTGGTCAAACTGGGTTAGTTTTGCTTAGTTCTGTTTAGTGTATGTGGGTTTTAGTTAGATTGGGTCAGTCTTGGTTAGATTGGTCTAGTTTTGGTTAGTTCGGGTGAGTTTTGGTTATGAATATTGGGATAGTTTTGGTCAGATTGAGTCAGTTTGAGTTTGATTTGATTGGATTGGGTAAGTCTTGGTTGGATTGGGTTAGTTTCGGTTAGATTGGGTTAGTGTTGGTAAGATTGGGTTGGTTTGTGTTGATTTTGGTCAACCTGGGTTAGTTTTGGCTAGATTTGGTTCGTTTTGGTCAGATTGGGTGAGTTCTGGTTAGTTTTCGTGAATTCTGGTTAAATTTGGTTAGTTTGGGCTATATTGGGTTAGTTTTGGTCAGATTGGGTTTGTTTGATCTGGGTTGGTTTTGGTGAGGATATGTAGCTTGTTACAATGTGACGAAGCTGTCATTTTAGGGAGTTGTTGCATTGAAATCTGAAAAAAAATAGTTTATTCTGGATTTTTTTTCTTGTTAAAAGTTGTTCATCCAGTATTTTTTTTAGTTGAAATTGTTCTTTAAACCCAAAACCATGCTTAAAAATTGTGAAATGTATTTATGTATGGATGCCCAATCTTTACAAGACCCTAATTCGAGATGGTTTTGATTTGTTTTGGTTGGTTTGAGTTAGTTGTGGTTAATTATTGGGGTCAGTTTTGGTTGGTTAGAGTTAGTTTTGATTTGTTATGCGTTGGTCTGGGGCAGTTTGGGTTATTTTGGGTTTGTTTCCGGGGGTTTTTCTTTGTGTTAGTTTTGGTTAATTTGACATAGACTGTTTTTATATTTTGTAAAAACTGGTTTTGTTAAAAAAATTGAGGTTTTCATGAACACTTTTGTATCATTTAGATTCTCCGAACGTCCGTTCGTACTTTACCTAGCGTTTTATATTTTATGGTGTTCTTTTTTTTTTTAATTAGGTGAAGTAGACACAAAAATTATCATTGTTTTTTAGAAGTTTGGGTATGTTTGGCAACATTCTTTTGACAATGTGATAGAGCTGTCATCCAAGGGAGTTTTCGCACTGAATTCTGATAAAAATTTAGTTGGTTTTGGATTTTTTTTTTTTTGTTGAAAATGGTTCATCCAGCATTTGTTCTGAGTTTGAATTATATAACCTCGAAAAAAAATGAAAAAAAATCATTAATGTGCCTAATTTTTACAAGACCCCGATAATATTAAGCCACTGGAAAAGAAACATTTAAGCAACTCTAGTATTCCCTTTTTGTTGTTAATAGAAATTCCCATTCCCATAAGACCAAAACATTTACCGTTTAAAGTGTGATCAATATGCAACATTAAAAAGATAATTTGATAAAGCTTTGATACAAAAAATTAGCACTGCCGCTATTCCTCGACAAATAGCATATCTCTCATTCTTGTGTACTGACACTGACCACTAGGTAAGGATGCAAATGAACCATCATAGACTAAGCTGATCGTGTGGTGGCGAAGCCCACATCTATTATTTACCTCTGCGATTTTGCACGCAACTTGCATTGAACGTACCTGTATATTAAAGATGCGTTTGAAGCAGGAATTGTCGATGACATATTATTAGTGCTCTGCCCAGTTGCTCTTCCTGATTTTCTACACGCGCTTGCGATTATCTGTACAAATTTCATGTTTTATAACACTGATTTTTGTTCTAAATTAATTAATTTACTTTCCATATAGCCCATTTCAGTGATTATAATGGCACACAAATTTAGAACATGCATAATTGTGTAATTTGTGCAGCTTTGTTGATTAGTTGCGGTTGTCGCAAATGCGGTTTTTGTGCAAGAGTGGAATGTCGGTGACATTTTCCTTTGTTGTATTCAGGGAACTGGATTTTCTGGAAAGATTGCTTTTGTGCTTTAGCGAATGAATAGCTTGAGGCAATTGTTTATACTGCTTAATCACATACGAATTAGTTTTGACCAGGGTGGTTTTAATTGAATGTATAGATATTATCTGCTTTATAAACTGAAAGAGTTATTTTATAACAACTGTAGTGCCTGTACGGATATTGAATTTGAACGGCAGAAAATTATCCGAATTTGTACCTCCGAAGACCAAAGATTATTTCATTTGAGCAGATCCTCACTGGTTTTTTACTCGAAATTTTCTTTTATCTTTATTTGAGGTTAGGTTGAGAGAAGCTTTGTTTACAAAATACACGAAATAGACTCCCCACCGTATTCTACACTACACTTCACCACACTTGTCACACCTCCTCTTGACCTGGGGTAGCGAGTGCAGTAATGTGCAGCCTACACTGATATAACAAACACTCTACACTGTTTGCACTAACAGCATAACAAATGCTGCGGAGTAGAACAGTGTAGATTCGTATGCACTAGATAACTAACATACCTATTATTGTCGATTGCCGAAAATCAAAGCTTTGATCCTCTCACCCATGATTGTCGTTTGTCATGTCATCTGTCATGTCGTCTCGAGTTTGTTCTTGTTGATGGTTGCATTTCCTGAAACATGTTTTTTTTCTTTATGTGCAACTAACACTTGTGTTCCGCTCATTCAAAAATGTTCTCGGCCATGACTCACTCAACTCGAGCCGAAGGAGCGTCACATAACCGAGCGTGACGGCTCGGTCTTATTCAATACTCACAAAATAAAATGCCCAGTGCGTCCAAAGAAGTTTTCACTTCAAAAGAAGAGAAGAGTCAAGTAGATGGGCAAGGATGGAGTCGAAGCCATTTCAATCATAAGAAAATTCAAGGTTAGATTTTTTTTCCATGGCCATCTCGGGACTCATCGGTAATTATCGGAAAAGCAGAGGCCGAGTAGCGATGTGTGGGTTTAGATCCCGAGATCAAGGTGTCTCGGAGGTGTCTATTTCACACTCGAGGTGTCTCCGAGGAAGGGTCACTCTAGCGCGGCACTTTTTAGCAGCACCAAATGAAAGCCGGTTGGATCGCTGAGCATTTTTGTTTTCCGCTATATGCAGGAGATTGTGGAAATATTATTGTGTTAGGGGCGTTGGCGGTTCTTGGGTTGCCCTCGTGCTCTTGGTGGAGTAATCGTTTCATACGTTTGGTGCCAAATCTCAGGAATATTTGGTTTGTTTTTATATACATTCAGCAGGATTCCCAGTAATCAAATGTGATCTACAACAGGCCAAAAGTTCCAAATATTATTTGCCATAGTCGTTATTCAAAACCACTTTGTCCTCCCCCTTTTTCCAACATTCACATGGAAGCCCTTTTTATGATAATACGAAAAAAGATACACAGCGCTCACTGTCCATTGACGTGCGGCAAATTCAATTTTCGTTTTCTTTGACCCAGTTGTCTCGGATTTTTCTGGCTCGCAGGACCAAAATATATTTACTTAGGGAACACTTCAAGTTCCATTATGTTCTTTTTATCAGAAAATTTGTCTGTTCAAAGGCAATGATTATACAAAATTCATGGGTCTTTCCGTAAAACATGCAATTTTTGGAAATAGAACAAATATTAAAATTGTGTAATTATAATGCCACCAATGTTTACAACAATCTACAGCCTAAAATAATGTATTAGGTTCTGCTGTAATATAAAAAAAACAACTACAGTTCTTTATCGCTTATTATTACCTTACTTGATGGGACGGCGGTACGATTCTAAAAAGCTGAAAGTTGTCTATTTTCACTTTACTTATATACAAACGTGAGTTTTTCTCATTCTCAGAGCGTTTTTCTTCATTGTAAATGATTTGCTCACTTGGACAAACTATGAGGGCTCTACTTTAGTGAAAATTGCGCATGGCTCCACCCACTCGAATCGCGTGGTTTCCTTCCTAACTTCACTGTTTGAGATTTTACACAGTGTTGAATGACGTCACAGCCAAATACTTCAGCCACGCCCCGTTTTCGGTCATTTTGGATGAAGAATGAAGCAAAGTGAAAACTATCAAACATTTTGGTTGGTTTACCAGTTGCAGTTCTGTGAAATTTGCTCAAATTAAACCAATAAGGTGGAAGAATTTATTTCATATTCCTTTTGTCAATAAAGACCAGTAGGATTTGTTTTATTTAAATCGTTGACAAACACATACGATATTTTCATGTCGCAAATCGTAATCCGATCAAGATCATATCTTCATCTTCAGTTTAGTTTTGTGCTGCTGTTGATCGGATTAAAACTTCGGATTTCTAGTTAATCCTATTAAACAATAACAAAACAATAACAATAAACAAACGATACAAAATAATGCCTTGAGAAAAATGGTGGACGTCGTAGGTAATTGGATACAAGTTTCTATTTTCTCTCTATCTTTAACGGTTTTTTACAATTTCTATCAATGTTGACCTCTTTAAAAATAGCCTCTAAAGCGATCCAGTAAATTTTAAAGTATAATCCAAGTATTCCAATAAAAGCTTCAAACCGCCCGTTTGCATGACACCCTCAAATAAAACGATCGTTTTAAATATCAACCAAAATTGAATTCCTAAACTGTTTCAATCGTCCATCGCCCATCTTATTGGTTTTATTTGTCGAACTCAAAACATTTTCCTAGTCTCGCGAGATAATGATCCCGATAATGAAATTCCTCCCCTTTCAATTAAAATTCATATTAGTTATGAATCGACTTGAAAGGCGAATTATCCTACATTCCTACAATTAGAGGAAAAAGTCGTCGTTTTGTCGTTCAAGGATAATTAGTTCGCGAAAGAATATTTTTCTTCGTCGGATGTCATCTAGCTTCGACTAAAGGGCTTTAAATTCAATTGAATCATTTGAAAGGAAAATGAGGGAGTTATGCCCAAATTAACGAAACAAAAGAATTTGAAAATTACCTCACATTATGCTTATTAGGCTTATTTAAAGCGAGGAATCCGGCTGTCTCGGTTGAGGCACAAAAGATTGACAAGATTCCCACATGATAGTCATCGAATAAGTCCAAATATGTACTGGAAGCACATTTCTGGGAAAGACGTGACCAAAGTACCGGCCTGAACTTGCTCATATAAGGTCCGTCTGAAGACCGGTTGCCGAACAACACACTAGTGGTTTTTATCGGGGTACTTTTTGTTGCGTTGCGAAGCAGGAATTGGAGTATCCTAGACTAGAAAAGGAGACAAAACAGTTCTTATCATTTCTCTGGGAATAGATAACAATACGACACGGAAAGGTGACTGATCAAGATTCGAAACAATTGTACCATGTTCACTTCTCTTCTTTGGTTTAAGATACGAAATCCTTCACCGCGTAGTTTCCTCCAAAGCCAGTACCGATTTTCTAGTTTCCCTTATCTTAGTGGGTTTCCTGATATTAGTTATTTCTCCATTTCAGACTGACTCTTGAGCAATTTTGTCTACCTCACCACATCTCCTTAATTCTGGGTTTTGTCTATCACCGTAAATCCAAGGTGTCCCTGCTCGGACGCCAACTTTGGGTTTTTCGATGTTTCACTGTTCATTGATTAATTTTGATCCACAATCTGTTATTTCAGCACCCAGAATGCGAATGCCAGCATCACACCTGTGGACCCAACTGTGAAAAATGTTGTCCTCTCTACAATCAACGACGATGGTATCCAGGCTCATCCAGAGATGCCCAAAAATGTGCCCCTTGCAACTGCCACGGCCATGCCAAAAGCTGCAGCTACGACGAAGATATCGACAGACAAGGTCTAAGCATGAACATTGATGGATCCTATCAAGGTGGAGGAGTCTGCGAAAACTGCACGGTCAGTATTCTATATGCAAATTTCCGTCCGTGCAACCCCAACAAACTTTCCATCCGCTGTTTTCGCCAACCCTTTTTGTTGGAACATCTTTCCAATTACATGTCCCATCCAGGTATAGTGATTAATCCTGGCGTGTTCGGGAAGTTTCCGAAAATGCTGAATTATAAATCGGGACGGTCAATGCAGCCGGAGAAAAGGCTTGGAATGTTCCGGGCGTTTTAACGTAATGAGTCGTTTCCACAATTTCCGCTCGACGATAAAAGCGCGGTGGGACTGATACAGCGCCTATTTTAAAGCTCAGGGGATTTTTTTAGTGGGGATGTGTTTATCCAATAAAAAGGGACACAGGCTTTGTTTTGCCTTTTTTAGAACTTGCCCGCAAAACATGTCCATTTTTGCAGAAATTCACCGCTGGTGTCAACTGTGAAAAATGCCTCAATGGGTATTACAGGCCCACTGGAGTCCTACCTCAAGACTCCGTCCCTTGTCTCAAATGTGACTGTAGTCCTGTTGGTACTGCAGATGACGTCTGCATACAAGTAAGTTCATAGACAACCATGCCACCTTTAAAGTCTCGCATTTCAGTACGGAATCTCAGCAGGAATTTGCAAATGTAGGCCCGGCTACACCGGCATCAAATGTGGCAGCTGTGCCTCTGGCTACAGGGGCTACCCCAACTGTGAATCCTGCCCCTGTGACCCCAAGGGCATCCTAGGGAACAATGACTGTGAGGAAGAGTGTATTTGTAAGGTATTTCTTTAAAAAGACAGTCCCCATCATATTGTTACTATAATAATTTACAGTCCAACGTAGAGGGCAAGAACTGCGACAGGTGCAAACCAGGATATTTTGGGTTGAACGCCAATAACCCCCTTGGATGTCTTTCTTGTTACTGTTCAGGAATAACAACTTTATGTGAACTAGGCATCATCAAATCCACCATTATCCAGACAATGGAAAACTGGCTGATAACCGACTTGAAAGTTACCCAATACCTAACTCCCGTTACCAGCCCTACAAGCGTGTTCTCCGTGGGTAACTTTGAATTATCTGGCATAGAAAACCTATACTGGCTTGCCCCCAAAGAATATTTGTCGAATAAACTGGAAGCCTATGGTGCAACGTTCCAATTCAACGTCCAGTGGGTGGTGATGCGTGGTGATACCAGCGGAGAACCCACCATTGGTCCCAATATGATTCTGGTGGGACAAAACGGCTTGCAACTAGGCTTTGGAGATGATACATACAGCTCGCAAAGAATGTCCTTCTCCATACCGTTGGATGAGAGGGGCTGGTACGTTATTCCCAGCGAAATACGTGACATCACAAGCAGAATGTCCAGAAGTGAATATAACAAAGGACAAGTAACCAGGGAGCAGTTTCTAAGTGTCTTGGTCAATTTGAAGCATATTTTGCTCCGTGGAACTTATCACACTGACCAGCTCGAAGCACTACTTGAAGATCCTGTGTTGTCTTATGGGTCTGACGATGAAACTAGTTACGAAAGTGGTAGTGTGGAGAAGTGCTCCTGCCCCTCAGGTACTGTATCAGTTATTTGAGTACAACACCTTTTAAATTTATATTCCAGGTTACACGGGACTTTCATGTGAAAGCTGTTCTTTTGGCTACGTACGCATCTCCGCCAACTCGTCCACAGACAAAGTACTCGGTTACTGCGGCAAGTGCGACTGCAACGGACATTCAGAAACCTGCAACGCCATCACTGGTACTACGGTCACCATTCAAGCAAAGTACTTATTCTTGCTTTTCAGGTGAATGTTTTTGTGAACACGACACAATAGGAGAAAAGTGCGAACGATGTGCTGTAGGCTTTTACGGCAATCCGTTAAGAGGCACTGTGGATGACTGCAAACCGTGTGCATGTCCTTTGGAGAATGCGGAAAATAATTTCAGCCCCAGTTGCCAGCTGGATTATTTCAATTTGGACAATGAGGGTGGATATGTTTGTACGCAGTGTCCTAAAGGATATACAGGAGACCATTGTGAAATGTAAGAGTATGTTTGATGAAGGCAGGAGACTTATGTTTGGTGTTGTAGATGTGACGATGGGTTTTTTGGTGATCCGATGGAAATAGGCAATAGTTGTAAGCCTTGTGACTGTAACGGAGGTCCGTGTGATAGGAAGACAGGGCAGTGTTTGGCTTGCAAGGGTAATACTGAAGGTACGACACTATAAGCTTAAGCTAAAGTTGATTTTTTTGATAAATGTTGTCGCTTCAAACTGATACATTATCTCTTGTGAATTCATCAAATCATCGACATTTGAGTTTTCTCAGAAAATATTTAATTTCCATAGTTGATTTGATATGCTTTGCTAGAGATTTTCTGTCACTGAAGTAAGAATTTTCTCTGATCTAACTAAATATCAAAGGACCTGTGATCTCTTGCTTTTGGTCACTCTGGAAGGTAATTCGGAACCAACATAATATGGATTGATTTATTCTCTTATATTTCTCATGAAACTCCAATAGAGGGGTTGAATTTTTTTGGGACAGTATGACCAAATTCTGGGTGTTTGTTCTTGGTGATGTCAAGCTTATTGACATTGAAGAAACTATCAGGTTTCTTTCTACCGGCATTTTTTTTATATAAAATGTTGACTTGAAATCAAATTTTCAAAAAAATGAACTTCAAGGACTGTATCTAATGCTAAAAACAAGTTTTGGACAGAGGAAAAATCAAAAAGGAGTTTTGAGATGTGGACATTAGAATGCGGGTTCTGTGGAGAGATGAACTGATGCCAAGTGCTCAATTATTTTCCAGAATCTTCTCCAAAAATCGAGAGACACGAATTTCTCAAAATTATGAAATGCGAATCATATTCAGTCAAGTTATGAACGTAGCAAATGAATAAAAAAATACATTTTGACAGGAAAACAGGAGAATTTCGTCTATTTGAGATGATAAATCAAGGGATCTAGAATCAGCACATTTTAGAAAAATCGAGTTATGGGTGCCATCTCTACATTATCCAGAAACACACTTTTAAGCGATCAAATTCATAACTTACATTCTCCAAAGTAAACACAAATGCAAAAACGTATGTTCTCAAAACTCACATTTTCCAAATATATTGAGAAAATGTGAGTTTTGCTTCTAGACCCCTCAATTGAAACCACAATGAAAAGTGTTTCAAATTTCAAGATGCACTACACTCTATCCACAACCAAAAGACACGAATTGTAAACAAACTACACGTCATCAAACAGAAGGAAACGATTGAGAGGTCACGTGAGATGAACCAACACATGTGATCACCTCAATCGTTTCTCTATGCCTAATCACGTGTAGTTTGTTAACTTATGGTAATATTTGGTTGTAAATAAAGTGTAGAATAAATTAATTATTAACTGAGACAAGGAAAATCGAATATTGAGAAGAGGACGAAAGAAATTAAGTTCTCCTTCCATCTGCCCTTGAACTTAAGGATCTTTTGACAATCCTGTTGGTCTTCATCATGACTGCTTTCTGTAGAAGAAAGTGTATGCACTTTTGCAGTTCCGGAATGACCCCTTTGCTTGAAATGACAATTGGTACGATGGTCACGTCTATATCCCACATTTTTTTGATCTTGTTTGCCAGCTTGATGTACTTCCTCTTTTTTTCAGGGTTGGGTATCACCATCCATCCGTCCTCTTGCGTTTGAGTACTGCGTCCTGCACGAGGCTGCAAGTTTATTCTACCACTTCCGACTAGGTTATTCAGGTGGTCGTATGGAGCTTCTCTCGTGCAGATAATTCCTCTATCGAGCACTTTCCTCTGTAGTTACGATACTAATATGGTCTTTATCCCCCATTGGGTTCGTATCGTTGGATCCAATGTGGACATGGTGTTGGCACCCTGAGCTATGTCTTTTTCCTGTTTTGTAGGGCTCTGAAGAGCTCGGAGAATGGTTGAGAGGGCTAGTCAGCCAATAGTAATGATAGGCTTCCTGCTGTTTGCTTTTCTTCATTACTCTACATTTTTCCTGTGTATGTCTGGCCAGACGCTGTTGTGTTTCACTTTTTTGTACGCTTAAAACCAGATGTTCGCTATTTTTAGTGAGACATCGCATCCAGTAGCTCTGATGTAACCTTCTGTACTCTCCCGAAAACTACGTGGCAGAGTTTTTCCCGGGATGGAAATTGGGAGGCAAACAAATTGGGGTAGCGTGACTTGTCTGGTGTAGTTCTCGATCAACCCGGGAGGTACTTCTTGACCAGCTGTTTGGGGATTCCGCTGGGTTATGTGGCACTGTGGTCTGCTCAGGGACTTCTGTTTCCGTTAAAGATTCTCCACTTTGAACTTTTGGATCTCTTTGAAGCTGAACCTTCGCAACAAATTTGGAATAGAGATGGCGAAGGTGGCGTTCTTGTCGGTCCCCCACTGTATTTGGATGGATGGGCACCGCGGCACCGCAGACTTGCTCCATTCTTATACTTCTTCATCTACTAGAAAACTGGAATCTACTTGGCTGTGGGAGTAATCGACGGGCGCATCCACCAAATGTCACATAAAATAAAAATTATGGATGAAAAAGGACTTGGTGTTTCTTTTGATATCGTAGATATCTGTGATGACTGATTTTTTCTCTTTAAGAGGAGTGTTTAGATAATAATAATAATAATTTTTAAAATTATAGAAATGTAGGTAAGGCGATGAGGTTTTCACTAGAACTTAGCTGATTTTATGATCAAGACTTAACGTTTCATCGAGAAATGTCTTGCCCTTCCAAACGAGACCAACAATGATCAAGTGGGTGAAAAGAAAATATTGAAATATAAAACATACTGTATAAAAAAAAACATTTCAGACCCACATTGATCAAATCACCCTCAAGAAATATCATCTTATACTATTGTAAAATGTTTCCTAAACAAATAATTGCAGGCTGGAAATGTGAAAGATGCAAGTCTGACCATTACGGCGATCCTACAACCTCCAACTGCAAAGATTGCGAATGCGACCCCATTGGATCAGAATCCAAACAATGCAACAACACCACTGGCCAATGTAAATGCAAGGAAAAGTTTGTTGGCCGTACATGCGATCAGTGCGAGGTACATTAATCAACTCAAAAATCTCTTCCGCTCACATAAAACCAATTCTAGTCTGGCTACGGCAACATAACAGCCCTATGTCCACCCTGCGCATGCAACTCGATAGGCTCTAAATCAGGTCTGTGCGATGGCCATACCGGAATTTGCGAGTGTCTGCCTGGCGTTGATGGATTCAGATGTGATGCCTGTCAGAATTTGCATTGGGGATTTTCTACTAACGGTTGTCAAGGTAGGTGATAGTACGTTATGAATGTGTAGTATTAGAATATTCGTGCTACCTTGTTTATTGCAAGTTTATGGCAAGTCGTGATTTCCGGAGATTTGAACTGAAAATGTCAAAGTTTGTCTCCCACGTTTTGTAGATTCGTGTGAAAACCTATTTGATAATACATTTATGGGTTTTGGTGTGACATGATAATTATTATTTTTGAAATAACCCACTTTCACAGTGATGTATCACTTTAGCACTGCAGTCATTTCCTGGAAAATTGATATTATATCTATGGTATACTTGACTTCTGAAAATCGCCAAGTATTCATGTTTTTTTTAATTAATGATATTATTATTGAATCAAAATTACGGAACGCGCCCCATACTGTTCCATGTTCTTGTTCTTATTGGTCAGCTATTAGACACGTTGTATTTGACGTTGCTCTTATTTGTCATTAATAGACACTTTAAGCACGTCCTAAATTTCAAACGTATCCATGTCCGCATCAATCTGCGCATGCTCAGAATAGATGCGGGGGTTCCGATTCGTTCCGTTGCACGTATCGTTCCGGGCCTTCCATCGTATCCGTATCTGAGAACGCATCTCAACTAATCGAAGAATTATAACAAAAGCTCTTCAAAACCGATGAACTAAAAATACACGAACATCCAAACCAAATCAAAAATATAAACAAAAATCAATATCTAGGTTACAAAACGCGAAATTTTACAACTTTGACGTTTCACCAATCCGTTTCGTATAAGTATAACCGATCTCTGCTTAAGCGGTTTTTTATATGATAAACGTATGTCGATTCGTTTACGGATCCGGATGCGGATACGTACAAAATGTTGGGTTTGCTTAAAGTGTCTAATGAGGAAGCGTTCCGTGATTGTGCGAATGCTACAATCTCCTTATAATTGCTAAAGGGGTAAAGAGAAGTTTGATATATGGCCGTAATAAATGCCGAGAGAAACATTTGTGTGAGTGGCGCCCTTCTGACTCCTGATGATTCATTTGTGGAATAATTTTTTTTTCCAAAAAACGTCAGTATTTATTTTAAAATGAAGGTCAGCTCCTAATAGCCACCTGAAAAAAAAAATAAAAAGAGGTTGAGGAAGGTTTATTAATATAAACATATAAAATGTGGTGGGTATTTGACAAGGTTAAGGATTTCAAGCAAAGCTGAAATCAAAAAGAAGAAACAATTTCCAAAGGATTTTGTTCTGATAAATAATGTAGGTTTCAATTTGGGATTTTATCAAAAAACAAAAATTGTCCTAGTGAGGTTATGTTTGTCTGATTTTGTAATTTTTCAAAGAAGAAGTAGATATGTATAGGTCGAATTTGGGATTTGATCAAAAAATTACAAAAAAAAACACATTAAAACAATTATTTTTAAAATATTGCGAAATATTCAATATACATTAATATTGCGTAAAATCAGGATGAGTTTTCCTGCCTAAAAATAAGAAGAAAACTTCCTATTAACACGCATCCGGAAATGCTTCATCACAAAGCTACAGGATGTTGAAGTTTTATTTTTATTTTTGTTTTTTCTTGATAATATTTGGAGCAATGTCGATATTTTGAAAAAAAATTGTGTTTAGGGGTTTTTTGTCATGCGAAATTTGAATGAGATCTTAGTATGGCTCTAACTTATAGAGGGCGCTACCTACAATTATTTTTTCCATTATCAACAGAACGCGCCCCATACTGTTCCATGTTCTTGTTCTTATTGGTCAGCTATTAGACACGTTGTATTTGACGTTGCTCTTATTTGTCATTAATAGACACTTTAAGCACGTCCTAAATTTCAAACGTATCCATGTCCGCATCAATCTGCGCATGCTCAGAATAGATGCGGGGGTTCCGATTCGTTCCGTTGCACGTATCGTTCCGGGCCTTCCATCGTATCCGTATCTGAGAACGCATCTCAACTAATCGAAGAATTATAACAAAAGCTCTTCAAAACCGATGAACTAAAAATACACGAACATCCAAACCAAATCAAAAATATAAACAAAAATCAATATCTAGGTTACAAAACGCGAAATTTTACAACTTTGACGTTTCACCAATCCGTTTCGTATAAGTATAACCGATCTCTGCTTAAGCCGTTTTTTATATGATAAACGTATGTCGATTCGTTTACGGATCCGGATGCGGATACGTACAAAATGTTGGGTTTGCTTAAAGTGTCTAATGAGGAAGCGTTCCGTGATTGTGCGAATGCTACAATCTCCTTATAATTGCTAAAGGGGTAAAGAGAAGTTTGATATATGGCCGTAATAAATGCCGAGAGAAACATTTGTGTGAGTGGCGCCCTTCTGACTCCTGATGATTCATTTGTGAAATAATTTTTTTTTTCCAAAAAACGTCAGTATTTATTTTAAATTGAAGGTCAGCTCCACTAATAGCCACCTGAAAAAAAAAATAAAAAGAGGTTGAGGAAGGTTTATTAATATAAACATATAAAATGTGGTGGGTATTTGACAAGGTTAAGGATTTCAAGCAAAGCTGAAATCAAAAAGAAGAAACAATTTCCAAAGGATTTTGTTCTGATAAATAATGTAGGTTTCAATTTGGGATTTTATCAAAAAACAAAAATTGTCTTAGTGAGGTTATGTTTGTCTGATTTTGTAATTTTTCGAAGAAGAAGTAGATATGTATAGGTCGAATTTGGGATTTGATCAAAAAATTACAAAAAAAAACACATTAAAACAATTATTTTTAAAATATTGCGAAATATTCAATTTACATTAATATTGCGTAAAATCAGGATGAGTTTTCCTGCCTAAAAATAAGAAGAAAACTTCCTATTAACACGCATCCGGAAATGCTTCATCACAAAGCTACAGGATGTTGAAGTTTTATTTTTATTTTTGTTTTTTCTTGATAATATTTGGAGCAATGTCGATATTTTGAAAAAAAATTGTGTTTAGGGGTTTTTTGTCATGCGAAATTTGAATGAGATCTTAGTATGGCTCTAACTTATAGAGGACGCTACCTACAATTATTTTTTCCATTATCAACAGCCATAACTTTTTTGGACGTAGGTACCTCTATAACATTTTTGAGCAAAAGATAAAATTTATTTGTATTTTCTACGCAGAAAAAGTATATCTACCTGTTAAAAGTCGCTACAGGCAACCATTCTCGAGATATTTGGATTTGAAATAATAAATACATGTGATTTTGAAATTATTGCGGTTAATTATTATTAAAAAATTGAAAATTTTTAAAAATTGAAAAATAAAAATCTCCAACACCCTTAAGCTTTGAAACGGAGCATTTTCCTACACATGATTACGAGAAGGTTTCTTCTTATTTTCAACAAGGAAAACTCATCCCGATTTTTTTCTCAAAAAACTACAACACCCTTCTTGACCATAATCTCAAAATCACATCTCAAAATTTTAAAAAAACCGATAATACTGCCAATCGACCCTAAAACAGCTAATAATTTTATGAAAATAGTGTCACATCTGAGCGTCAACACTCGTCCGCTAGATGACACAAGCGTCGTTATTCTTTTTACTTGGAATTCAAATAGCTTTGAAGCAGAAAAAAGAGTTAAAAACTCGTCTTCTGGAAAATTACGTGTTTTGAGATGTGTCATTGTTCTTCCGAATGAGCGACTTTTTTTTTATTTCAAATCCAAATATCTCAAGAATGATTGCACGTAGCGACTTTTAACAAGGATACTTTTTCTGCGTGAAAATGATGGAAAAATCGGTTCTTTTACTTAAAAATATGATACAGGCTCGTCAAAAAAGTTACGGCTGCCAATAATAGGAAAAATAAATGTTGGTAGCGCCCTCTACAAGTTAGAGTCATACTAAGATCAAATTCGAATTCCCCATGACTAAAGATCCCCAAACACCAATTTTCATCAAAAGATCGACATTAGTGCAAATACAAATTAGAAAAAACAAAAATAAAAATAAAACTTCAACAACCTGTAGCTCTGTAATGAAGCATTTCCGCAATTTTTTCACACTAATAATGAAACACTCTGTATCATAACTGAAGAACCGCGGCTGGGAAGATTTTTACGATTTTTGATATGTTTGATTTGTCTGCGCCCCGAATAACAAAATAAAATTATTTAAACATCAGAAAAAAATAATAATGTGAAACATATTTATTTAACTTTTATTGATTATGCGGCCAGTATGAAATTTGCCGGGTCAGCCAGTTTATTATTAATTAATAATAATATTACAGCCTTCAAAACAATAGATCGGTAAGACATTGATATAAATAATAATATCGATTGACAGTAAGTGAGACGATAATGGTTCTGACCGCAAAGGCTCGACCACAAACTATAAGTGGCCCCATTTCGTCTCAAGACCACCGTACAAACAAATCTGGATTATGTTTAGCATCAATAAATATACAGGGTGTTTCATTTGTTGTTGTGCCAAAGCGATATAGGGGTTGCAAAGGACATCAAATTAAGGAATCTTGCGAAATAATCCATTGTCCAGAAATTTGCCATATGAGACCACAGCAAATTCAAAGAAAAGAACTAGGCTTCTGTTCACAATACACAAAACAATAATTATGGAACACCATGTATATAGGGGTATAATGATAATAATAAGATCAATCATCAAAAGCTTGGTAGTTTAAGTTAAGTGGTCTCTAATCACCACAATAAAAAGAAACCCTTAATCATCAAATGACAGTCTTGGAAAATAATTGACCAATCAAGGATGTTCGAAACTGTTCATTTCTCTTGCAACTCTTGAGCCACAATTTGATTCAACTGGATTTTTTTTATAACGGGGAAAATCCAAATTAACATATAGTTTATCATGATGAGAAAAATACTATAACTTCTCTATTAACTTTGATGAAACTCATTACACAAATTGTATACTTTAATATGACATTTGAGCGTAATTGGTCCATTAGTCTCTGTTATTGATTGCCAATAAAACAATCCGCTATCAAAACCAATAAAGGAGTGTCTCCAAAACCGCTATAAGATCGCTCGACACCATATATTTTACTTTCTAGTTTGAACGATTAGCATGCCATGGGGCAGTGCATGTCGTCGTGCCGTATGTATTCTAGGTTCAGGGTCTTCTTCTGCGAAGTCTACGTGGGGTGCACGCGATTCGATCTTCACCAATTGCACGTGCAAGTTTCATTCATTAGAGCGCTTTGGGTGAATAAACTTGGCGATTTATACATAGAGTACCGTGGTTTGGAAATGTGTTGATCTATGAGCAAATCCGCCCAACAATACTGTTATCTAAGAATACATGAGCCTCTGGTGTACATCAAATATTTAGACTTGGCGAAATATCATACACATGGGGATATCAAGTTTATTGTTGAAGCCAGATGTGTGATTTGTATTTCCTCGTTGAAGACAGATGTCTAACTTTCGCAATCTGGGCATGTGTGAGGATAATGCGGATGTGGGGTTCTATTGAAAAAGACAAATGGGGAAATTCAATGAAATTGTGGAAACATTTTCATACTTGCCTACAAAACTTACGAACTTGTGTTCAGTGTCGAAATCGAACTCTTGGAGTCTCTCGATCCGAGCTATTCTTGACCTGTTTGTGAAGTCTTGAAGATCAAGAAGACAAGAACGACAGCGCTGCACTCACAATCGGATGGCATGGTGGAGCGAATGAACAGGACCATCAACACTTGGCCAAAGTTGTCTCTGACCATCGAAGAGACTGGGACGAACACCTCCACCTCTTCCTCTTGGCATACCGATCTTCAATTCACGAATCGACAGGCGAAACCCCAGCAAGCCGGATCATCATGGGTCGTGAACTCCGGCAACCCTGCGACCTGAAGTTTGGATGTCTAACAGGTGAAGATGTCGCTGGGGAAGACTACGCACGCGATCTTCGCAGAATGATAGACGACACACATCAACGGGCCCGTTTGAATATCCAGAGTGCCAGCGACTGAATGAAGGAGGCCTATGACGTGAACGCCGAGGAAGGCGAGTTCCAGGTTGGGGATTTGCTCTGGTTGCACAACCCAAAGAGGCGACGTGGATTCTTCCCAAAACTGCATCTTGGGAGGGCCCGTATGAGATTCAGGAGTGAATCAATGACGTCGTCTACAGGATTCGGTAGCCACCACGAGAAAAACCGAGGGTTGTTAACTTCAACCGTTTAGCTCGGTATGCTGGGAACCATGACGATCAGGCCGCTGAAGTGGGGCAAATCAGGTCACCCGAAGAAGACATGTCTTTGGGGATAGAATGGCGTTGTCCAAGAAAGGCAGCTGGATTTGTTCAAACCACCGGTCGAATATTCGTTTGCTTACTGGGTGATTGAAGACCTCAGCATAAAGACTTGCTGCTGTTTTTGAACAGAAATTCGGACAACTGGACCATCTGCCACGACAAAGGCCAAAGGTGGTGAAGGTGTTCCAAATCATGGAAGGGACACGACACCTGTTTTACCTTGTAACGAGGAGGCTTCCACAATATCTGACCACCTTCAGTAATGTCTGGAGAGCCCTCTGTCATCTTCGAGACTTGATGCAGTCACAGGCGATTCCGAAGATGACCAATGACCGAGTGGACTGGCGAGTGTCGAGAAGCATGCTGGAAGTGATCTTAAAAGAAGGTGGCATCAACATCCTGGTGTGCTGCTATCTTTCCTGGAGGACAAACCAGAGGACAGTGGACTGCTATTTCCACCAAACATCACACTGCAGGTTTGGGGACAGTTGCCGATATCGACATGGGGACATTTCGGGACGAAATGCTCTAAGGAGGGAGCAATGTCACGAAACAAACAGCCTAGTGGTACGAACTTCCATTGCGAAAAATTTCACAATACATATGTAAAGCGATCAGGATAATCGTAATAAATGGTCACCATGCGCGAATTGGTTCCAATTTAGTCTAGCTAGTGAGCTTATCTTGTGTGTTTTAGTATCATGATAGTTAACCCAGTCCCTCTTGAGTGAAAAAAAAATATTGCTTTGAACTAAACGAAACAGAAATTCTTTAAATCACGCAACTGTTTAATATTCCAAAAAACCCGAGAAAAAAACCATATTCCACAAGTGAGTGTCGCGTGAGTAATTGAGGATTAGACTCTTTTCAGAGTGATTCAGGAGAAAATGGAAATATGTATTTTGAAGATGATGTGAAGGAAATCAACGTCTTTATTTTTTTCGAGGATACTTTGATTAATATTGGTATTCAAGAGCTAAGAAAAAAATTAAAATTAGGTAAAATCATTAATAGGTAATTGAATGATAATAGGAATTAAATATGTAATAAAACAGTCAACAAATAATTAAACTATTATCGAATAATTCTGAAATATGAAATCAAATACATAATTGATGGAAAAAAAATACTACTCCAATAATGCAGTCGTCGTCTAATTAAAAAAAAATTGGGAATCATCGAGACTCATTTCAACCCCTTCATCTCTCAAAATAATATGAGGCTATTTTACTTATTTTGACTTCCGAAACTTAACCTTGAAACACTCTGTATATCGAAAAGAGGTTACAAATTAAACCCGTTTTCGAAATACAAAACAATATAAGTACATACATTTATTTCCACAAATCACAAAAAGGCTTACAAATTAATTTGCCATCATAATAGAGTAAATAGTAGAAAATAGTAAGTGTGAATAAATAATGTGTACGGGTGCATAATCATATATTGTAACGTTTTTCACTATGTTCGGTGTAAATTAATCTATTTTTACAGTCACTTTTTATGTACACACACTTGATACTGATTCATCTCAACACTTATTTATGGTTTGTAACTGTTCATGCACCATTTATATCAAGACTGAATTTCCTCTGGCGGACTCGTATTTATACGGGTGTCCGGGAAAATGTGGGAAATCTCTCAGATTTAGGTGGAACATGAAAAAGTAAGTTGATAAGTTTGTTCTTACCGACATTATTTGAAAAAATGTAAATCTATGTTCTCCTGAAATTTTTTTTTTCAGATTGATTTTCATAAAAATTTCAAGAAAAACATTTTTTTAAATAATAATTTGAATAATAATAATTTTTTCAAATAATTTCATTAAGGATGCCACTGCATCATGGCTCTTTCCAATTTTTTTTTTAAATGAAATAGTATATTTTGTATCAAGGGCGGAAAGTAGATAATTTTGACGAGGGTATAAGTAGCAGCAAGAGCGAAGCGAGGGCAGATATTAGCCGAGTCAAAATCATCTTTCGTCCGTGGTACAAACAGTGCTTTTTGTACAACCAGTTTGTAATCATTTGAAAAAGAATAATTATGAAAATAAATAATCGATACACAGGCACTACACTGCTGACAAGTCAGACAACTAACAAGTTTAGTGACAACTGTCAATCCATGGTTACAATAGGTGTGTTCCCGTATTCTTTTGTCGAGATTGTCACGTGATTAGTTCCTTTTAGTATGCTAGGCTGTCACGTGGTTATTAGATAGAGCCTTGGGATCCAAGGAACCGTTGCTAAGCGACCTACATTTACGCCCGCGGGCGCGAAAGTACTTTTATGCCCGGCTGCCAAAATTAGCGAGTTTCCGCCTGCTTTGCATGCATTGAAAAGTGGACTTTACGTGTAGGTTGTACAAAAATATGTTTTTTCTCCAAAACGGTTAATCGATAATGAACACGAGTCCTTTTTTTGTAGTTTAAGGTTCAAGCTATCGATTTTTATTTTCTTTAGGAGGTCATATTCCGGAGGGAAAAACATCATAGAAACTCATTACCTTAGTTTTTCATATTCTTCCTATATGAATCTGAGAGATTTCCCACATTCTCCTGGACACCCATAAGTACTTCAATAAAATGACGATAGATGGCAAACAAACATGAATCCTCTAGACGTCAACTGCAGGCCCTGGAAAGATCGATAATTTCGCACAGTGGTAAAACCTTGTGCTGAATTGGACAAGCGCCAAACGTTAGCGTCGAAAAGTCGGACCGCTGGACGAACACAGGGCATAATAAATTAAATTATTGTTTAGACATCAAAATCGCTATAATTAAAATATTCAGAAATGCCAGCAGTCTTCAAGGTTCATTTGCTCAAACGTATATTTAATTTTGGATTGTGGTGATTTTTCCGGCACTTTTTCTTTAATTTAATCAATTTTGACTCACCTATCGAAAACTTATATTCGTGACAAAATTGATTACACATTTAAAAATCTTATCTACCATTAAGTCAACTAATTTTATGACATGTTAAATTACCACACTGATAGCCCACATTATATTTGTCAATAAATCAGGTTTTTCCTCATTTATATGCCGCATTATGTCCATAATAATAATTTGATGACCAGCGGCCTGATCGATAAATGCAAATAACTTTAATAGATATAATTCAGAATCAGAACCTAGCGGGTCATATTCGTGACACTGCTTGTCAAAAAAATTCTAACGAAACAACAAATGTGCTGTTTATTGATGTTCTTTGCATAAACAGGATCTGAGAGTTCTTTGAAAAATTGCTTGTTTTAGTGAGATAGAAGGAAATATACTGTTTATAAACAGTTAATTGGGTTGCGTCTATTCTTGAAGGCTTGTTGATGTGCAATTTACAGCTCGTTTATGGATTATTTGGAAATAATTATTTTTGAATTTTGAGACAGATAAATCATATTTTTAAATTGCTATTTAGAATGGCTTTGATAACCGGATTTTATTATGATTGAATGATTTTTATTTCGCTAATTTAACTTTATTTCAATATTTTATATGAATGTGTATGGACTTTTTCGATAATACCAAAAAAGCGGATTTTTGCCATTCATAGCAAAACAAAATCATGTGGAAATTGTGCGTATTTGTTGGAAATATTACATTTGAAAAGCAATTTATTTAAAATAAAATATTGGGATAATTCGAAACGTGATGGCTGATATGATGGATAAAATAGTCTAGGAGTCCCTTTCCGATTTTAATGCTGTATAACCGATATATTATACAGTTGTGAATTATAATTTTCCCATCCAACTCCTATATCTCAGATGAAGTTCAACTTTCTGATGCAAAACCTATATTATACTTCACACAACAAAATCAGAATTCAAATTACAATTTTTCCGAAAACAGTACGGTTAACATATTTCCACGAATGTCGGGTATAATATCAAAACCAGTCGTGCTTTAAATATCCTATAATATAATATGTGGCTAAGATATCATGTTGCTAGAAACACTTGTACTACATTTTAGGCCCACAATAAAAATGCCGTAAATATCTAATTTCGAAATAATATGATGGCTTATATTTTAATATTGCTACAATATCATGCATTATGTATAATTCGGGAGAAAAGAACGGGAGTTTATCGAATTTATGGCATGAGAAAATGGAACTGGAGAATATTGTTTCACATATAAAACTCAAAAGTTTATATAGTTGGCAATATAATTTGAAGAAAATAGAAGTATGGATGTTTTTATAGTTTTCAATATGATTCATTGTAATTTGCTACATTTGAAAGTTTTCTTGTTGATAGTTGTATCTTTCTATACAGGGTGTATTCAAAGTTGAGGTTTTCCTTTTAAAACTGAATAGAATGCAAGGAAATAAGAAAATATTTTAAATAAAATTATGTCCGAAATTACTTAGTTTGCGAGAGGATGTCGAAGTTTTAAAAATGCCTTTTTCATCATAACTTTTCTAGCACTCCAGATATTGCCACAAAATTACGAACACTTCTTTTGACCATTAAATTACATTAGTTTTCATAAAAAATTACCAGTGGCGTTCGAATAAGATTTTTATTGAATTTTTAAAAGAAAAGATTACGCCACTGCTTTTTCTTCTTTCATTTACTTCAAACCTGATGATCTATCGAAATCATAAAAAAAACATACAGGATGTTAAGGTGAATTGGGCGGAGAAGTTTGAGAAAGTACAAAAACTGACTTTTCATCAAAAACATCATAACTCAAAAAGTAAAAAACCAGTATAGCCATATTTTTGCGCATTTCACAAATGGATTGAGCATGAATCTATTTACCAAAAATAAAAAAAAAACTGTGAAATTGGGCGGAAAAATGAGTTAAAGTTTGAGAAAGTGCGAAAAATGACTTTTTTTTTAGAAAAAAATCATAACTGAAAAACAAGTAGAACTATCTTGTTGCGCATGTCACCAAATGCTCCAGCAGGAATTTATCTAACCAAATGACTTAACCCGCACAGCTCCTGATTTTGAAACTGCAAAAAGGATAGTCAACTTTGAAAAGGTAGAATGGGCTCTCGATTCCTTCTCTCCGTACAAAGCTCCAGGGATGGAGGGATGCATTCCTGGTGAAGCTCTTTCGTTCATGCCTAGCCATGGGATATATTTCTTCTAGCTGGAGGGAAGTGAAGGTGATATTTATCCCGAAACCAAGGAAATCAGACTACACCAACCCCGAAGTCCTTTCGACCGATAAGACTATCAAGCTTTCTACTCAAGACACTAGAAAGACTTGTTGATAGATACATCAAGGAAACACATCTGTTATCCATGCCACTGCATAATAATCAATATGCCTATCGACTGACACGGCGCTACATCACCTTATCACCAAGGTGGAAGGAGCGCTCGACGGAAATAGATCAGCATTGGGTGCTTTTGTAGACATCGAAGGCGCATTTGACAACACCTTTTTTGAATCAATCTGTCGAGCATTAGAGGCAGAAAGAACACTGACCCAGTGGATAGCAAGTATGCTATCACAAATGATGATATTTGCCGAACTAAACGGCCAAGATGTCAGAACTATGGCAGCCAAAGGCTGTCCCCAGGGTGGAGGAGTCTTTCCTTTGGGGTCTTGTGGCTCAGGCCTATGCTGATGATCTGGTGATCCTATCGACGGGCCGCCACATTCAGGAGCTGAGGCTCCCTACAATGTGAGCCTTGAGAATAATAGCTCCCTTGGAGGACTTAGGATCAACTCCGAAAAGATCGAAATCCTGTTATTTACCAGGAAATCCAAATCAGGACTCAAACCGGAGATATCCCTCTCGGAAAGTCCTAGAATACAGAAAAATGGTTAAATACCTAAAAGTAAGCCTTGACCAGAAACTGTCCTGGAAAGCACACATCGAAGAGCGCTCCAAAGCCATATGCTCTTTATGGGCATGTAAAAGAGCTATAGGGGCAACATGGGGACTGAAACCCAGAATAGTTTACTGGATCTTTTCTATGGTTATGGTCACCTACGGAGCCATAGTATGATGGCCCGCATACACCCAGCGGCAAATGGATAAGGTCCAAAAGATGAGATACATCAGTATAACTGGCGCAGTACGGATCACACCAATGAGAGCGTTGGAGGTAGTCCTGGACTAACCTCCACTGCACCTGTTGTTGTTGTATGTTGTATGTTGTCTGGAACACCTGAAGCCGAGGAGTAAGGGACACTCGACCCCAGCTAAAGGATGGAGTGCTGCTAATGCACTCCGACTACATGACTCCAATCTTCTTTGCTGGTAGCTCGCCTGAGCTGATTATTCCTGGACCATAATTCTTGAATTTCAGGAGAATGAACGTTCTCTGGACAGAAGTGATGATTGCGCGGTATCGAAATGCAGTTTTTGGTCGTGCCTTCAATAATCTCACTTCTACCATTAGCAGGTTTTGGCGTGAGCCACCCACTCAAACATCTACATCTACATCTACATGACCTAAATATATACAGAGTGCTTTGGTATAATTGTACGTAGATAAAGTACATTAAAATCACGTTGTGATTGTTAAGATAAGGAGCAGAAGGAACAAGAAACAGTTCCGGTTAATTTTGAATTTTCAGATTATACCTAATATTTTTATAAACTTACTGATTATCGAGATGTGGACTTTTCACCACTAGTCTCTTGTCATTTTTCTCTCACTTGACCCATTTCCCTTAAAAAGCACATTCTACTATGTAAAAACCAAATCATCCAATTGCACAATTTGTTTATCAAAGCGGGCAGATGTGCATAGCTCACACGTTCGATCGTTCCTAAATATATATTTTTTAACAGCTGACAGAACACGTTGCGTAGGCTTTTGAAGAGCTTACAAGTGCTTTGCATACTTTAGCGAGGCTTTTTTGAACGGTGAAGTGGATTCGGCCATATATTCGAGTATCTTCATTATCTGAAATGTGTATTGACCGATCCGGAATAGACGGATTGTGATTTCTGGCGACTGGTATAAATGTTCGGTTTTATTTCATCTTCACATACCTATGATATATCGCATTGATCCCGACAGTTATTATTTCCATGAAAAAGGTTTCAACAAAAATATACATAAATAAGTAGATCAAGTTCAGTTGCTATATCAATTTTGAATTAGGTACATATTAGGCTAACCTATAAAATATAAGTTGGTACCGAACAAAATTGGAATTTACTGAAAAATAATGTCGTTCTATGTTATTGAACTCGTTTATTGTACTCATTTATCTGGTATTATATTATATTTTTGTTGCTGTCCGCTTTTTTATTCAGGCGTTCAAAAACAGTTGACGCAAACTAAAACCGAACCGCATATAGGATAACTTTATATTTGATGGATGTAACCTAATGGCCCAAAGATCTTCCACCGTCGGCTCTCAGCTATCTTGAATTTGTTAATAAAATGATCCCGATTCCTCTTAAAAGGTTTCAGGCCGGTTCGCAGATGAATTAATTCCATACCGACCAAAACAGGCTTTTCATATGAAAAAACTAAAAATACTTTCATGTCAGTCCCAAAATAGTCGCGCTTTATTATCTCATTAAGGTTGACATTTTTTACACAAGGGCCAGTCAGTTTTAATTAGTAGTGACACATTTAAGTAGTTTAGAACTGGGGGAATGCTTTGATGTAGTATTGGTCCATGGATTATTTATATACTAAGATCGATGGACGGATTATTGGAATTCACCGATAAACATGAACTGGTTTTGTGAGATTGCGTTCCGGAGTTTCAACATATCCCGTTGGATTTCTAAAAATGCACCCTGATAATATGTTGTCACCAATAGAGTATCTTCTGTACAAACCAAGAGAACATGCCTCAACGTCAAAAGTAAAAACTATTGTCTTGGTCAATGAATGAAAAAAATGGCGAATGCTGACAAATGACATTTTTTATCAAACATTTGAATATAAATCTTGAATACTCAAAATCAGCTATGAGTTGATGCATAAAACCATGTACAGGGTGATTCATTTTCAGAGTCAGGGTGCCAGTACTCGTAAACTATTCATCGTAGAGGCTTGCGGCAAAAAATGTTATTACTAAAACGGCCAAGAGAAAAACCTGGAAAATATTTTCAAGTTTCTGAAATGGTCGCTAGGGGGCGTAACAACCAACACCAAGTAGAAAAATATGATTTTTATGGAATTTTGTCCAATGAAAATATATCGATGAGCTCATTTTCGGATTTACTGACTATTTACCTACACTTTTTGTCCAAAACGTTTTTTTCTATCTATCATAATAAAGAGGTGGGGGAAGTTCAATTGTTTTATTAAACAAACGGAGATTTCTCCCGTTTCGCTTGACCGATTTAAACGAGCTTGGGCTCATATGAAAGAGCATGATCTGCACTTAAAAAAACTTTTTTGGTTTTGAATTTTTGACCTTCGCCGTCGCCGCTAGATGGCGTTAACTGAAATGTTAGCATGTTTTTGAGTTTTTATCAAAAAAATCAAATGTAATGGTATATTCATTTTTATATATTTTTAAAGAGGATACATTTTCCTATTGAAAAAAATTAAAAAAAAAAACAAAAAAAAAAATTCAAAAAAAACAAAAAAAAATCATTAATTGTTTTGTTTTTTTTTTTTATAGGAAAATGTATCCCCTTTTAAAATATATAAAAATGAATATACCATTACATTTGATTTTTTTGGGAAAAACTCAAAAATATGCTACCATTTCAGTTAACGCCATCTAGCGGCGACGGCGAAGGTCAAAAATTCAAAACCAAAAAAGTTTTTTGAAGTGCAGATCATGCTCTTTCATATGAGCCCAAGCTCGTTCAAATTGGTCAAGCGAAACGGTAGAAATCTCCGTTTGTTTAATAAAACAATTGAACTGCCCCCACCACTTTATTATGATAGATAGAAAAAAACGTTTTGGACAAAAAGTGTAGGTGAATAGTCAGTAAATCCGAAAATGAGCTCATCGATATATTTTCATTGGACAAAATTCCATAAAAATCATATTTTTCTACTTGGTGTTGGTAGTTACGCCCCCTAGCGACCATTTCAGAAACTTGAAAATATTTTCCAGGTTTTTCTTTTGGTCGTTTTAGTAATCAAATTTTTTGCCGCAAGCCTCTACGATGAATAGTTTACGAGAACTGGCACCCTGACTCTGAAAATGAATCACCCTGTACTTAGACTATTCCCTGATTAAAATGTAAGAAAAAAAAATATTATGAGCATGGCAAAAGGCATCGCCATAAAACTGCAAATAAAAAATACCTTGTAACTCCGTTAATAAACCATTTTCGAAAAAATGTTATGGGAAAAGGTGGCATTTATTTTAGGTCTGGAATGTTCTCCTGAAATGATATTTTCGTAATCATATGGTTTGGTTGTTCATAAATTTCACCAGTACCAACTTCAGCAATGAAATTATTCTGATAATTACATGCTACCAGCTACCACAGAATCTTTTTATGGTACCAATAAATTAAGAGGTTGATAAATTACTTGACTGGTATTCCATAACATTTGTCTATGTCGTTAACTCTTATATGGCTAATAATTAAATTTCAAAAAATTTTAAGCTTGATATGTGAGCAAAACTTTCAATAGAGAAAACACTATTGGATTAGTCCTAGAACCCAATATGACATCAGACCAACAACTTGACCTACCGTATTGGTGTGCTCATCTGGATGCCGATTCTAGGAAGTATAGGATCGATCACTCACATCATATCCTATCGAATCCCCGGTGGCATATAAACAATCCGGTATAGGATTCCGCATCCGCTCAAATTCTATTGGTATATTTCAAACTCTTCGACCAATCAAAGGCGAAGTGCCGAAACCGATACTAGAATGTTGAGCATTGCTGAAATACAGGTCGAAATAATGTTGCCCTGCACTTTGGGTGCGTTTTGTTATATCTGTCTATTTAACCTATTATATACATATTTATCCACCACAAGATGAAAATTGAGAGGGATGAGTGGATGACTGAATATGAAAAGTAGACATCTAGCTCATGGCGAATAAAAAGAAGTCCACAAAACCATTCAACGATTGTTTGCACCCTTAACCTCTTCAGTATGGTACGCCCCTGATTGAAATTTCGAGTGTGAATTCTGATTCAGCATTGAAATTTTATGCGATTAAGGTATTAAATTTCATAACTTTTCAATTAACGTTTTCGGAAATATCGAGGAAAACCATCTTTCGGAAAGGGCGTGGTTTCCTCAGGAAGCAATTTTCATAAAAATCTAGTCAGGGTTTTCAAATTTGCGCAAAAACCTAACCAAAGGCTCGTGAATTCCTCATTCCTAGCAGTTTACACATACACATCAACATTCCGACCTGGTTGGCTTCTTGATAGGGTATCTGCAATTGTAGGAGCAATGATCTCTCGAGAGACTAGTCCTTGGTACTGACATGGATCCTCATTTTCACGTACCGGACCCCTTGGGTCCTAACGAATAAAGGAATAAGAGGCTATTGTGGTAGATGATTGAACAGGAGGACATCTTTGAAGACTAAAGGCGGCAATGGATGGAGTCGGGTTTATTTTGCTTTGTAAATGAATCACATCACCAATTCCGCTGACCAGTATCACCCGGGCACCCGGAAGAGACCAATACAGCACCTGAGATCACCTCTCTTCTTTCTCCTACCGTCGGTTTGTCGATTTGTGCGTCTGTCAGAGCAAAGCGCGGAAGATAACAGAGAAAAGCACGGCACGCGTTCAGTTTGATTTGGCTGAGCTTTGGATGCGCGCACGGTTCGAAATCGGGCGGCCGGAGTTTTTTTCGCGGCAAATACGATGTTTGGTGATTGATAGTGACATTTTGGAAAATGAGGTTTCAATTTGGTGTTTGGTGTGAATGCGAGAGGTGATTTTGTGGTTATTTGTTCTCACTCAATATGTCTGTTTATGGAAGATTATTAACATTTTTTTTTCGAATTGGAGGGTTTCGATTAAAAAAAAAATTGTCAACATATTATTTGTTTAGAGTGTGCGTAGTCATACATAGGAAGAATAGAAAAAATACCTTACCAAGATTGCAACTATTTCCAAGAATCGGAATAAATGATAATTTCATCAGTCTACTTATAGTACTGCTTAGAGAGCTGAGTCTGCACATATTCTTCATTTCCTATGCAATTTGATACATTTTGTTCGTTGCGTTTGTTTAATATATCTTAACATAAACATCTTACTTAAAAGTCTGAGGGGGTCAAGCCAGCAGATCCGGTTGGCACATCATCCACTTTTATCGACAATTGTATAAAAATTGGTTCATGGTTGAATATTGAAAATTAATGTATATACAAGTACATATGTATAGTTAATTTCTTGATTCATACTGTATTTTTGGTAATAATTGATGAACATTTTCCACAAATTATTCACAGAATGTAGAAAAGAAAAAAAATCAGTTATGATGTGGGTACCTACATATTTTCAGTCGAATATAGTTTCAATTTCAGTATTAGATTCAGCAGTATTAATTCCTGCATAAAGTTGTCTCATAGCCATATGTTAATTGCCTTCATTCAAAATAATTTACGATGATATTCGTAACTATTATTATTTTGAAAAATGAGATTCTTCACAGGTTGAGATTTTGGAATTTCTGTTTCCCAGAAAGGTATCATGGGTCAGTAATAAAATAAAAATCTTTTTCCACTATTTTCTGTACTTGATATTCTCTTTATGATTCAACAAAGTGATGGGACAAAAAAAATATGTATATAGGCCTAAAATTCCCTTTTTTTTTAGAATACATAATTATATTTTTTTTCATTCTACCAGAAAATTTTAGCTTGAAAACAACCAATATGTAGAGTTATTTTTTCATTTATCAATGTCTAATTCAATTTTTTTTGTGATTCTTTCTCATTGTGGGGATAGTTTCAAGTGAGGTACGAAAAAAAACTTCTAACTACAGTTTGTTTCTGCCTTCTTTTTCAAATATCTACCCTGGAAAAATATTTGAAAATAATAGAAATAGAAAGGTCTAAAATCAGAGGGAAGTTTGAGAATAAAATTATAAGATGGATATAATTTTTTTAAATCTCGAAATATTTCAATATTGTTCGAGGGAATGTTGGAGCCGATATTAAAAGACTTGAAATATGATAAAAAGTCATACTTCACATGACCCCAACCTACATGACCGCTATTATAATTCACTGTAATGTTTTCCGAGCAAAAAAATTTTCACATGCATTTATTGATATTTAACCGATAAGAATCGGCAAATAAAATTCAGGTCAAATTAGATCATGTCCATCAATAATAGATTTTCGTTTTAGCCGCACAGGATGTCGAGTTGATATCGCTAATAACAGTCAATTGGCATTATCAGAATTGGATTATTTATAGGACATTAGGCGGAATTAATTGTTAAATTAGAGGAATATGGTTGACAGAGGGACAGCTTTTTATGGAGGTTGTATTCTTTTGTTTGTTCTGATACGGTACCTCCAACAGAAAAATGATAAATTGAAGTTACCAGGGGAAAATGGCAATGGAGAACTATTTTTTTTTTAAATATCTTCTTAAATAACATTGGAAAAACTTAAGATCAGTTTAGTCTACTTAATTTCAAATTAATCAATGCTCACTTAATTAATATCTCGTTAATTCCAAAAAATGTTATGACGTATTTCAATTAAAAATAAAATGGACTAATAATTGAACCCTGATAAAAATATTAATATCATCAAATTAATTAATGATTACATTCTCAAATTTTCCTATGATATAGTAGCTTCAAAGCCCTCATTCAATCGAGCGAGTAAATTGGAAACGACTGTCTATTTGCCTTCGAATAATAATTATTCCCTCATTTTCCCATTATAAACCAATAACCGCATTATTTTCCTATCCAATTTCGCAACTACCATAATCACTCATATCTCCATATAAACTAGTATGTCGGGAATCCCAGCCACGCTGACCGCAAGTGTGGCTGCTAATTATCACTTCAAAATAAACATACCAACTAATTAGATGTTGATGTTTTTTTTGTGAATTCAATTAGTATGATTGCATGCAGTCAATTTTTTTACTCAATAATTGCTAAAAATACCTCTGTATCTCATCACCATACTCCTAATTAATTTAATATGCCCAAGCGCCAACAAAATTGAAACGGATTAAAATTAATTAGCAACAAAAAATACGACACCTCGTTATGAAAAATCGTGACCATTATTTCACCGACATCAAAGAGGTAATCTGTAGTATAAAAAGCTATTGTGAAGCCGTTCTTTATTGATGTTGTGAATAGGGCTTAAGCCAAAGACACGCAGATATTTTAGCGGCTAATGCGTAAGTCGTTGAACAAATCCTATTTTATGTTAGGCTCGATGTATTATTTACAGCTCAATTGTGGTTTCCGAGATTTTCTGCTATGTAGTGCGAGAAATAGCATTTGATTTGTAATGTGTATTTTTAATTTGCATCTGCTTAGGTGCACAGAGTCCAAGGACCTTGGAATAGAAAGAATAATAAAGTTCTAGTTCTCAATAAACAACACCTTGAGCTTTTTACAACAATTTTGCTAATCTTGATCCCCAGCCAAACTTGGTACACAGAACGTACGGAGTAAAAAGCCACCTAACCTCCACGTCCTTCATTCATGTTGATCCGTTTGAAGATAATGCTTACACGTTGGTGAAAACAATGGTGTTGGTCAATTTGTGCGGTGTACGTGCCATTTCTTACCATTGCGTCTCTTTTTCATTACTCCGTACGTTCGGTAATCTCTTTCTCCAAATCTAGTCAATCTATTATGATTTTCTTAGGGATGATTTTCAAGAATTAATAGAAGCAGCGTCTTCTAGAACCATTTTTTTTCTATTTCTCTAGTCATGAATCTTTTAGACTTCATTCTACTAATAATGATTCGGCACCTGCTCAAATTTTATTGGTCGATTCTCTCTAGACCAATCAAAGACGAAGTGCCGAAACCGATACCAGAATGTTGAGAGGTGTTGAAATCCAGGTCGGAATGTTGACCTGCATTTTGAGATTTCTTGCGGTGTTAACATATTTAAGCGTACATATTATAGCCCTGATATCAACCAATATTAAATACCATTAGGTGCTCGCTAATTGATTTGAGACGATAAAATATTTAATTAAAAACTTCATTGTCTTGATTGAAGAAGGGTTTTGATTATCAATTCCAAGATTATTTTCAAAGCTTGCCAACCTTTGACCTACAAATTTGATCAACCACTGTCACTCTGAAAAAAAATAACTGAACAATTGTCGTTAGTGTATTCAAAGTTGCAAGAAAATAGGCTCGTGAATCCCGCAATGCTCCATCTTTTCTAGAAGTTTAGTCACACGAAAAAACTTGTAATCACACGCCTTATTCTATGCACACTATGCACACTAAACATCAACATTCCGACCTGGATTTCAGCACCGCTCAACATTCTGGTATCGGTTTCGGCACTTCGCCTTTGATTAGCCAAGGGTTTTTTTTCATTACTCCGTACGTTCGGTAATCTCTTTCTCCAAATCTAGTCAATCTATTATGATTTTCTTGGGGATGATTTTCAAGGATTGATAGGAGCAGCGTCTTCTAGAACAATTTTTTTTCTATTTCTCTAATCATAAATCTTTTAGACTTCATTCTACTCATAATGATTCGGCACCTGCTCAAATTTTATTGGTCGATTCTCTCTAGACCAATCAAAGACGAAGTGCCGAAACCGATACCAGAATGTTGAGCGGTGCTGAAATCCAGGTCGGAATGTTGACCTGCATTTTGAGATTTCTTGCGGTGTTAACATATTAAAACGTACATATTATAGCCCTGATATCAACCAATATTAAATACCATCAGGTGCTTGCTAATTGATTTGAGACGATAAAATATTTAATTAAAAACTTCATTGTCTCGATTGAAGAAGGGTTTTGATTATCAATTCCAAGATTATTTTCAAAGCTTGCCAACCTTTGACCTACAAATTTGATCAACCACTGTCACTCTGAAAAAAAATAACTGAACAATTGTCGTTAGTGTATTCAAAGTTGCAAGAAAATAGGCTCGTGAATCCCGCAAAGCTCTATCTTTTCTAGAAGTTTAGTCACTGCCGAAAAAACTTGTAATCACACGCCTTATTCTCACCAGTCACTATGTATCTATGCACACTAAACATCAACATTCCGACTTGGATTTCAGCACCGCTCAACATTCTGGTATCGGTTTCGGCACTTCGCCTTTGATTAGACAAGGGGTTTTTTTCATTACTCCGTACGTTCGGTAATCTCTTTCTCCAAATCTAGTCAATCTATTATGATTTTCTTGGGGATGATTTTCAAGGATTGATAGGAGCAGCGTCTTCTAGAACAATTTTATTTCTATTTCTCTAGTCATAAATCTTTTAGACTTCATTCTACTAATAATGATTCGGCACCTGCTCAAATTTTATTGGTCGATTCTCTCTAGACCAATCAAAGACGAAGTGCCGAAACCGATACCAGAATGTTGAGCGGTGCTGAAATCTAGGTCGGAATGTTGACCGTACATATTATAGCCCTGATATCAACCAATATTGAATACCATCAGGTGCTCGCTAATTGATTTGAGACGATAAAATATTTAATTAAAAACTTCATTGTCTCGATTGAAGAAGGGTTTTGATTATCAATTCCAAGATTATTTTCAAAGCTTGCCAACCTTTGACCTACAAATTTGATCAACCACTGTCACTCTGAAAAAAAATAACTGAACAATTGTCGTTAGTGTATTCAAAGTTGCAAGAAAACAGGCTCGTGAATTCCGCAAAGCTCTATCTTTTCTAGAAGTTTAGTCACTGCCGAAAAAACTTGTAATCACACGCCTTATTCTTACCAGTCACTATGTATCTATGCACACTAAACATCAACATTCCGACCTGGATTTCAGCACCGCTCAACATTCTGGTATCGGTTTCGGCACTTCGCCTTTGATTAGCTAAGGGGTTTTTTTCATTACTCCGTACGTTCGGTGATCTCTTTCTCCAAATCTAGTCAATCTATTATGATTTTCTTGGGGATGATTTTCAAGGATTGATAGGAGCAGCGTCTTCTAGAACAATTTTTTTTCTATTTCTCTAGTCATGAATCTTTTAGACTTCATTCTACTAATAATGATTCGGCAGCTGCTCAAATTTTATTGGTCGATTCTCTCTAGACCAATCAAAGACGAAGTGCCGAAACCGATACCAGAATGTTGAGAGGTGTTGAAATCCAGGTCGGAATGTTGACCTGCATTTTGAGATTTCTTGCGGTGTTAACATATTAAAACGTACATATTATAGCCCTGATATCAACCAATATTAAATACCATCAGGTGCTCGCTAATTGATTTGAGACGATAAAATATTTAATTAAAAACTTCATTGTCTTGATTAAAGAAGGGTTTTGATTATCAATTCCAAAATTATCTTCAAAGCTTGCCAACCTTTGACCTACAAATTTGATCAACCACTGTCACTCTGAAAAAAAAAATACTGAACAATTGACGTTAGTGTATTCAAAGTTGCAAGAAAATAGGCTCGTGAATCCCGCAAAGCTCCATCTTTTCTAGAAGTTTAGTCACACGAAAAAACTTGTAATCACACGCCTTATTCTTACCAGTCACTAAGTATCTAAGCACATAAAACATCAACATTCCGACCTGGACTTCAGCACCGCTCAACATTCTGGTATCGGTTTCGGCACTTCGCCTTTGATTAGCCGAGAGGTTGAAATCGACCAATAAAATTTGAGCGGGTGCCGAATCCTATAGGTAACGTAAACGTAACGTCATCCGAGAGGTCGGGCGCTGTCAAATTCCAATTTCAAGGCCAAATAATGCGTTCCCATTGAAGCCATGGCTGGGTTAGTGTGACCTGATATACTGAGGTGATTTTAATCAAATTCTATCCCTGTGTTGAACTCAAACAAAGTGTTTAAAGGCTATTTATTTTGTAATAAACTACATCATAAATGAGCTTCAAATTAAATTTGCAAGCCCGCTCAACTACTCCGAAGTATCCCATCTGAATTGTCGAACTTTCGTTTAATATATTCAAATAGCATAACAATTTCTTGACAAACTCATGAATAATTCTACATTTGGCAAAAAGCCTGCGGAATCGAGAATAGCGTTGAAAATAATTCCCATGCAAGCCAAATTAGCAAAACCCACAACAAGCTGACAAAACGATTCGCAAAAGACAAAATAGCCGCGACTCCAAAATTCCTTCCTTGGCATGTCGCTAAATGACTTGGCCGCTGTTTACTCACTTTTTGCCCTTTTTTCCGGCACAGCAATTAGAGTCATGTACACCTATATTTATTCATATAATCTTTATAATTATCTAGACATTAAGCGTAGTGAAATGAAGAAGCAGCCTAACAATTCTTGCATTTATTAAACCGGGTGGCTGTCGGATCGTTTCGCAGCCACTGACAGTGGGTTATTTATTTTGCCCCATGGGCTTTTTCGGCTGTTGAAATTGGATTTTTCACACTGGGAGTTGTAAATTAAAGAAGAAAATCAACAGATTTGTTTGTTGCGATGAGAAAGCGTAAATTCAGGGTTTAATACACGAACAAGTTCTAAGTAACTTATTATTGCCGCTGCTGGATGTTGACAATTTTCCTCCTTGGAGTTTAATTTAATGAAAGCACGATTTTTACTGTGTAGAAGCCAACTGGTAATAGGCGTGAATCGCTTTTATACTATCTATTGGAAGATTTCATCTCGAGATTAGGATTACGACCGTCGTAAAACTTTCTGATGAAAATCTACCATAAACCGGTGAATGTGTGAGAACAAATCCCATAAATGACATACTTAGTAGCCGAAAATTATGAATAAAACTACCCCTTTTGTACCATGAGGACACAATTGACTACCATAGTGCAAACAATCCTTATTATAAGTTGTGTCCTCAATGAAACAGCAACGACAAACCCGCATCACCAGCTTAAACAGAATGTAGTGACAGTGCGCCGAATCAGAATACGTCAACGTGCTAACGTCACCACTCCTACACCAATCATAGAGCCGGATTTATTAAGGCGCAAGGAGAGATGCAGACGATACGCCCAGCAGTACTACAATCGACAGGGTTACCAATTTTATCCCGAATATCCCAGACACAATGTGCCACCTCAAGTGTTATCTTATAGGAATGTAAAGTGTTACCCATACTGCCAGCATTGTCCCACGTCCAGTTGTAGGAGGAGATGTTCTCCTGTGTTACCCACTGCCTATCCTAGTCAAGGTATTTGAAGATCAAGCTTGAATTTGTGTCTCTATCTTAAAGCTTCTCATTTCATTTTAACAAGCTGAAAACATATTCTAGGTTATGTTCAAGCAAAAATCATTATATCATCGCCAGATGCCACTAAGTTTCCTACTAAACCTATCTTTACAGGCAAGTACAGGTTAGCTTAACTGTAGGCTAAGATTAGAATAATGCTTGTAGAATTGCATCATCATTACTCAGCAAATCTAACGTCGAGAACCCAATACCATGGTTTTCTAGGAGCGTGCGCAAGATAACCACTTTACACACTCATTTGCGTGCGCAAAGTAACCTTTTTCCGAACTTGTGCGCAAAGTTGATTTTGCCCGCACTCAAATGTCAACTCAAATACCAAATTGTAAATAATGCACAAATGTTATTTTCACTGTAATCACTTTGCACACTGATTTGCGTGCGAAAAATAACCTTTTCCCGCACTCAAATGTCAACTCAAATACCTACCAGTTTGATGTTTAAGATTTTGTTCCCATACCAACCAAATTGTAAATAATGCACAAATGGTATTTGCAACCGATGCCATGCGATGGGGAGAAATTTTGGCAGAAACAACGACTTGATGCAGACCGGCTCCGGATAACTATGAGTATGACAGATTAGTTATTGCTTCAAGTGTGCGCAACGTTGCCAAGTTTTTTAATGAGGTTTTAGTTTTTTGTGCTGAAAAATATTATCAAGTCTTTCGAATGTAATTTGTGCGCGTCGTTCGTCTAACTGCTTATATAACAGTTTGCTCACTTCACTTGTTAGGAAAAAAACTATTTTCTCATCTGCGTGCGCAAAGTAACCTTTTCCCGCATTCAAATGTCAACTCAAATACCTACCGGTTTGTTGTTTTAAACTTGGTTTCCATACCAACCAAATAAGAATTAGTGCACAAATGTTATTGTCACTGTTCACTTTCCAGTCAAAATAAAAGAATGATTTAGTTTTGCGTTAGAAAACACTATTCGCGTATTCGTGATTTTGCAACCGATGCAATGGGCTATGGGGAAACTTTGAGCAGAAACAATGACTTGATTCAGAATGACTCCGGATAACTATGAGTATATTATGACTGATCAATTATTGCTTCAACTGTGCGCCACGTTGCCGAGTTTTTTTCACGAGGTTTTCGTTATTAGGACCGAAAAATATCATCAAAAGTATTTTGTTTCTAATCTGTGTATGCTTCTAGAAAAAAATATTGTTGTATTGCGATGTTTCGGTTTTAATTTCTCTTCCTTTGTCGAAGGTCGTCGAAATCAAATATGGGGCGGACGGAGGAACGATTTCTGCGCAATGAGCCCTATTGGAAAAATCGAACATTTTTAGACGCTTTCATTGGTCAGAATGAGATCATTTTCAGGAAAGAATTTCGAATATAGAACTTTTACTACTCACAACCACTCCACATTTGAGTTGGCTGCACCATGGATTCACAAACTAGCTCGAGACCACAAACCTGACGATCACAAAAATGGAACCAATATTCCAAAGGAAACGTCCTTTGAAATGCTCCTCAATGGTAGCCCTCATCAAGTAAAAACATTTTTATATTCTGATTCAGATTCTAGAATTATGTTCTTGTTGTCCTTCAGGAGAGGTGCTTCTACTGATATAATAATACGGAGAACTGCCTTCTTAAATCTTCATAGTTTCTATTTCTGCTGGTGCATGGTGTTAAATTATGGTTGCTCCAGGCTCCTGGCCTCTATTACTAGGTTATCAATCTTGCGGAATGTCTTTCTCCTATCCAGTTTTCTGAACTGTGTTAGAAGTTGTTTCACGATTTTGAGAATTGTGGTTGATAATTTCCACAGGATAGTGAATTTTGCTGGGGATGCGGTACCCAGCTTGCCTTCAGTGGTGAAGCTTCTTGAGCTGTTCCATGTGTTCCATCTCTAGTACCTTCAGCATCCTTAATTGCTCCAGGCTCCTGGCATCTATTACTAGGTCATCAATCTTGCGGAATGTCTTTCTCCTATCCATGTATCTTGCAGTTTTCTGGACTGTGGTGGAAGTAGCTTCACAATTTTGAGAATTGTGGTTGATAATTTTCACAGGATAGTGAATTCTGCTGAGGATGCGGTACCCAACTTGCCTTTAGTGGTGAAGCTTCTTGAGCTGTTCCATGTGTCCCATCTCTAGTACCTTCAGCATCCTTAATTGCTCCAGGCTCCTGGCATCTATTACTAGGTCATCAATCTTGCGGGATGTCTTTCTCCTATCCAGTAATCTTGCAGTTTTCTGGACTGTGGTGGAAGTAGCTTCACAATTTTGAGAATTCTGGTTGATAATTTTCACAGGATAGTGAATTCTGCTGGGGATGCGGTACCCAACTTGCCGTTAGTGGGGAAGCTTCTTGAGCTGTTCCATGTGTCCCATCTCTAGTACCTTCAGCATCCTTAATTGCTCCAGGCTCCTGGCATCTATTACTAGGATCTTGCGGAATGTCTTTCTCCTATCCAGTTATCTTGCAGTTTTCTGGACTGTGGTGGAAGTAGCTTCACGATGTTGAGAATTGTGGTTGATTATTTTTACAGGATAGTGAATTCTGCTGGGGATGCGGTACCCAGCTTGCCTTCAGTGGTGAGCTGTTCCATATGTCCCATCTCTAGTACCTTCAGCATCCTCAAAGTTAATGTTTTTGCAACTCACTAGCCTTGGTGGATGTGGCTGCACTTCTGAAGAGTTATGTTGCTTTGATGCTCAAGTTTTATGTATTTTTATCACTACCAGACTTCTGTTTCTGTATCCAAGAAAAACAGCTTGTGATTCATCTTATATTCTCCACTAGAATTCTGCAATTCTTGACAGCTGGTTTAGGGGACATTATCACTAAAACCAAGAAAAAATAACAATGAGAACTTTCTCGCCAAAAAAATTGGGTGGTGGTATGTTGTAGGAATCTGTCATAGGCTTCGTCAGCTGTTTACAGATACATTCGAGAAGAACACACAAGAATTGACAGTGATATCTGAGGATGTCAGGTCATGTGATAGACGATTTGCAAATGAAATTATCTGTCACGTGCATTGTTATTATTATTGAATGTTTGTGAGTACCAATAGTATGAAAAAATATATCACTTTGTTCACGATTGGACCACATCAAATTCTTGTTAAACAGCATCAAAAATCAAATTTGAGAATATCTCACTTACTCAACTAAAAGTAACGTCATCTGAGAGGTAGGACGCTGTCAAATTTTAATTTCAAGGCCAAATAAATGCGTTCTCATTGAAGCAATGGGAAAACCAGGTTTTTGTAGCTTCTTATTGTGTTCTCTGATTAAAAATCGTTGGGATGCTGAAACTTGGTTAAGTCCTCGTGGTGGGTAGTTTGGTCTGTTATTACTCCTCATATCTGATTCTAAGAATATAATTGCCTTTTGTAATATTCCACTAAGCCATTATATAAATGCATCAGTACTGAACAGTAAGACATTTACAAACGAAATGACTATTGCAAAATCATCCTGATTGACATGCCAGTGATTAAACCCACCCAGCTCCCGTATAGCCCCTTGAATTATTCGCAATTGTGAAAGGCAGTACTTCACATGCACTACAAGATTGTTAGAAAGCCCAAATGACAAACTTACAACTTCCTACTCGGCATATCAAATGTGCAATGCACTAAATAACAACAATACTCGCATCGAAACATGCATTTTTATGTGGTACTACCACCATATAGTTCCGCCTTTGTTTACAAGGTGTAACAAATTAATTTCGCACGGTTATTTTCATTACTGAGTGGGTTGAGCTATAAAGCTATTTTTGTAAGCCTAAGCAGTACGTTTTGTTTTATTCATTTTATCATATTATTTACTACATAGTGAAAAACAAAAACTTAAAAATAGAGAAACACAACAAAAACAAACATATCTCAACCGGAATAACATCAGAAAAAAAGTTGCAAAATAAACACAATCAAAGCCCACTCAATTTGCTATACCCTACACCCTATACAATAGCGTGTTTATTTACGATTTACGATACATCCAAACACATAAAGATTCCTTTGCAAATGCAGAATCTCAGAACCAGATGATTTCTGGTTGTGATGCAGATGGAAAGATTCATTGAGACTTTCACTGGTGAATTATGGGATGGTGTTAGAAGAATTAAAAGATCCATGTCGGCAGGTCTTTGGGACCAAGATGGGTCGTACGTTTTTGTTGAACAAGTACACGGATTGTTTTTGTATGTAGTACTTGAACACCTGCGGCTTGTTTTGCCTTGGAGCTAGTACGTTAGTCAGCATGATTTGATGGTAGTGTAGCATTGTTGGGTCAAGTGAATAAAACCACGCAAAATCTAAACGATTCTACTTTATAAATTCCTCAACACATCGTAAAGTGAATCCGATTGCAGCGAAAATAACATACGAGCACCAAGGCGCCCTTAGCTATGTCCATATGGGTACTACTTCCGTTGTCTCACACTATTCATTAACGGCCGGCGAAACGCGGTATGGGCTTTTAATCGTGAAAAACTGCGTTGTTTCACCTCTAACATCGATCAGGGCACTTTTGTTAAGAGTTTTAGCATGGATTTTGTTCCATTGGGGTCAATATATTGATACTATGTTGCATGGCAGCCACCATCAAAATATATAGCATAATAACAGTCCGCAAAATAATGATGAAAGACCCAAATTGAATCAGGAGGAAGAAACCCCTTATCTTGTTGAAGAAGGTACGCCCATATGGTAAACGCAGGTAGAGGTCATCGATGACCATTAACGGAATAAGCCTTGATGGTATGTGGTGCTAATGATTGATAGACAATTTATTCGTATTTGATAATTGATACACTGTGGGAGATTATATAAGAATTTCTAGTTTACTTAGTGCCAGTCACTTTGATGTTAATACCTTGGAACAAGCATTTTTCTCATGTTACATCTGATAGGAACTGGTACAATCAAACAAAACGGTGGTTCACGGCTACTGCACATGTATCATTGTGTTTGGGCAATTGCATCTGACACTATAACGTTGGAAGAAATTCTTAAATCATAATTTTTTGATGATTCAATCAAGAGACGCATCCGCATTGTTTTCTTTATCGATTTAATCTGCAAACCGTTTCAGTCACAGCATGTACTAAAGCACTAAAAAATAATCGAAAAAACATATATGAAAAGCAAAAGCCAATTCAATTTAGATTCATGGATTCAGCTACACGCTACACCCAACAGTTTAAACCATAACCATATTCGATGACAACTGACCAACTGGCTTCTCAATAAAAATTCTTCTCGCATCAGTGCCCTAAATAAAGAACAAAAAAGCCTATCGAGCTTCTAATTATGGCCGGCGTTGTGTTTAATCTTTTTTCCCGATCATATCGATAAATTATCTGATCGTCATTAACATTTAATTTTGGTTGAGCGGCCCAGCGTGTGGTGATCAACAATAAGTTTGTTGAATTTCAACATGTGTATGACTGGATGTATTGTGGAGCTTGGAAATGTCTTATTCCATATGTTGGTGTACTGTGATCAATAATGGGCTAAAAAGGAAAATTGATCGTTTGTGGTAACACCTACAGGTTGACAGGAGGTGGAACCCGAGAGTTGTGATGGATGGGATTTTCACTCTCATCAAAATAATGAGTGATTAAGATATGGTTGACTCGACGATCAAATCGCACGGTCCATCGAGCCCACCATGAACGTGATCTATAAGGTACAAGATCTGTTACACAACCTACCAACTTGTACAATGTACATAGGTCATGTATATGTTTATTTATCAAAGATTTACAAGCCGTGCACAAATCATTCGCAGTAGGTAGTGGTTGTTCGGCGCGTTCCCCAACAAATTTCAAAGTAAATAAAAAGTCTCCAAAGCACTAAATCACGGGGTCCGATTAAGAAAATGAGGTGACGACGCCTCGTGTCCATAAATTACTGTCATGGTTTGCGAGAGTTCATTTCCTATATCGTCTCGAACTCGACCACAAGAGCCAAAGGTTGCTACTTTTCGATTATAATTTATAATGCAGTAAAATATTTTGACCAGGTTGCGAGTGGTCTAGACTAGAGTTTTTGGAAAAAAATAAGTTTTTGGAAAATTAGCTGAATCATTCAACAGATTGAAAAAACTAAAGGAAGTAGACAGCAGTGAACACCTATCTCTGCGTTAAACTCTAACTATATTGACAATTGTCAACTTACTAGTAAATGTTGGAATACGTAGTTCGTACGAAGCCGTAGAAGTGCCACAACTAAAAAAAAATACAAATTTCGACTTTAAAGTCGAAATTTCGTGAAAAAAGTCGAAATTCGACATCAAAGTCGAAATGTCGAGAAAAAAGTCGAGATTTCGAGAAAAAAGTCAAAATTTCGTGAAAAAAGTCGAAATTTTGAGAAAAAAGTCGAAATTTCGAGTAAAAAGTCGAAATTTCGACTTTAATGTCGAGAAGGAAGGGGAAGCAAAACGATTTCTCTTTTCGAGGGGGTAGTTTAGGATGTCTGCTATAACTCCTATGAGTTTTATTCTGGCTATATGTACAGTTTTCGAGATATGGATTTTTGAATTTTGACTTTTTTCACGAAATTTCGACTTTATTTATTTTTTTTTAGTTGTGGCACTTCTACGCCTTCGTACAAAACAGAAGTAAACAACAAAGAATCCCCAAAAGGTAACTAAGAATTGATTATAAATTCTCATAATGTGCAAGAACCATGATACTGAGACACACAAGATGAACTCACGCGTATACTCTACTGACGTCATCGCGTGACACACTTCAAAACTAGGTTATGTTTAACATTTTATATCGTTTATTTCCGAATTTCATTAAAAATAATGATAAAAAGAATGTGTCTAAATCATTATACGATCATGGTTCAAATCCAATGTGAGTAGAATTTTCTCGTCATTTGGAATAATTATTGTATTCATGTATGTACCTACTGTATAATCAATGGTTTACAGGGCAGTCGTGAGTTTTAGCAGTTTATGGAAAATTTTAAACCATTACTCCTAGTTACATATCATAATACGTCAAAAACTAACTTTTCTTAATATTTTTGTCACGCGGTGACATCATGCGTGAGTCGGTTCTTATTACGTCCAACAAATGATAATATTGTGTCCAAATTTTGAAAAGTTTCTGAAAATTGGTAATAGATATTAATAATGATCTCTAAAGTTGAAAAAATGTTAAATATTCTATATGAAAAAAATTAATGGAAATAATGTTGTTAATAAAATAAATAAACAGTTTGAATTTGGAACCTCTGCAAGATTTCATAATATTCAAAATTCCAGAGCTTAAAATATGAACGATTGTTAGAATAATAATAAAAAAAACAAAAATCTAAAACGTCAATGAAATGTGATAAAATTTGCATTCATAAGATGTTGAAGAACAATACAGAAGGCACAAAAATCATATTCATAATAAGATATTGAAAATAACATTGAAATCACTTGAAACATTTAAAATACAGTGAGAACGTGGAATGATTGGAATTAAAAATTATAATATATTTTTTTTTATTTTAATTTTATGGGGATAACTTTTGATCAAGTGAGAAAAATTAAAATTCAGATGAAAAAATCAAGTCAATTATCTGTTTCTGCTACCAAAATGGTCAGAATTTGACGTATATACAGGGTGTTTCCTAACCTCTGTGACAAAATGAAAGGGGTGATTCTTCGCTTAATTTTAAGACGAAAATGTGGTATAACTTTTTTTAGAATTTTGCTTTGTTTCCAAAATACAGAGTGTTTAATTTTTTTTTTTATTAGTTTTTTATTTTTAATTAATTTATCTTTATTCATTTAACTTTTTTTATTTATTTAGTGTTTTTGAATTCTCCATTAAAATGATTATAATTGATTGCTGTATTTGTTAGAAAATTCAACATCAGCGATAAAATTACCTTTTGCGTCAAAACTCACTCAACTAGATTTAATTTTTTATCTCAAAAATTAGGCAAGATACGATAAAAATTCAAGAGATCAAAAAGTTGCGTTTTTAGTTGAATAACCTGAGAAAAAAATGAAAATGAGACAAAAAGTCAGTGGCGTACATTTTTTTCCCAATAATATTGGTTGAAGTGCCGCTCGGGACGCCACTGTAATCGATAATTTTTATTTGTTCATGGCAAAATGAGCCCGTTATCACTATAAATACCGTTATCAAACTTCAACAAAATCGAGTGGAAGATAAATTTATTAAAAATAAAAAACTAATCAAAAAAAAAAATTCGAAAAAAAGTTATACCAAATTTTCGTCTTAAAATTAAGCGAAGAATCACCCCTTTCATTTTGTCACAGAGGTTAGGAAACACCCTGTAGAATTCAAAAATAAAATAAAATTAAGGGTTTCTATTTGAAACCCCAAATTATCATGAAAAAGTCTGCAACTAAACTTGAAAATGAACCTTTTCGAGCGTTTTTTTTATGAAAAAACACCTGATTTTTAAATGAATTTGTTCCAACCTTTACGTTTTCACTGTATATCCAATAAGCAAAGAGTAGAAAAAATATTCGATGTAACAATTTAAGCAAAAAAAAAGCAAAATCTCATGACAGGGGTTGAAACTCATTTTATTATTGTAACGTTATTTGGGTATAGAAATCACTTTTACTATTTAAACCAATGTATCCACACACACTAATATTAATTTATATTCCCACTAATTTATGTTTCAAAATTAGTAGTTGTGGTAAACCGATAACTTATAACCTACGACCCTTATTACTTTGAAGGGGTCCCTTATACAAGGTGTCCCTAAAAGGTGCATAATAAACCCTACCATACATATTCCCTAGATCAATATGACGATTTAACGTTAGCCGAAATTGCACCGTTTCCAAAATACACGGGGAGGTAAGTATAAAATAAAAAATCGATTTTCCTCTCCCTTTTTACACATTGCTTCGAAAATTGGTATACGGGAGGTTTGTTATATGGAAGATTTGATTATCAAGTCCGTTTTACTGTGGCCGCTAGAGGGCGCCCTACACTGCACATTTTGTGGTTTAAAATAGTCATAACTATTTTCACAGTGGTTTCTTTCATTAATGAAAAAGATTCTTCAGGCAATTTAGAGTGGGAGACGTACAGGGTCTTCCCGTATATTTTTGCACCCCACGTGAAGAGTTTATTTGAAAATATATTAAAATAAGGTAAATACAAAAGTTTCATGTTTTTATAAACTTTAGGTCCGAATTAACACCACTGATAGACATTTTTCAAAAACTGTAACATCAAAAAATGTAGTTCAATGGTCTAAAGAAAAATAATAGATTTTGTGAAAATATCTGGAGTGGTAGGAGAGTTATGACAAAAATGGCATTTTTTAAAAAAAACTTTATCACCCTGTATCTTGGAAACAAACCATTTTCGGACATAATTTTATTTCTAAAATGTTCTCATTTTCTTTTTATCTCGTTGAGCATTGAAAATAAATGTGAGTTTGTATCAGATTGTCCATTACAAAAATTAACAAAAAAAAATAAAATAAAAATAAGAATTTAAATAGGCCCAGTTGAAAATCGTTTTCGTCAGCAGTTTTTATTTTTCACAGATGATTTAGCTTTAGTTCAATTATGATTTAATTGTATTATTTTTCTATTACTTTTGTTGATAATCTTGTTATTGTTGATTTATCCTTTTCTGTTTGTTAGTTTTTTATTTGGTGAAATTTTATTTGTGATACTTACGTATTTAATTGTTGTTTTTACCTTTTTCTATTAAAGGCTTTCTTCTCTGTTATTGGAAATAATAAATATAGACTAGATTATGATGTCATTACTTCATAATAGAGAAAAAAACAATAGAGAAGTAGATGATGAAATGATTAAGAAAAATTATCTGTTTGCAAACAAATTAAAAATGATATGTCCTTTAAAGCTTCAGTGATGTTAGAAGATGAGAGAAAAACAACAACAAGATAAAATTAACAAAACTTACCTCAAGATCATCGAAAAAGGATCAATGATTAAAAAAAGGTGGGAATAGTTATTTACCTAACAAGTGCGGAAAATGGTACTTTTCCGCAAGAGTTAGGTACAATGTTTTTCCTACGAGTGGTTTTGTCCATTCTTATTTATAAAAAAAAAAGATGTTTTTGATACGCAAAGATTTTCTAATAATACCTAAAAAAGCCACATAAGGTAGAATATAACATAAATCACTTAATTAGTCCTGAACATGTTTATTTTTGTATGGACTCATTTTTAACAATACAAAAATCGTGCGGAAAAGTAAATTTTCAGCACTAGTGCGGAAAAGTAACTTCACCGCACTAGTGCGGAAAAGTAACTTTACCGCACTAGTGCGGAAAAGTACAACTTTCAAAACGAAAAATCGTGCGGAAAAGAAACTTTTCCGCACGCTCGTAGGAAAAAGTAATTTTTCAATAAGTACAGGGTAAGTAAATCTTTTTCGTTTTTAAGCTTCATGTTATATTTTTTTCACTTTTCTAGATTTGTTGATTATTTTTTTTTCTGTATATGATCAATACCCAGGTACAGAAAGATGGACAGATTCCTTCCTGTAATCACTCGTTGCGTAATATTCTAAACATCCAATTACTCAACTAACAATTCCGAAAACCATTTACGCATCTCCCAATCATGTCCACTATCAGCATATTATGCTTTGATCATCTCTAATTGCTAATAATCATAAATATCCACAATTTATGTCAGCAGCACATCAGACCGCGTTATAATTGAGTAGATTTTCATAAACCAGACTGTATGCCACCGGATTTGATTTAGAATAGCCATCAAATTAATTGTTTAATTGGGTCGAATACCACTTGATGATACGATCTAGATGAATGAGATGGGAAAAAATATCGGCAAAATCTCGAGGCCCAGGCAAATCTCATACGTTGCAAATTTATCATTGTAATTGCATCCATTTGTCATCGTTCTTTAAATAGGAAACGAGTTAAGGATGAAATAGTAGCCTTATGGTTAGGTGTTTAATTTTTGTTATTTATGAGATGAGGAAATGTGAATTGATTTATTGAGCGTGGCAAGAATGCAGAAAAATCACATCAAACTTCGTCTGATACTTGCTAATAAAGTAGAACGAATTCAATGATATGTGTTTCTATTAATCATAGAAGAGTGTTTATGTTCACTTATCTGATGTTAAATGGTGTCAATGTCGAGGAAGTGAATATGGAAATTTCAGAATTGAAGACAATGAATCTAATAATGCATATAATATTTTATTTTTACACATAAAATAATGTATTTTCAATACCTTTTCATTAACCTTTTATCTCCCTATATTAACATTTTCATTCCCTTCATTCATCTTTCTGTCTTTTATCTGTTTCCTTTATACTCATGAATGTTTGGGTCAAAATGTGTTTAATGAATCATTGGTGGTTTTTAATTCTTCACCTCAATTCTTTGAAATTATTTTCAGATTTTCACTTTTTTTCATTTTTCATTGTTTTCTATGTTCATCGCCATTTTTTCCTTTCGCTTTGTAGTTAAAGTTATTAAAACCCTTTCCATACTTTTTAATTTGTATAATATGTGCATATCACAATTAGTTTTTATTTTATTTCAACCTCTTTGTCGCACTAAGCTTTTACTAAAGTACCTATATCTTTTTGTATAAATGTTTTTCTTAAATTACTCTTACGTGTTTTTTTCTCTTTATCGAAACTAGGTAGATTGGTATTTTCGAAATCTTTTTCACAGTGTTTCTACTTCTTTTTTTTTATTTTGGGACATCTTTTCAACTCTAGTGATGTTTTTACTTTATTATCGTCGTTTGTATATTTTAACACTTTATTATCTAATGAAACTGATTGAAAACAATTTGCAATTTATCAATAAATCTTTTTATAAAAAGCTTCCCACAAATGCAACGTTTATTATGTTCTCATATATTTTATCTTCTGTCCTTTAATAAACCTAGATCTTCACTGGTTCTTTTAGAAAGTTTCAATTATATTTTATTGCTCATAAAATGTTTTACAATAGCAAAGCAATAAAACAGATTGTGTTAGTGAATCTGAAAGTTGCACTTTGAGGCGTTAGTAATTCAAAAAAATAAGTAGGATTCTGGTGAATGTCCGCCACTGCTTTGTAGAGATCCAATTTTTGAAGATGTGGCTCAATTTCATCAAACTCAGCCTCCACTTCCTCAAAAATGTCGAAAATGTAAAATAATAAGTAAAAAAACTTTGAATACCGTATCAAGTTCTTTTTGGAACAATTGGAATTTATCGAATAAGAAAAGAAGAGTGGAAGTGGAAAACGAAATCCAAATAGATATATAAAGAATAAAATGAAAATAATAACAAAAGATAGAAGTGTAAAATCATCAATTAGAACATAAAAACCAAAAATGATAGTGAGCATCCCAAAAGTGGAGAATGAGAAATAATCAAATTCCAATGAAAGTAAAAAATTAAGAAAACCATAACTGAAAATAATTATTGTATAATATCAAGAAAGCTCGGTTAAAAAGAGCACAACGGCTTTTGTATACTAGTTAATTTTTATAGTGTGTTTGAGTGGAAAAAAATTAAAAGCAAATAAAAAAGTCATAAATAAAATAAACTGATAATTTCACATTCAGTACTAGTTATCTGGTAAAAAATCGAATTTGGGATCTAGAATACGATAAAAAAAAACCCCATATGTTTCAAGACGTCTGTTCGATACAGGGTGTCTCATAAGTCATGAGTTTGTTTAAGTTGAGGTCAGTTCTTATCAAAAAGTTTCCATACACCATTATATGTATTCCGATTCCATATAGTTGATGACTTAGTGGACCCGCTGTATCCTTACAATGAGTTTCACAGGTCTTTATTCTTCATTTTCCAATTTCACGTCAAGATATCAACTGAAAACATTAAATGAATCTACAATATCAATCTCCATCATCCAAACTCTATTTTGGCGGATTCAATGTAGTTGAAACATTTCCAGTCTGAATCGTCAATCAAGTAAACTTTGTAACAAAATTGTCTCCAACATTTCTCAAACATGACACCGAACCAAGATTGAAGACATGAAAGCCTTTCTTAAATAAATATCAGGGTAATGTCTGGCGTAAATAAGAGCACAGCAACACGGAAATAAAACTCATTAGCTTTTGAAATTGTTCTTTTATGAAGTGAGTGCTTGTGCATCAAATGGAGGAGTAAATTAACGTCCCTAATGGACTGTGGCTAATATGAGAGGAAATTTCCTCCCCCTATCATGGAAAATCCAAGAGAATCTCCCGCACTTCCGCATAGTCGTAATAACGATTATAAACAGGCGCAAAATTTAGAAAGTAGGTATAAGAAGGTGTCTGGACGTTTCAGTTCCTGGTCTGAAAATATGACAGTTTATTTTGGTGCGTCTCGTGTACGAGTTTTAAGCCAAATGATGTAGAACTGTACAGGTGGATTGAGGGTGGAGGAAAATATGATTTTTCGATTAAATGATGTGGAAACATGTTATGCATGAGCTTGAAATAAGTTTCTTGAGGTTTCCCTATTTTTCTTTACTATTTTAGTACTAGTAATGGTCAATTTGCATCATCAGGTAATAGTCGAAGAGCATAGTTTTATTCATCCACTCATACCCATTGAGAAATTAAGATTTATATTGAAATGTTTGATAGAAAAAGCAATTAGTTAGCATTCGCCATTTTCTTTGATTCAGTGACAATGACAGTTGTTTTTTCATTTGACGTTTAGGCATGTTCTATTGGTACGTACAAAACGTAAAGCCGCGTCTATATTGAATACATATTTGCGTTTTGTTGTGAATGTTGTGAATTTCGATTTCATAAAGACAGCATTCGAAAAATAACTGTGCATTTCAAGATTGCATAGTGAAAAAAACTATGAAACTTTAATCGAGCACTTTAGGATACAAATATTTCAACGAATTCCAGCCTACAAATTTAATGACGCCTGGTGCGGCCGAGCAATGAAAACTGGAATTTGCCTCAATTCCCATGTTAATACGAATGCCTCAAAAAGTACGTCCGTTCCAATCCAAAAATATCCTAGTTTAGTTGCGCTTACAAGTGACATAAAATAATCAATCTTCGTTAATACATATTGCAATGCTTGCGTGACTGCCAAGGTGCGATAAAAAAAAGGTGTTACCCGTTTGATCGTAAAGTGGTGACACACGCATTATGCTGATTAGAAATCAATCGATTTTGTGAATAGATAGATCTTAATTTTTTTTTTGTACAACCTACACGTAAAGTCCACTTTTCAATACATGCAAAGCAGGCGGAAAGTCGCTAATTTTGGCAGCCGGGCCTAAAAGTAGGTCGCTTAGCAACGGTTCCTTGGATCCCAACGCCTCTGAATTTAATAACCACGTGACAGTCTAGCATACTAAAAGGAACTTATCACGTGACAATCTCGGTGACAATGAATCCGCACCACAAAAGAATACGGGAACGCACCTATTGTAACCATGATTTGACAGTTGTCAATTGTCAGTTCTCTGACTTGTCTGAATGTAGAGTGTAGTGCAGTGTATCGATTATTAATTTTTGATTTTCATAATTATTCTTTTTCAAATGATTACAAACTGGTTGTACAAAAAGCATTGTTTGCACCACGGACGAAAGATGATTTTGACTTGGCTAATATCTGCCCTCGCTTTGCTCGTGCTGCTACTTATACCCTCGTCAAAATCATCTACTTTCCGCCCTTGATACAAAATGTACTATTTTGTACAACCCACACGTAAAGTCCACTTTTCAATGCATGCAAAGCAGGCGGAAAGTCGCTAATTTTGGCAGCCGGGCCTAAAAGTACTTTCGCGCCCGCGGGCGCAAAAGTAGGTCGCTTAGCAACGGTTCCTCCCAACGGTTGGATCCCAACGCCTCTGAATATAATAACCACGTGACAGTCTAGCATACCAGAAGGAACTTATCACGTGACAATTTCGGTGGCAATGTATCCGCACCACAAAAGAATACGGGAACACACCTATATTGTAACCATGATTGACAGTTGTCACTTGTCTGACTTGTCAGCAGTGTAGTGCAGTGTATGGATTATTTATTTTTGATTTTCATAATTATTCTTTTTTTAATGATTACAAACTGGTTGTACAAAAAGAACTGTTTGCACCACGGACGAAAGTTGATTTCGACTCGGCTAATATCTGCCCTCGCTTCGCTCGTGCTGCTACTTATACCCTCGTCAAAATCATCTACTTTCCGCCCTTGATACAAAATGTACTATTCCTGCTACCCAACGACATAGAAACTATCGATGTATTGTAGAAAGGTACACGCGAATCCAGTATTCCGACTCCAACCAACATTACCTCGTTGATTATACGGGCCCGATAATAAAATTACGGGCTCCGAATCACTAGCCCTGCTTGTGGGCTTTTTTAACGGGTCGCCGAGCGAAAAAGGGCGGGGTATTTCGCGGAAATTCGACAAAATGTGTATAGGATTCCGTTGTTGTGCGGATGTGAAGTCAGTTTGTGATGCTTTGTTTTCTTGTGTGTGTTTAATTTTTAAAATTGGACAAAGCTAGGAGTTTGTGATCTCAAACATATTGCTGACTAGGTTAAAAAAAAACATAAAAAGTTTTCAGTAATCAGAAACTGTGAATATTTCGACTTGTTTGAGTGAGGCTTATGCAGAAGTAATCAATATTCATAATGAAACGGTTTATAAGAATCCGTTGATGTTTCAAAAATAATAGACATGTTAAAATTTTCTGGGACATGTAACCTTCCTCTTCGTGGACACAATAAAAAGAGTTATTTCGTTTACAAAGGAGTTTTTTTAGATTTAGTAGAGCTCAGTTTCAGATAACCATTCCAGTGATTCGCGTGTTTTTGAAGGAATCTCATTCTGTTTCTCATCTGTGACCTCTCGGACTAAAAGGAGATTCTGAAGAGCATGTCTTTAAACTTTGTGTTGATGGGACCATTTTAATATAGCAGTAACCAAGTGAAGATTCAAGATGTTGTGACAGCCGTCATTCTGCACATTTCAATTACCAATCAATTCCATCGTTTTGATATATTGTTATAGCGAATATCGATTAGTAAATCGATTCACTTTTTCCCATGTACGGTCGTAAATCCTTTCACAAGCCGAGAAATTCGTGCCATCAACATTCCGAATGAACGTCTAACCGAAAACTATTAACGACTACCACTAATTACGGTTTGCAAGAACATTCACGCCTTCACGATAAAGACTAAAATAAGAAATATTGCGGTTTGCTGAACGCGACGCAAGAATTAATTTATTTTTATGACCGTCGCTGCATACGGGACCGTCGTTACACTCTACAAGTTCTATTTTGGTCAGTTCGATGGTTAATTTAGTTTGCAAAATAAATAGTAAAAACTATATAGAGTTTGGGTAAATGGAGTATGGAACAACGCACTTGAGTTACTTTTATGACAGCAATATTTAACTTTTATGTCTGGTTTGAGGAATTTCTCAATTTGCTTACTTCCCTGTTGGTTAATGTCCACTGCTGTCATTACTGCAATGAGTACCTACTTTGTCAAAGTACGGTAATTTCCATGTAATAGACTATTGTTGTACGATTTCTTAATTGAAGATAATACTAGGTTACAGTTTAAAACCAAATTTTATTGTCGCTTGGTGTCTCTAATTCTCGAAGATGCCTACCTATAGTGGTACTACTATATGAACAACATCATTTACCGCACTGAGCTCATTCGTTCTCGTTCTCTGCTGTCTTATATAATAGAACTGTCCAAAGAATAAAGGAGAAACGTCTTCCTGAACAAATACTAATCTTGACTCCAAACAAAAATAATAAAAAAAGAATACCATTCCTTATGTAAGGTTTACATTCAATTTCAATTCGAAGTGAATCTAAGCAAATCGATAGACTACGCAAATAGCTTCGACAGCAGACTGTATTCTTTCAGTTGCACTCCGAACTCTATATATCTTTTATAGTCAATAAAATATAGAATACCATTGACGAAACCGTATTGACAGTTGAGCGTATTCTTTTGGTTCCACTCCAAACGCTTTATTAATTTTAAGGAAATTTTGGTAGTGCTCCAAACTCTTTATGTTTTTTAGCAAAGTCGATAATCGCATTGACAGCAGACCGTATTCTTTTGGTTCCACTCCGAACAATCCATCAATTTTAGCAAATTCTGGTTGTGCTCCGCACTATTTTTTATGTTTTTCTACAGAGACGATAAAATAAAGAAAACAATCGACGAAACCGCATTATTCTTTCGATTCCACTCCTAACACTTCATTCATTCTAAGCAAATCGATAGAAAACATAGATCGGTCGAACAAAGAGCTTCGACAGTAGACCGTATTCTTTTGGTTGTGCTCCGAACAACAAATTTGATGGAATATAAAAAACAGTCGACGAAATCGCATAAATAGCAGACCGTATTCTTTTGGCTTCACTCCAAACTACATCAATTTCAAGCAACCCGATGCATTGACAGCAGACCGTATTCTTGTGGTTGTGCTCTTAACTCTTCATATGCTCACCAATTTTGAATTCCATAAATTTCAGAAGCCTCATTCCTTAGTCATCGAATTCTGAAATTCCAAAAATTCCAAATTTCCGAAAATGTAAAGATTCAGGAATCATCTACAAATTGACGTGTTACAGGAATCTAGAATCTCATGAAAATAGGGATTTATAAACTTAGGTGCTCATTTGACTAAAATTTATTCAGAATCTCAAGAATTCGGAAATCTGAAAATTGATGAATTTAGATAGCCTGTTGTTGAATTTCAAAATATAAAAATTTTAGCATTGGGAATATCGAAAATTAGTCATCAAGGATGTAGGAAGCAGACCTTAGGACTTGGGGGAAATTTGTGAATAGAAATTTCGTATGACAAAAATTTAGGATGTGATGTAAATAAGGATTCTGGTATTTAGAAATGTGTAAACCTTGTTATTCAAAGACTCAAAAATGTAAAAATTTGGGAATCGAGTCCTCTAGAAATTGAGAAATTTAAGCATCAAGGATTAGAGAATTTCTAGACTTTAGGACTTGGGAGGAATACGTGTCGAAACTTCGTATTTCAAAAATTAAATGATTCAAAAATTAGAAGATTTCATAAAAATAACAATTCAGGAATGTGGGTATCTGGAAATGTATAAACTTTGGCATTCAAAAAATTCAAAAATATAGGTACAAAAGAACTTGAAAATGTAGTCATCTAGAAATGAAGAAATTTAAGAATCCTGGAACTTGATGATCAAGAAATTTAGGATTTCATTGATTCAGGATTAAAGAATTTAATGAGAGTGAGAATCTATACCGTTAAGGAATTCAGGTTCCTTTTTGGAAAATTGGAAATCTAGTCATTAAAGAATCCAGAATCTCGAGAATTTGGAAATTTGGGAATTGATGATGAAAATATAAAAATTTAGGCATTGTATAGGAATCTATAAAACTAGACATCAAGACATTTAACATAATTCAATGATTCAAAAATGAAGGAATCTAAAATTTAATGATCGTGAGGATTTACAAATTTAGGAGGAGCTCAGGTATTTGGAGGAAATCCTGTCATTTAGGAATCCAGAATATCAAGAATTCGGAAATTCAAGAATTGATTCATTTAGAAAGTTTGAATTAAAGATTTTTAAATAAACGATTTTAAGACTTTAATATAAAAAGTCCTAAAAGTTCTTGAATTTAGTGGTTATACGAGGTTGAAGATCAAGTCCTAAGATTTCAGAAATTGAGATATTGAGGAATCTAGAATTTTATGAATGTAAGGTTTCAGAAGTTTGTCCAAAATTAGAAATTCAGATATTCCAGGAGTTTAAGAGTGTAGGAGTTCAGATACTCTTTTCCAAGAACGTAGTTGACGTAATGTGGAATGCATATTCATATGTAACGTCGTATCGCAGCCAAAGCCCATTTATAAACAACGTACGTGATCGCAAGCACCTTGGCGATATCGTACGTGTACGTGAAATATTCATGGAAAATGTTCATAATAGTACTCTGATTCCCATGTTTGGTTGATCTTTTCATAAATAATAATTAAAGGTATGCAACATTACCAGACATAAAATGTTTTTTTCCCCAAATTTTCAACCCTTAATCTTAGAGCATATGATGTAAGATATTCAGGCCAGCTTATTGTTAATTTGCAAGTAGTCCGAAATCAATTTTAAAAAGGACAACTAACTAACAAGAGCAAGAAAGATGTGTGTTTCAAAATTCATAAACCACGTTCGGTATAGCAATCATCATGCGATCTCCGCGTGATTTATAAGTCCGGGGTAGAGAAAAGAAAAGGGAAAAGATATATCTAACTTGCACGGATGAAAGGTGCTGAAAATTTATGGTGAAGTAACCTCTGCAATGGTGGTTAAGAATTTCTACCTTACATGGTCATGGTACCTAAATAAACCAATCTTGAAGTGATCAACTTCCAAACTATGTTGAAATCAATATCACTGTAATGATGTCCTTTTGACAATGGATGGAATCTTAGTACCTCACGATTTTAAACACCACAACAGTTCTACAAATCAAATATTGATTATCCGCCTGTCATGAGTGCCAGTTCAAGAATACCACTAGCTCTCAATCATACCCAATATTATGATAATACAGTAAACCAATCTCATTGAATGGTAATTTCTTCCAGTACCAGCCCACACATCGCAATTGCCCAACAATCGATTTACAACTATTTATTACGTCTACACGTTTGTCGTAATGGCCTTTGATGTTCACTTTGATGAATGAGTCGGAACATGTGTAGAGTGCGAGCAGCGAAAACAAATACACGAATTTATTATTTGCAGACAAAACAATGATAAGGTTGTGTGGTACTCAGCTGGGTGTTTGCGACACTTGTTGAATCTGTGAGCAGATGGCATTACAATCTGCCATTGAATTTTTTTTGTGCTGATCGTGATTTTCGGAACATTAATTATCAGTTTATCGTATTCTCAAAGCCGAAATTCCTAGGACAGAAAAGACTCGAGGGAATCAAGTTTTAAAAAAACGATCGATTCCAACCTTGTACTGAAACTGCAACGTCGCATTGTTGATGTAAGTATCCGCTGGTAAAAATGAATTTCTTGTTTTTTTTGCTTTTCATACTGCCATGTATGTATGCGTATTAAAATTTCATACTAACAAATAAAAAAACGATTGGTCAATGGCTCATTAAAAAACTATCTAACAAACCATCAAAACTCTAAATTCAAAATCACACAATTTCCTCATAATGAATTCTCCAGTGAATAGAAAAGGCCGTCTATAAAACGAACACAAGGATAATTTGTACCTATTGACAGCAAATGCATTGATAGACTATTCAATGGGTTGTCAATAGATACTTTTGTGCTAATGGCTGATTTAGTACCACAAAATGTGGCTGAAGAGACCCACAGCTGTTTGAAGAGTCATATTATGTACATGTTTTGAATTGCAAATGAATGGGCGATGAGATCGTCGCAGTAAGAAAGTTCAGATATTGGAAATTCAGTGACGTACAGAGCTCCAAAAAAAAGTCACCCAAATAATAAAAATTAACATCAGATGCTTAGAGTCTGGCATTAATTTTTCGTTTATTACAAAAATTATTGACAATAATTCCAGTTCATAACAAGTATTTTTCATCAGTCTAAAACCATAAACAAAAGGTAACATTAAATTCCATCAAGCAATAAAACTAAAACCATATTTTTACAAGCCATCAAATCTCCGCCTCTTTACAAAATTGTTTCGGTTATAACGTTGAAGCAGATGCCATTTTCCGTGTTGAAAAGTTTCCCCTCTCTTTGAGTGGTGAAAAATTATGACAGTGCTGAAAATATTGAGTTGATGAATTCTTCGATATTCGATTGCTCAACAATGTTCTAACATCCAACAAACAAGCTGTGATGACTGTAGCGAATGAGGAATTTGAATATATTTATTAATTAGCCTTAGATAGTGCATGCCCACATACTTTGATACGGCTTGGATGCCTAATTGATTTCTTGTAGGTAATTTCGATCGACGTTTCAGTATTAATTGATCGCAGATCGAGAAGGTGGATTTAAGTGATATACAGCTGTAATTTATCAAGCTTGATTTATTTCCCTTTTTGCCTAGAAATGGTTTTCGTCATTTCCTAGAACCAATTCATTTATGATTTTAGAATAATTAATTTTGTTTTTATCAATCTTGGTGAATATTAAAAAATAGAACTCCTGGTTTTAGATTCAAATTTAAAACTCAAAAGGTTTGATAGTCATGGAATGTGTTTCCGGATAAAATGGCCAATTGATTTTCTCTCATAAAACTCCGTCTTACCTGAAAAAATTAAATTGAATCTACAGGGTGTCCCATTTTCATTGCAATGGCGGGTTATCTCGGCTATTACCTACTAAAGATAGAACCTTGCAGTTTTGACAAACCTAAGCTATTTTTTTGTGAAATAGATGCCGTAAAAAAATTACCATAAGCCTATTAGTTTCTGCGCTACAGATGGTGATTTTGGACAAGTTACATTTTTGATCACCCCTCCTGGTAACTTATCGTAAATGTGAAAACGGACTCTTAGAACTTTTTATGTAAAATGTAAAAAATATTGCTGTTTTTGAAATATTACTTGTTACAAAACAACCGAGAAAACAACATAGCTTCGTATTTTTTTTATATAAATACAGGGTGAGTCTGAAAAAAGATCGCATTTTGACATGGTGAATAGAGTATGCTACGATAATCACGTTAATTTTTATATTTTATCTCGGAAACGACGCACCGAAAAAGAAAAACTCAAGTTATTTTTTTTGCTCGAAATTGAACGGAAAATCAAAAAATGTTTTTCACTTTGTCAAAACTTAATGGCGTACCAATTTTTTCTTCGATAAAAAAATAGGAGTCGCTCTAGGTTTGGACCTAGAGAAGTTTTCTCAAGAGCTATGGACTACCTGAAAGTTTGAATAAAATCGCTTGAGGCGTTTTGAATCTACAGACAAAAAATCGAAATTTTCCTCAGCTTTCAAAACTTTGTATTTTTTTAACAAGACGTTTACGGACACCATGTTCATCACAAAATGTCCTACCATACTCTATTCACCATGTCAAAATGAGCACATTTTTCAGATTCAAATGAAAACACATATCTAATAACATTTTCATATGTATAGTTTCAAGATTTTGTATTTATTTATTTTTTTGAAATGTATTTCATACTGTTTCATTTCACTATTTTGTATGTTGTAAGTTGAGAACAGTATTAACAAATACAAAAAAAAATAGCTAAAATATTTTGAAATTAAAAGATAGTAGATGCGAGGGTGGTCAATAACGTTTTGTGATGTGTATTGTAACGTTTTTTTGCTAGAACTAATTTATTTACACTCACTAATACTAATTTATATTCGCACGTAATTATTCACATTATTCAATATTATTGCTCTTTATTCAATTTAATTTTTTCCTGTTTTTTTTTTATGTTTTATCATATCAAATCTTTGTTTATTTGTTGTCACTTTTCTCAACAGTATTGAAAAGTTGTAACAGCTCATTTTCTGGCCCTTATCAAATCCCTTGAATCTAAAGCATCTAACAGGATGTTTTTTATGTTACCCCTCAAAACAAAAATCGACTTGTCCAAAAGTTTTTTTTTTAGTTTGTTGGGTTTATATTGATATTAACTCATACATACTTCACATTCTTATAAAATTGTTAATCTTGGTTCAATTATTTCCTCATGAATCATCCTGAAGAATAAACTACAGGATGATTTATGGGAAAACGTTAATACTTCATGTACGTATTCAGGGCCCAAATAAAAATACAGTGCGGCTCAAAAAGATCCCCTCCTTCTAACTTTTGAACCGTTTGATATATTATGAGAACGAAATTTGGACACACCATAGATGAGGTCGTTTTATTTTTTGACACAGTAGTGACAGCTCAAAATGTCAAAATAACAGCTGGGTGCCATTTACAATGAAAAAATCAAATGGAAAGGGTGGTCGAGTGTTGCCTTATTTTGGAGGTCCTTTGATCCTGATTACAACTGCCGATATTCAATTCTTTGCTATCATTCCTGTTGATATATGACAGTGTATAATTTTTTTTTTTTCAATTTTGCTACTTAGTCAATATTTACCCGCAAGAGTTGACTTCTCCAAACTAAGAGAATATGATGAGGTACACAAGATCTTCAAAATGAGCTTTCACTCAATCTTTTTAAAAAGGATGAATTTCACGTGAAAAAAATCCTCGCCAAAAAGATCCATTTGATTCTTCATTCAAAATGGCGCCCAGATGTCATTTTGACATTCACTACTATGTCAAAAAATGCAGAACGTCGACATACATGGTGTGTCCAAATTTCGTTCCTATATATCAAACAGTTTAAAAGTTACAAGGGAAGAGAGGGGACCTTTTTTAACCGCACGATATAGATATGGGTCCGCAAGGTCTTCGTTTTCGAAATACAGGGTGTTAAAATTTTCATTTAATTTTTCTATTGTGCTTAGAAGTAAATGGTGAGAATTATAAAAATTAGCTTATGTTTTAATGAACATAATTTAATAACTATAACTTCATTGATTTTCGTTTAGTTTTTTTTTTTTTTTTTTATTTTGCGATAAATGATAATTACAACGGTCCCTTGTATCAACTTTTTACAGGTATACTTTTTTGATATACAAAATAACATTGATTTTACTTAAAAATGTTATACAGGGTCGTAACAAAAAGTTGTGATTGTTCGAGAGAGTAGGTAGAAAGACATGTAGGTGGCACCCTCTTCCTCTACAAGTAAGAGCTAGAATAAGAATAGGTTCGAATTCGTCATATCAAAAAACCTCCGGATACCAACTTCCACTCCAATATTAACATTATCATAGATTTAATTCAAAAAATAGAAAAAATAAATACAATATCTAACATCCTGTATTTTGAAAACGAAGTACCTGAAGTATCGACGTTTCCTCATGTATATCAATATATTTGTTATTATTATTTCAAATTGTTTTTGATCGCATTTTTTTGCGTTCATATTTTTTAGTGTAATTGATAATAAACCCTGTAGGTGGGGTGTAATAAGTCAGAGTAAATAAAAATAAATCTGTTAGAATCCAAACAAAATAAAATTTAATTTGAACATGACGGATACTTGATTTGGTATCAAGATGTCAATCAGGTTTCATCCACATTATAAATAAAAAATATAGCCGTGTTTTTGAAAAGATAATTAATAAACCCGTGAAAATGTAATTGGCTCTGAATAAATAAAGCAATTTCCATCACACCAACGGCGCGAGAAATCGAATTACAGGTGGGCTGTATGGCCAAAAAATAGCAATATCACGAAAAAAAGTGGATCATATTTCAAGACCCACGTAGAAAGCTACAGTTGAAAATAAATGTAAATTTCCAACTTTATTTAATTAAAACAATTAAGCAGACAATCTCCAGCCGACTTTTGCATCTTGATTGAAATATCCAGCATAGTTTATTGTACGATGTTATCATTATTCAACTTTTTAATCACCTCATGCAAATTCAACAACTTGCTTGATGCTATCTTATTTGTATTGCTTTTATACACCATTTAAATGCATCATGGGGGCCATATTTTATGCAAAGGACCACCCCATTTAGTAGAAAAAAATTCAATCTCAATGACACCTAGGATTGCAAGAGATAATTGTTATTACGTGATATAGATGCGCCAATAAATTACTTAGGGTCTGCTAGACCAGACGCCCAAAGTGACGTATTAAATACGTAAACAGAGTGGCAATTTGGTTAAATTACAAATTGAAATACCTCTGTAATTACTTAATATATTTGTTCAGATCGTCGCATGTTTTCCATGCATTTTAAACCGGTAGTATCAGCAGAAAATTGACTTGGCTGTGCGCGATTGTAGGCCTTACAGGGTGGTCCAAATAATGATTATTATGCCGGACCGGTGAGATGTTCAGGGAAATTTTTAAGCCACACAGATTTCAATTATTTCTGATGACCATATTTTACTGCGAAATGAGGACAGCTCGTAAAAGTGTATTTAAAATTTTAGCAATTATGTCGTGACAAGGCTGAGATCATGTATTTTATATAATAGCATCAACTGATGACGAAGAATGCCAGTTTTGTCAGAAGTTTGACAAATTATCATAAGAACAGTCGAGCATGGAAGTTTAAAAGGAAAAAACATTTAATGTAATGGAATAATAAAATTAATGATGGACCGTAAAATCCTTTCAACGGCTTAATGATATGAAATAGTCATAACGATTATGGATCGTTTTTGTGACATTTTCAAGAAAAATTTTTATGTAAATAAAGTGGATCAAGAATTGATGGAGAAATTAATATCAACTATGATATAATCAAGATAAATTGATGAAAGATTAAGCAAATTTTTTCCAGTTTTCATTTTTTGATCATGTAACACACACTTTTAAATAACTTGTGGAGTTTCGTAAAGATAGTTTGGGTCAATAAATCAATATCAATCATATCAAATAACAAAAGTCCAATTTCAATAAGTTATTCTACTGAGATTTACTGGGCCTGATAAAAACAAAATCACGTGGATAAGTTAATTTACAAGGCCGTATTCAACTCTACGATAAATAAAGCTATTTTTTATATCACTTAATTGATTGATTCATAAAAATGTTCAAAACCATGTATAAAATGCAAATGCAATTACAATTAGCAGAATTGAAAACTGAATCCGACGCAATTGAGGCTGGTTTGGATGAAAATTTCCTACCAGTCAATTCTAACCAATCATAGGCTTGCATTTTGTTATGTTGCTATGGCAACGACCTAATTTTATCGGAAATTTCCCTGCTCATAATCACGTGACTGAAAGATTAATAAGTGGAAATTTCCCTGGCTTTGCGCATCTGGACGTAGCTCCCATATGATTACAGTGTTGCCGTCCCCACTCTCCCTAACAATCCCAACCCAACCCAACTTTCACAGACAGAGATAAGGCAAACGGCAACACTGTGGTTGGTGCATGGGAGCTACATCCAGCCGCGAGTGCTTGACAGCTGTTAAAAACAATGACAAATATTTTTGATAAATGATTTATTTGCAACATCCAATACAAAGTTGCAATGTTATCAATTATGGACAAGATTGGTTATAACTTCCAAATGTTTTATAAAATCCTGATTCCCTTCTTTATTTCTCAATGGCGAGTAGAGTAAGGAGCCGTTGGTTTCTTCCACTAAATGCGAGGTGAGTCCAGCCGCTACTATTAAATCTTCTCAAATAGTTTTGGCATGAAATTTTTTTGCCGAATCTCCCGCGAGCTCGAATTAAAAACCGGAAATTTGTTCTCGTTGCGAATTTTTCAAGAAAATTCGCAACTCGACAATATTTCCGGAAATAATTCGAGCTCCGGGGAGATTATAAGTGAAAATTTCCTACCAGTCAATTCTAACCAATCATTAGGATTGCATTTTATTATGTTGCTATGGCAACGACCTAATTTTATCCGAAATCACCCTGCTCATAATCACGTGACTGAAAGATTGATAAGTGGAAATCTCCCTGGCGCTTTGCATCTGGATGTAGCTCCCATATGATTACAGTGTTGCCGTCCCCACTCTCCCTAACAATCCCAACCCAACCCAATTTTCACAGACAGAGATAAGGCAAACGGCAACACTGTGGTTGGAGCATGGGAGCTACATCCAGCCGCGAGTGCTTGACAGCTGTTAAAGACAATGACAAATATTTTTGATAAATGATTTATTTTCAACTTCCAATACAAAGTTGCAATGTTATCAATTATGGACAAGATTGGTTATAACTTCCAAATGTTTTATAAAATCCTGATTCCCTTCTTTCTTCCTCAATGGCGAGTAGAGTAAGGAGCTGTTGGTTTCTTCCACTAAATGCGAGGTGAGTCCTGGGTTATGTTTTTTCCAATGATCAGTATTGGCATGAAATTTTCTCGCCCACTCTCCCGCGAGCTCGAATTAAAAATCCGGAAATTTGTTCTCGTTGCGAATTTTTCAAGAAAATTCGCAACTCGACAAAATATCCGGAAATAATTCGAGCTCCAGGGAGATTATGAGTGAAAATTGACTTGAAGGATTTTGTTCACTAGTGTTTACACGTTCATAGCATAAAACTGTACCAACCGCATGCAAATAATATCTAGCAAAACAGATTTCACTCAAGCCAATTTTTTGGTTTGTGCAAACTGCATGCACCTATTCCATAGAACGTTCAGTTGCGTAAATTATACACGAGCGTCTAAACCAGCCTTTAGATACAGTTTGGTGCTACAATGACCGATTCACAAATAGTACTCATAGGCCAAGCATTAGAGAAATAAATTTGTGTGTTCTTGATAAAAATATACTATAAGAACAACGACTGTTGTACCAAGACATCGAACATAATTCGTAGTGACATTTTACCATTTTTATCATCATTGAAATCAGCAAAATAGCGGTTTTTTTCTCATTATCAGATTATAAAAAAAAGAAATAACGGGAGAGTTGTTGATAATGGAAAAAAATTAAGAATGTGCACTTAGCGAACTGTACGGGTTGATTAGCAGCGGAGAATATCCGGAAAAAGAAGAAAAATCGTAGGACTTACAAATACGGGGTGCGGCATAATGGACTCCCACATTTCCAAAAAAAAAATAATAATAATACAACTTATGTAAAAAAACTTTTCATGTATTCAAAGCACATATAATAGTGTTTTTCTATGACTATTCAATAATAGATGTATTGAACATCCACGTTCTATTAGTTAATGTGACTCGTTACTCATACCAGTGCCTTTTTTTCGATTACTCAATTGTTTTCAACCAATGAAATGATCTAATGTCATTACTCCACTGTTTTTGAGCCAATCAGAAAGATCGATTAAATGTCAACTTTCAAATCCATCATTTTGAAACAGCCCATTTGACCGTCCATACTTGTTTTATAGTCATTGTGTGAACAACCTAACCTCACTTTAAGTATAGTTGTCAAAAAGTGCCATCAAAATGAAATTAAATATTGCAAAGATCGCTTCAATTGTTGAATAACCATACAAAAAGTATTATAGTATTCTACTCGCGGTAAATTGCTATTACTCACTCAGATGATTGCGCTACGCGTTGAATAATATACTATTTTCTATGACTGTTCAATAATAGATGTATTATACATCCACTTTCTATTGGTTAATGTGACTTGTTACTCATAGCAGTGACTTTTTTCTATTACTCGATTGTTTTCAACCAATGAGATGATCTAATATCATTACTACACTGTTTTAGAACCCAAACCTTATACTGGTGAATAATAGCGTGAGTAATAGCCACCATTTCCCGCTCATTGAATAATATATTATTTATTCTTGTTAATTTTCATAAATAATATCTGCTAAATGTTAACCTTGACGGTCAATGCCCACCTGAAGCCGTTACCTGAAGTTTGCCTACACTATTACCAGGATATCTGAAGGAATCCTGGCAATATTCTCATGCATTTTATCCTTTAGTTCTTGTAGGGTTTTCGAGAGAAGACATACGTTGTACTGTTATTTGACAATTAACTTTGGAAATGTGGAAGTCCATTATGCCGCACCCCGTGCTTATTATTGGGTCATTTCAGTACAGCTGAAAATCTGTGAATAGTTTCGTTATAAGATGTTGATTTAAAAAAAAGGATGCTGCATAGGATAAGTGGCAAAAGTTGTCAGCCCGGACAGCTGGTCATGTTTTTTTACATATTGTCATGGCCAGCTGACAACTTTTGCTACTTATCCTATGCAGCTAACAATTTGTTTTTCAATTTACACCCTTTTCAACTGTACTGAAATGTCCCAAAAACTTTTAACAATAAGATAGTCTTTAACACCGTTAGGCCCTCTAGTCGCGCCAGCTGACAAAATTTCATATTATCTATATCAAAAACTACAGCTTGATGGCAAAACCAAAAGTAGTGAAATGACGCTACCTCCCGGACTATAGTAGAAAGTATTCGGGAAATCGTCCAATGTGAGGGCGCCACCGTGCGCTATTGTAATACACACTACGGGCAGGAAGCGTTTTTACTTTTTCAGCTGAGTGTCAAGCCTAGTACAATTATACTCAAATTTTAGTCCAACTCAAAGAGATCTAGTACATTTGTCATTTTCCAGTACAATTATCTCCTGTGTAGTCAGTTGTCACTATTGTCATTGTCAGTCTGCGGTTTGCGTGTATTCATTCGGTATAAACAGTGTTGCCAGAAATAGGGATTTCTCGCTACGAGAAGAGATAATCATGCCATGTATGGACGTGGTTGAGATTTTTTTTAAGCCAAAAAAATCTAGGAAAAATGAACACTTCACAGTATTTTAAAAAGTTTCACGCTACGTGCGAAAAAGAAAAAAATACATTGATGAAATTTGCGTTACACCCGACATCCTGCGAAACCTCATAAACAAACAGTGACATAAATCCAAATAAAAATCAACAAGGATTCTCGAATCAAAGAACTTCCTTATTAGTTGCACCATCTAAGCCATGCAACAAAATAGATCACCGCCTACGACTCGTCAAAACAGCGCCTTACATGAATGAACCCAACTCAAAAATAAATCTTTCATAATTCAAGATGCTCTCGTTAGATAACCCGAAACATTACGCAAACTGACACTAAGACCATCATTGATTTGGTTGATTGATCTGCGTGAGAAACAACGCTTTTTATTCACGCTCAAATCAAAGATGCGAATAAAAACTCGCTTAATTTATGATATCTTAATGAACACGAACACTAAACAAGTAGTGCGTTTTGCTCTGGAGCGATAAATTATTGAATTGAAGAGATAAATCTTCCAAGTCCATATGCAAAGATATTTATGGCATAGGAAATGTCCAATATATGCTGGTGCATTTGTTTTGTTCATTTGCTAGTGGAATACAATGAGGATTGGATTGCTTATTTGGTTTGTGCAAAAATTTGCTACAGGAAAAATGGTCTTAGTACAATGGAAAGGCTTATTATAAATCAAAACATATGCAAGGGTAGTAACAGTATACAACTATGCCACAATAGGAGGCATAGTATTTTTAAAGTCAACTGAAACGGTATGATAGTTCAAACAAAGCATGAAAGCTATGACGTGGCCCTTGTAGTATGAGTGCACATACCAACAGCAGGAACCCACAAAAATAATGGGTTGCTCTTAAAAGTCTTGAGTACATTTTGATTGCTTGCAGGTAATTTTTGAGGAGGGATGTGAGAGGCGCAACCTACGTTGATTATCACAGACCTCCTCCTCTTTCTAATGGAGCTAAACTCATTCCAATATATCTGGTCGTTTTTGAGCAAAATATAGAGTCACTCTACAGCAAATTTGGGTTGCCCTCAAAAGTCTTGAGTACATTTAGATCGCCTGTAGGTACTTTTTGAGGAGGATTATGAAGGGCGCAACCTACATTTATTATCACAAATTTCCTCATCTCTCTAATGGAGCTAAACTCACTTCAATATCTTTGGTCGTTTTTGAGTTAAAGAGCAATATGTAGAGTCACTACAGCAAATGTGGGTTGCTCTTAAAAGTCTTGAGTACATTTGGATCGCCTGTAGGTACTTTTTGAGGAGGGTTGTGAAAGGCGCAACCTACGTTAATTGTCACAAATTTTTTCCTCTTTCTCCTGGAGCTTTCTCACTCCAATATCTCTGGCGGTTTTTGGGTTATAGAGCAGAATGCTTGGTCACCACAGCAAATGTGGGTTGCTCTTGGAGGTCTTGAGTACATTTTGATCGCCTGCAGGTACTTTTTGAGAAGAGTTGTGGAAAGCGCAACCTACGTTATGTATCACCAATTTCCTCCTCTTTCTAATGGAATTAAACTCACTCCAATATCTTCGGTAGTTTTTGAGTTATGGAGCAAAATGTAGAATCACCACAGCCAATGTGGGTTGCTCTTAAAAGTCTTGAGTACATTTGGATCGCCTGTAGGTACTTTTTGAGGAGGGGTGTGAAGGGCGCAACCTACGTTAATTGTCACAAATCTCCTCCTCTTTCTACTGGAGCTAAATTCTCTCCAATATCTCTTGTCGTTTTTAAGTTATAGGGCAAAATGAAGAATCATTACAGCAAATGTGGGCTGCTCTTAATAGTCTTGAGTACATTTGGATCACCTGCAGGTACTTTTTGGGAATGGTTGTCAGGGGCGCAACCTACGTTAATTATCACAAATTTCCTCATCTTTCCGATGGAGCTAGTCTCACTACAAAATCTTTGGTTGTTTTTGAAAAATGGAGCAACATGTAGAGTCGTCACATTAAATGTGGGATGCTCATAAAACTCTAGAGTACATTTTGATCACCTGCAGGAACTTTTTGAGGAGGGATATTTGGAGCGCAACCTACGTTAATTATAACAAATCTCCTCATCTTTCTAATGGAGCTAAACTCACTCCAATATCTAGTAGTAGTTTTTGAGTTATGGAGCAAAATGTAGAGCCACTACAGCAAATGTGGGTTGCTCTTGAAAGTCTTAGGAATCTTTTGATCGCCTGCAAGTACTTTTTGAGAAGGATTGTGAGGGGCGCAACATACATTAATTATCACAAATTTCCTCATCTTTCTAATGGAGCTGAACTCACCCCAATATCTCTGGCCGTTTTTGAGTTATGGACCAAAATGTAGAGTCACTACAGCAAATATGGGTTGGCTCAAAAGTCTTGAGTACATTTTGATCGCCTGCAGGTACTTTTTGAGGAAGGATGTAAAAGGAGCAACCTACGTTGATTATTACAAATTTCCTCTTTTTCTTTAGAGCAGAATGTAGAGTCACTTGAGTACATTTTGATATCTTGCAGGTACTTTTTGAGGAGGGTTATGAGAAGTGCAATCTACTTATTTAATTAACAAAAATCTCTCCATCTTTTAAATGAAGCTAACTTCCCTTTAACATCTCTGGTTTCCGAGTTATAGAGCAGAAAATGAAGTAACTACAGAGGATGTAGGTTTTGGGTCTGCATTTTGTTACCCTCTCACAGAGTTTACTACAATAATTTTATACAAAAGCAAATCGCACATTTTGAAACAGCCGACTTTGTCAAGACCGGGCTAACCTAACCTTACTTTGTCAACCAACTATCAAAATAGTCGAATGTGCAGTCCCCAGGTGTCCTCCCCCCCTATTTGAGATGAGATTTTTTGTTACTGCTCGTTTAGTTTTTGCTGGATTTGAGCGATTTTTTCACAGACATGTAGCTGAAGGATTGCTTTTTGAAAATTCTTTTTCAAAAATTTCTCAAAAACTAACTTAATGTTTGAGTTATGGAGGTAGAAGCTATTTTTCTCGATTTTTGTTACGAAATTACTGATGTTTGGTTTCCACTCCACAACTTTCTTTTTCAATATATTTTGACCACCTGCGGGTACTTTTTAAAGAGGGATGTGAGGGACGCAGTTTCCTCCTCCTTCTAAGGGAGCTAGGCTGCTCACTCCAATATCTGTCGTGGTTTTTGAGTCAATAGCTACAGCAATGGTGGGAATCTACCAAACTCTTGAAAGTCTGGAGTTCATTTTGATCGCTAGGAGGTACCTTTTGAGAAGTGATGTGTGGGGCATAATCTACGGAGATCTAACAAATTTTCTTCTCTTTATAATGGACCTAAGCTCATTTTAATATCCCTGGTGGTTTTTGAGATATAGAGCAGCAAATGTAGATAGCTCTTCTTCATTCTTTGGCCGCCAGCAGGTAAATCTGAGAAGGGTTGTAAGTGGCGCAATCTAAATTCAATTGCACTCCGAAGTGGTAGTGACAGATTTCCGCTTGGCAAACGGGAATCATATGCTACCAACCTAAATTATTGAATTTGTTTTCAAAGTAACGCTTACGCCAAATTCAATGTGGATGGTAGGATATGATTTCCGTTAGGCAAGCGTAAATCTGTCACTTCTTCTTCGAAGTGAAATTGTATGTAGATGATTCTTGATGAATCTGAGGTTTGCCATCTCACCAGCCAACAAAAGTTGCAGGAAACTTCAGAATTCCGGCACTTTTTTAGTTTTTTAAGTATAACTAGAAAACGAAATGTTTTTTGATGATAATTTCGAAACGTGATATCACTGCACCTATTTTTTAACCCACTGTCTAAATAGAAGAATTCCAAATATGAATATAGTCATCCAGCAGCTTTTGTTGGCTAGTTCAGTTTATTTTAACGGCTCAGTGAACGACGAACGAAAATAACATAAACGACGGCGATCTTCTTTTATCAAGCAAACTACATACTTAAAGCAGTCGGGTAAATGTAGTTTGCAAATGTCCTTCCACTTCGACGCATTTACAAACCATATCACAAGCGTATGCCTTTGAACAACGCTGAATTATATTAAAGCAAATCTGGTTTAGTTTATCTTGACCAAAACGTTCCTTGGAATTGACCATTTGAACTGTGCCGACCGCAACCATAAAAAATAATTTCACATACAGCTAAAGTTCACAACAAACACCGATAACCTTTCATGTAACATTCATTTTTATTGTTATATCGTTATCAATTGGAGCGGATATCGAGGATGTACTAGTACTACTTCCTTATTAATTAAGAAAAACATCTGCTAAGAAAGTCAATGTAAGCGGAACGTGCCAACATGTTAAACAATACCCGGCTGCATTAGCTCTCAATTTTTCTCTGGTTTAAACAATGGTTTTATAACGGAAGTCCTTATTGTTTTCCCTTGATTAAATTATCGGTTTTCATTTATAGCTTGTAACTGTGATCCCTTTGGCTCTAAGTACTCTTCCTGCGATCCCACCACTGGCAACTGTATTTGCAAGGCACATTTTGAAGGACGAACTTGCGAGGCTTGCAAGGTGAGTATTAACAAAGTTTACTCAGATATAAGTTGAGCACTCTCTTCACATATGACTGACATAAACAACTTTAGCCAGGATATTGGAAAACGTTGAAAAATGACTGCATCAAGTGTCACTGCAATGAATTTGGTTCCACGGACAGTATTTGCAATCAAGATACAGGACAGTGTAAGTGTAAACCTGGTGTTACGGGACAAAACTGTGACCAGTGTCTTCCGAACTATTATGGTACTGCTGAAAGCGGATGTATTGGTGAGTAAATTATACAAGTTCAAGAATGGCTTTCCAAGTTATAGGACTCTACTGATACTATAAGAACACAAAAGAACTCATTGATGAGGCTGCTTCCTTTGGGACTTCGTCTCCGCAAAAGCTTTAATCAATTCAATTATGTCCACGAATTGCGCCAAATTACTAAGGCGATTGTGCGGCAATTTCTCAAATAGTTTCTAATCAGCTTTATTTATCAAAACGTAGGTTCTAAAGGATCGCATCTACTGGAAACGTTCAATATAATGTAACTGCATTATATAGGTGAATCATAAGTGATAGTTTGAAGTTTCAAAATCATTTCAACTATTGAGGATTTGGTTTGAATAAGGTGATTCAATTGAGAGATCTTAAAACTTTTTAGTTGAGAATTGATTTCGAAAATACTTATTTTTTTCGTTAGTGCTACAAGATCATGAAAACTCTAAATAAATAATGATTAACACAGAAAAAAATAAGAGCAACCAGAATGCAGAACAATCAATTATTTTCGAATTGTTTAGTTTTTTTTAATTACCTAATAATAAGATATGGAGTATCTGTTCTTAGTGAATTTTGGTATTTAGGTGTTAAATGACAAAAATTGAAGTGAGAGGGTTTTTTGGTAGAGAAATAGAAATGTGATACCATTTTTTGGCCATCTCGTAGAGGGCTCCACTTGCGGTATCTCCAACCCAACCGTTTTTGAGGATAAGCGATTCTCTTTCTTCGTCTTTATGAAAAAGGAAAAATAAAAAGAACTGACTACAAATTTAATTCAACATCCTTTTTTAATATTTTATCATGTAGGTAAAACAGGAAACAGAAAAACCAATTAATTATAATTCTTGAAAACAGAAGGTGTTTAATATCATAAAAAAAAACAATCAACTTTTGAACTAGACTATAATAATCATTCTCTATGGAGATACGGGCCCCGAAAGGACGCCACTGGAAATCAATTTTTCTTGAATAACTTCTTAACCATTTAATATAATTTGATGAAAATATAACAGGATAATCAGTTTACATTACCTCTTAAAATATTGCCCTTAAAACATAATTAGCTTGTTTAGTTTACCAGGGTCGGACTAGGTTGTACATTTTAATGCTTTAATTTTCAACACCCTGTATGATAAAGACTTGAGGAAAATAAATTTAGATCGCCTGAACCTTAGGCTACAAAAAAAGTACTCCTGTTCATTATCGATAAAATGAACCGTTCTCGAGAAAAAAAAACATATTTTTATTAAAAAAAACCTCGAAAAAAGCCAAGACGGAGTGGTGCCCTTGACGAAATTATTTTAAAAAATCTGAGCCTGTTTTTTCGAATTTTGCATAATTTTCAGATTAATTTTCATTAACATTTCGAGGAAAATATACAGAGTGACCCATTTGAAAGCGGGCCACCCTCATAACTTTTCAATTTATTGATCGATTTTGACGATCTTTTTTTTAAATGTAGAGAGGGAAAAGGTGTATTTTGAGGCCATACGTCGCCCATCTTTTTCCAAAAACCAAGGGCTACTAGAGCATATTTGGAGGCTGAAAACATATTAGCGATTTTTTTAGAAAAAATCTGACTACGCCACTGGATTTTTCATCCCCTGAAATGGGTCTGTACCAAATTTCATGAAAAAATATTCAATTCGAAAATATTATTTCTGTGTGTATTTTTTTCTATTTTTTTTTGCCAGTCTCGTTTGTCTGTTTTCATTGTATTTTGAAATGAGAATATTTTTTAAATGTTTATATTTAAAAAAAAAAATCTGATAGACTTGCTATCGCAAGAGTTTAGAGGTAAAATACTTCTTGGTGCATAATAAAAAAAATAAATTTTTAATATTTTTTCATGAAACTTGGTACAGATCCATTTCAGAGGATGAAAAATCCAGTGGCGTAGTCAGATTTTCTCTAAAAAAATCGCTAATATGTTTTCTGGATTTTTCAGCCACTAAATATGCTCTAGTAGGCCTTGGTTTTTGGAAAAAACTGGGCGACGTATGGCCTCAAAATACACCTTTTCCCTCTCTACATTTCAAAAAAATATCGTCAAAAACGGTCAATAAATTAAAAAGTTATGAGGGAGGCCCGCTTTCAAATGGGTCACTCTGTAGGTTTAAATTTTTTTTAAAAAATTCGTCAAGGACAGCACTGCATTTAATGACTATTTTCGATGTTTTTTTTCAATAAAAATATGTTTTTTCTCGAAAACGGTTCATTTTATCGAGCCTAAGGTTCAGGCTGTCTAGATTTATTGTTTTCAAGTCTTTATCATACAGGGTGTTGAAAATTTAAGCATTAAAATGTACAGCCTAGTCCGCCTCTGGTAAATCAAACAAGCTAATTATGTTTCAAGGGCAGTATTTTTAGAGGTAATGTTCACTGTTTATCATATAAAATTTTCATCAAATTATATAAAGTGGTTAAGAAGTTATTCAAGAAAAACAGATTTCCAGTGTTGTCTTTTCGGGGCCCGCATCTCCGTAGAGAGGGCCTCTAGGAAAAAAGTTTACGGGAACTTGTAATCTTATTTTTCAATTTTCCATCTGAATCCGGAACATCTCCCACATTTTCCCGGACACCCTGTACAGGGTGTCCCAACGATAGAGTAAAGTAGGTTTTATCATATAGGATATGAAAAATATCAATATCAATATGCGTCACAGGTTAGGGGTGTAAATAGCGCACATTCTGAAAATATTTGGAAACATACAGGGTGCGTCACAAAAGGATGGTACGAAAAAGTATGATTTTTTTAAATGTAACCCCCTGTATATTAATTGATATTTCAATTCTTTGTTCGATTTGGAACAAAAATTGTGATACAACTAATGTTCCTAAATTCAACCGTTATCGAGATATTGCGTTTTAAAAATGGCATTTTTGCAACTTTGACATGCTATAAAACTCAAACTATTCAAGTTAGACGAAAATGGTTTGCACATTCCTATCTTAACTTTTCAAGAGCTCTTCTGTCATTTGGATAGAAGGTAACGTCAACTGTCAACTTTTTTCGGCACATTTTGACATTTTTTCACAATAATGGATTTAATCTCCTTGAATAGCTCTTGAAAAGTCAAGATGGGAATGTGCAATCCATTTTTCTCTAACTTGAATAGTTTGAGTTTTATAGCATGTCAAAGTTGCAAAAATGCCATTTTTAAAACGCGATATCTCGATAACGGTTGAATTTAGGAACATTAGTTGTATTACAATTTTTGTTCCAAATTGAGGAAAGAATTGAAATATCAATTAATATACAGGGGGTTCCATTTAAAAAAATCATACTTTTTTGTGCCATACTTTTGTGACGCACCCTGTGACGCATATTGATATTGATATTTTTCATATCCTATATGATAAAACCCACTTTACTCTATCGTTGGGACACCCTGTATATGAATGAATCGTGATATTTTGAGCTATTGAAATGATTCTTGCATTTTCAATTATCACTTATGAACCACCCTGTATACTTTTTGGAATTTTGATACAATAATTGAATATTGTGGAAATTCATTCCGGCATTCAAGTGTCTCAGTTTTTTCATGATTAAAGCTGAGGTGATGGGTAATCATCAAAAATATTGGGGACCTCGCGGATCAGAATTTCCTTTTTTGGCGGTTACAATATGATAAATGAAATTTCAAAATTCAACAAGTAAATGATTAATAAAAATCAAAACTGAAATGTAGAAACTTTGGAAAAATTAGCAACGAGGAAGCAAAAAAATCATGAAACTTAAAAAAGTACTGGGTAAGTTTTCAAAAAAAATCCTAGTACAATGTCAGATAAAAATCTAGAAATTTAAAAAAGAGGGGAACAATATGAATGATAAAATATCAATTTTGTATCGGTCAATAATTAAAGCAAACAAATTATCTCAAAGATTAATTTGTAAGAATAATGGTGAATGAAAAGTGAAAAGCAAAACTAGAAAACAACGCTGAAGAAAATTCAATGCCCTGAAGCAACAGTTAACACTCCAGAATAAGAACGTGAATTTTTAACAAATGAATAATTTATCTTTTTCATTTGCATCAACTCGTTATACCTCTGTCAACAAGAAAAACGACTACAGTAAACAAATAATAAAATTAAATACCCTTATCTATGATGGCACAAATACCGTGCCATGAAAGTTCATCAAATATTCACCAAAGCAATGAAAAAAAGTTATGCATATTTGCCTTGATTCATAACTCACCGTGCATTATTAAACCGAAGCTGCCAATCTTCGAAAACAAATACAATCGAGGTTACCGGCTGTCAGTTTTCAGGCCAATTAAAATCGATCCGTCCATCTATCATTGTGTAGATTCGCAGACAGTGGCCCAAGAAACCCAAGAGTTTTTAGATCAAGAGTATCAACTAAGATACAGACGATCTTTTGTCTTGTAGACTTGCTCCTCTACCTCGGCATCTCGATATGGTTAGTAAATAATAGACCCCATTTGGCGTAACAAGCCCATTAAATAGCGCTACAATTGCAGAAGTAATGCCCTGAGCTAGGAAAAGTATTGATTCTTGCATGTCTTTATACTGCCATAGATTCAAAATAAAATAGATCGTCAATTTCAGAATGCGAGCCTTGTAACAGAAAAGGTCATGTATGTGGTAAAGGTGGCAAGTGTCTGTGTCCTGTCCTGACCATCGGCAAAGAATGCGAACGATGCACAGTAAATTCTTGGGGTTACGTTCCTCTGATAGGATGCAAGGTACCACTTTTAAATTCCTCGGTTTCGTGTTAAAAATTACCATCTTTGTAGGCATGCAACTGCTCGTCTGCGGGCTCTGCCAATTTGCAATGTGACAAAACGACTGGTTCTTGTCAGTGCAAACCTGGCTATGAAGGTACCAAGTGTGACCGATGCGCATTTGGCTTCCACGGCTACCCCAATTGTAAAAAATGTTTGTGCAACTTTGTTGGCACTTTGGAGACCGAGTGTCAGAATGGTGATTGTCAGTGTAATGAGGATGGTGGCTGTAACTGCAAGGAAAATGTCGGAGGCTCCAAGTGTAACATCTGCAAAGCTGGCACTTTTGGATTATCTAAAGAAAACCCCCGCGGTTGCCAAGAATGCTTCTGCTTTGGCAGAAGTGCCCAGTGTGAGGACACCAAGTACAACTGGGACAAAATCCGTTTTGAAAAAATCGAAAATGACATTGACAGTAACGAACCTGTTAGTATTAATCCTATAAAACTTGTATTAAATGTACTATTTATCATCAACAGATCTCGTCAGACACCATCAGCTTGCCCAAGCAGTTTATGGGCGATCTCACCACATCGTACGACGGCTACTTGAGTGTCAATGGAACAGGAGGCAGGTTCTCGGTTTTCCTGACTGGAAATGGAATTTCGTTGAACTCAGACGTCAGCACCAATGAACTGAGACTAAACGAGAGATACTTCAGAGTCACCTCTGGCAACATTAAAACATGCCACACGCACATGAACAGAGAGTGCTTTATACTCGTATTGCAAAACGTCACGTCTGTTGTTATCCAGGGTCAAGACATGGAGTGAGTTTCAATTTATCCAGCTTAGCAGAAATCTGATGTATCAAATTTCAGAATCGTGGAAGTACTGCTGGACTCAGCCAAGCCATACATCCCCTACAACCGTACCAGTCATTCAATAGAAAAGTGCCAGTGTTCGCCTGAGTACACCGGCTTGTCCTGTCAGAACCCCAACTCTGGCTACTACAGATACTTCCCTCAAGACTACGAAATAACGACTCATCCTTGGATTGATGAGGTCATCGGCATAGCCAGACCTTGTGACTGTAACGGACGGTCTAGTGAGTGCGATAGTGATACAGGAAACTGCAAGGTAAGTAATAACCATCATCTTTCTCATAATCACCGTCCTCCAGAACTGTGCCAACAACACATCAGGCACCCATTGCGAACTCTGCGCCACCGGCTACTACCAAGACTACTTGGGCACCTGTCAACCATGCCTTTGCCCATCGGAAACAGACAACAACGCTGAAAGCTGCGTCGCTAAAAAGCAAGGTTTTGTGTGTCACTGTAAAAAAGGCTATACTGGAAATAAGTGCGAAAGCTGCAAAGAGAGCTACTTTAGAGATCCGGACACCAACAAGTGTATCCCTTGCAACTGCAACTTCTACGGAAGCTACTCCAGTGTGTGCAATGCTTATGGAAAGTGCGAATGTAGGTCTGGCTTTGAAGGTGATAAGTGTAGCCAGTGCAAAGATCCTAGGGAGTTTATTAAAAATGGCGTGTGTACTCGTAAGATTTCCTGATGTTTCCTTTGTGTGTATAATGATAATAAACTTTCCAGAATGTGACGAATGTACGCAACTTCTGTTTCACGACATCGACCACCTCACTAATGCTTTAGAGTCTGTTAAAGACATTTTCAAGGAAGGCTTGGTTCCACCATGGAAGGCTCTGGATGTAGTCAGGCAAAGGTACAAGACTTACAATAAAACTTTCACCTATAGGAGCAACAAGGCCAATGACATTTTGAAAAACTCCAACGTCGATGGGCTAGAAGACCGCGTTTTCACCATGGTGGATAACGTGGATGTGATTGGTTAGTCTCTAAGGTTTCATCAGCAGGAACTTGAAGCTATATTTCAGGTCAGGAACTTGATGATGTCTTGAAGAAAACCAAGCACAAGCAAGGTGAAGCAGAGGAATTCATTGGAGATCTCAACAACTTGGACACTACACTAGCTAACATCATAACTCACTTGAAGAATTTTGGAAAAAAACATGTAGATGTTGAAACGGCAATGAAACAAGCCCACGATGTGTTCGATGAAATGCAGAATAAAATAAGAAAGAAAGTGGAAGACGAAGTCTATTACAGCACTCCAATTCACGACTATTGTAAGAAAGTTAGTGGTGAAGTTGAAACTTTATACCGCCAACCTCCTCAATTGCCTTCGGGGGACTTGGATGTTTTGAATGAAAAATTGGACGAGCTGGACTTGATTACCAGAGATGTTGAGGAGAAGAATATCAATGTGGAAATGAGAAATGACCAGAACAGAGTGGCCATTTTCAAGCTTAAGGACACCATTGACAATCTCACAAAGCTTAGTGAAAGTGCGGAAGATAGCTTGACAAAGATTGAAGATACAATACAATCTGTTAAGGACAAAATGTCTGAGTTGAAGACAGTAAGCCAGAATATGGAAGACTTTGACTTCAGCGAAGCAGACGATTTGGAAGACAAGTTGTACGATATGGAAGAAGAAACTCCTGCTTTGGAGAATCTGGTTAGGAGAGCCAGCGAACATGCGGCTACATTAAAGAATATCGTTGATACCAGAATAGGGTGAGTTTTTTATCTTCCCATACACATCAGTCTAATTAATTTCCAGCATGCTCAACTTCACCAAAGACGAAACAGAAAAAATCAAAACCAGTGGAGCCTACAATGAAATAATGGAAACCATAGAAGAGGCTAAGAAAATTGAACATGAAGCAGAAAATACACTGCAAAAGGCACTCGACATCATGTATCCTAAAGACGCGGACAGTTTATTTGATAAGGTTAACTTGGCCCATGGCAAGTCTGACAGGCTCAAGCACAGGATCATCAATATGAGGAATATTTCCAGCAGTAAGTGGGATTTTTCATAAACACACCATCAAATTTATATTTGCAGGCTTCAATGTATATAAGAATATGGTTGACTCTTTAAAAGATAGTCTAATTGACAGCGGAGCTTATAATAATGACCTAAATCGCCAGCTACTGGGTCTGGAAGATCAGATCACTTCAAAACAGGATTTGGTTGATAAATTACACGAAACGATAGAAAATAGCGCAAAGGTCATCGATAAAATGAGAAACATTGAGAAGGACATATCGGAACTCAATATCACTATAAGATATGACCTGTTGAATGAAAAAAATGGCTATGACAGCGCTAGAGTAGAAGCAGAAGAAGGTATTGTAATGTAAATAATACAATCAAACTATATTGTACTTTTGTCAGAAATCAAAAAAGCTACCAACACTGTGAATGATGCAATCATAAAAGTCAACCAGCTTCTGGAAAACCAAAAGCAAATTGACGACATCAGTCTGCGAGAAGGCCAAATGAAGCTGGACAGTGTAACTTCGAAAATTGGAGAATTGCAAAGCAAAATTCTTTATGCCAGACAAGCTGCTGAATCTGTAAGTTGTTTTTGGTAAACCTTAATTCAACAATACCATATCTGCTCCTTAGATCAACGTAGCGATGGGTCTATCGAACTGCTCCATGCTCTACTCCCTCCCTCAAGCAGAAATCTTTAAAACCCTAGTCATCACCTTCAAGTGTGCCAACTGTCAACTATTCAAATGGGACCATGGAGGAATAACTATCAGAGTCAAACATGGCAGGGCCATTTTGAATTATACCATTGACGACCAGAGCGATGAGATTATGACTGATAAAGAAGGTGGCACCAAAATCGAGAAAACTTTGTTTGTTCAAAGGTAACTTCCAAACACACTTACCATAAACGCAGACATTCCCTTATCACTTTCCAGGGTTGGCTCACTACTTCAAATGAAATACGACAACGACAGTTCGTGGAAGACAGCACAAATTGGCAACAAGGTCCTGCTACTGGAACCCACAGATCACTTCCAAGTCGGAGATGGACGTCCAGCCCAAAACAACGCCTACATCTACAAATTTTCCATAAATGACAACAATGTTGGATTGTGGAAGTTTGCACAGACTTCCGGTAAATGTAAAGGGCAAGCCCGAGTCGACTTTAGAGAGTTAACAGGGGCGAAGCCCTTTTACTCTGGTTATGGTTATAAAAAGTTCGGCACCGCCCCTCTGGCACCGGCCAAGTTCAACTTACCCTTCTACTTCGCCACCTTCGACGAAAACAGCCTGCTTTACATGGCTCAGGAAAATGACAATCCTGCAGCCTTCATTGCTTTGACGCTGGAAGAAGGTCACTTACGCCTTGATGTGATCCACAACAACGGAAAATCCATAATCATTAAAACCAAGGACAGGTTCAATGATGGAAAGACCTACTCTGCAGATATCACCATGACTTATAGCAATAGAATTCAGTCGTACAGCCTTGAAACTGACAAGAACAAGGACTCTACGAGGATGCAACTTGACAACAGGGCGGTGTTCCGTATCAAAAAAGCTGTGCACTATGTAGGTGGGTTGCCACCAACTTTAAACAGCAGCGCCATAAACATAAACACGCGCTCTTTCTTGGGTTATTTGACGCCAAGGGCTCAACTGAGTAATGAACTTATTTCCTCTGGTGTGACTCAGAAGGTGGGGGATTTGGAATTGTACAAGGCGTGGTTTAATGGAAATGGGTCGTTGTATGTTGTGGCTGATTTGTCCATTGCTGGCAAGCTGACCAGCATTGCTTTTATCTTGAGACCCATGAATGCCAATGCTGCCATCATGGATATTGAAGGATTTGGAACGGTAAGTAACAACTTCTAATTCTATTGAACATGTTATCGGGGTTGGAAAATCATATTTTTCCGTAACTCGGGCGCCACCTTCTGGATTTGTATGGTGTACGGTGCCTTTCGGTTGGTCTCACGAAAGTGGATAAATTGTAGAACAAAATGATTATTTCACTCTAAACTTACCGGATGGGAGCTCGTTCATATGATATATTATACTTCAAGAACCTGCACAACTAAACAAGCCTAATGGACCGAACCAAAATCGAAATAACATCCAATAACGATACATTTGATGAAATTAAATTAAATTCACAAATGACATGAAAAAAAATCATATAAAAAACTGAATCAATTTCTGCAACTGTTCAAGAATATTGCCATTTTAACAAAATATTAAAAATAACAATAATAGGTGAAAAATAAGTGAAAATATTGACGTTGCTAAGGCAACCCATTGCTCTACACCCTCATCTTATTACCTCAATGCCTCAAGGACGTCAAAAGATAACTAAAAATAAAATTAAAAATCCAGGTCCGTATTTAAAAAAATGAGCCTGACGATGGCCGCTCAAAGACGAAACGTCAGATTTTCAATTTGATACCGCCATCTTGTAGGGGAGAAAAAGTGGTAATGACAAAGTGTAATTCATTTTACAATATCTTCCCAAATAAACTCAGGAAATAATTATAACGTTTTCGCGAAATTTCGGTTTTTTCCGAATATCTTCGGAAGTAGTCGGAATTTTTCAAATTTCAAAACGGCATTTTGTTGAGCATAAAAATGCGCAGCTTTGCAACCATTCAATCGACCATGTATCTCTTATAATAATTGAGATCCCCATGCATGCACTCGAATCTGTGGCAATCTGTATAAAAGCGTTTAAAGTTGATCAATGCGGCATGAGAAGCGGATAGCGTGGACGATAGAATTGGTTCGATATGCGGAGAATGACGGAATAAAGTCGAAAAGGACGAAAACGGCACGGTTTTCCAAATCATAAACCGGTGTAACTACAGAAAACTCTTTTTGCCGACTATCCCAAGTACGTTGAATGAACTTTTAACAACAAAAATGCGATTTTGAAGATTTTACTTGAATTTATCCCTCCCTACATGTGTTCGGTACCCCTGATTTTCACGATGACAAAATAAACCTCGGAAATAAAGAAAAAAGAGTAATTTCTGACGAGACAAGTTACCCCTGACAAACTCCAGCTATGAAGAAAATAAATCTTAGAAAAATTCACTGAAAACCGCCCGATGACATACGCCACCAGAAAAACAGAGCGACCCTCGAGAAATTCATTGGAATATACGAAAACAGTTAAAAAGAATGTTACGCTGGGAAAATTTCGGACCTGCGAAGTATCCTACCTCGTGGTATTCACGTGAAATCGGAAAATTAAACAGTCCGAAACGGAGTTTTTGGAATGGCCGATCGTATATATCGGTTTATACAAGAAACGCTGAAAATTCTGGTGTAAACTGGAAATATTTCTAGAACTTCGTTACACAACTTCAAGCAACATAATGTTACAGATCACGCTGTCCAATCGGCTTATCCAATTCAACCTAGTCAACGGGGAGCACTACTTGTCAGACAGACGACTAGCCTTGGACATAAATGACTATAACGTCGTCTACTTGACATTCACCAGTGATAGAATCAGCTTGACTGTCAACGACGAAGATGAAATTATCTACAGATTGAAGTCGGGTTATATTCTTGAAGGGCGCAGCTTGACAATGACCATTGGCAGTACTGAAGGCTTTGCCTCGTTGTATGGAGGAATCAGTGAAATTAGTATAAACGATGTGTAAGTCTTGGTAATATTTCCACAACAAACTACTTCAATTTACTATCAGGAAACTACCATTCACCTCCAAGTCAGTGACAGGCTTTGCCAATGTTGACATTGGACGCGAACCGCCCCTCATCAGACCAACCATTACCCTCAAAGGGCTTATCAGTCCCTCCTACGTCAGTAACATGACCAATACCATGCAGAATACCCAAGGTTGTGCTGTGATTGCCAATTACATCACTGACCCCACTGCTGTCAACTTTGGCGACCAGCCTAACAGTTACATGAAGATCAAAACTGGCTTTTGGAAGAAGGACTTCAAATTTGAGTTTGATTTCAGAACCTTTTATTTGGACGGAACTTTGTTTATATCTGTGGTAAATTGTGTGTACATTGTCCAATACCACCCCTCTAAATAATAAATTGCAGGGAAGTACCAGTCCTCCACAGTACAACTTGCTGGAGCTAAAAGATGGTAAGGTATTGTTCCATGTTAAAGGTAAAAGGGCAAAGACCCCGAAGAATTGGCCCATCAGTTTCGATAAGAAGGTGAATGATGGGCAATGGCATACAATCAAGCTTATCAAGAAGAACGGTAAAAAACTGCAAATGTCTTTGGATGACGAGGTCAAGAAACCAGTAAGGATACAGAAGACTGCTGTGAAGAACGAAATGTTCATGGGCAGTGTTCCTGGAGACTATATCGCTAATAAGGAACTGGTAAGTTGTATTGCAAATGCAACTTTGATATTCTTGTATGTTATTAATAGAGAGACCGGGTCAAGCCATTCAGAGGATGCATCAATAATGTGAAGATCAACGATGAAACCAAGCTTTTTGGAAAAAACAACAACGATGTTGTCTACAGCAACATCAGGCAATGTTTTCCCAAAATCGAGCAAGGGGCCTACTTTGGCGGAGATGCTTATGCCATTTATAGTAAGTATACCTAGTTGTTAACATAATTATTGAACACCATTCTGCAGAAGAAGGATTCAGAGTCAACAAAATCCTGGACCTCAGCTTCGACTTCCGAACGGCAGAGCAAAATGGCATTCTCATGTCGGTCTCCAACGAAGGCAACTATCCAGCTCTATCGGTAGAGCTTCAAAATGGAGCTGTTGTCATGACTATAGATCTTGGCAATGGAATTCAGTCTAACGTCACTAATAACCTGAACTCGGACTTTGCTCTGTGCAACAATATGTGGCACTCGGTTAATGCTATGTATTCTAGTTCTGAACTGACTGTTAATGTGGACGGAATCAGAAAAAGTTGGGTGCAGAGCGATGTTAATTCGTTGATGGATGAAATTGATGCTCCTTTGTACATTGGAGGATTGCCAGGTTGGTTGATGATTAATCAATTCTCAATCTATATATTTGATTACAGATAATGCCGCCATAGGTACGGTAAAAACTCGAGAAAACTTCAAAGGCTGCATCAAAAACATGATAATTGAAAACGACCTAAAAGAATGGACTTCAATGGAAGAACTCAACAATGTTCTTCTGAATTCGTGTCCAGTTGTACCTGCCAAAAGCTGAATTGCCAAGACTTAATTTATTCATTCTGAGTCCTATTTATTTAATTTAGTGCCATTAACAAATCGGTGCCTTATTGTAAATAAACTAACAAAATGTTCGTTATAAACTGAAGCCAATTAGCAAAAGTATTATTTTCACCATAAATGTATAGTTCTAGGAAGTCACTGCCATTCTTTTGAAATGTAAATAGTTTATTTTTGTATATAGTTTTTATTTATGAGACTACTGTGTAGGTCTGTTAGGTGTATATAAGTGTACAATTTTATGTTGTGTAAGATTCTATTTATATCTGTGAAGTAATAAAGAAATTTACATAAATTAGTAGAAATATCATTGATCCAAACGGAGAGTCGAGTCGGTTCCGCCTAGAGTCCGTCCACTGTCCACTTTGCCCGTTGAGTGACGTCACGTGAAAAGTATGACAGTGTAATAGCCGTCAACTCCACATCTTCAACTCAGGCATTTTGTGAGGATATTCCTCCAGATTCACTATTCTTAGCTTAGTAATTCAATATAAAAGCTGAGAGAACAAAAGCCCAAATTAAATCCACTCTTTCACCACACCGGTGGCTGTGATCCAATCAGAAAACGGAATTCCTCCTTCCCCAAAGGGCGGGAGATACATCGGGCTTAGACTTTACATCCTGTCGTACTGAAACTCTATTTTATCCAAATAGATACACAGCACGTGTGGAGACCTTGTTCTAATGGCCCATCGTGTCAGTAAGCATAATAAATTAGGGCTGTTTATCAATTGAGAGTTAACCCATGGGTTAGCTGACCCTGGGTCAACTTAGCCCCTGCCAACTGGACAAATGTCAATTATTTTGGGGTTATCCTAAGGTTATAGCGTTAACTCAATTGATAAACAGCCCCTAAATGACATAAAATAGAGCAGATCCGAATATGAACCCTCATGAACCGGTACTAATGGCTGTTTTTCTATGTTTTTGTACTCATTTTTGTAACCCTAAAAGGTTGGTGATTGATTCAATCGACCATCACTCTCCCTCTAGGCCTCGGTCTCGCGAACCCCTATTAGGGAGTATCGTGAGACCATTTAAACAGTGTTGACTGGCTTTAAATAAATATTAGGTTGCAAATAACACAACCAAATGCTTAAAAACAAAAAAATATATTAAAACAAGTCTCTTGAAATCCTCAAGATTCTTACAAGCATAAGAAAGTCAAATCAAACTTAGATCTAGCCCAACACTTAATTAGGTCTGGGCATTTTATTTTTCTGAAACAACTTTTGTTGCCCTCCCCCTCCAGGCCTATTGGGGGGTCCTCGATTTCCCCCGAAGTTACCTGATATAAAATTCCGTCAAATTTCAATAACTTGGCTTCTGATGTCTTACCTCGAGCAGCAGGCCTATTTCGTTGGTTCGGGCCTCCACGTCCGCCTCTCTGATCCCTAGCTTGTTTATTTTTGGTCAAGGTTTCTTCCTTGACCATATCAATAACCTCATCAGGAATTCTGAGATATTTGATGGTGCTTCCTCTGATGTAGCACTCGGGCATTCTCCAGAACTTGTCACCATCTCGCGAGGTACAGATTACTTCTCTGAGATTGATGTTCATCCAATTGTCACAGCTGACCAAGTGGCCGTTGTAGGTTTCTCCATTTTTCAGTTCTACTAGCTGAAAATATTATGTCATATTGATATTTTGATTGTAGGATTTCATGAAGATATCACCAGATTAAAACTAGAAAGAACTAGCTATGATGGCGGATATCAAGATATCTAAAGAGATTTTAGGGGAGGACACTTTGTTGTACACTTTTCCAAAGGTTCAATTACTCATTGCAGGGATGCCAGATGATCTAGAGTTACACAAACATGTGATTTTTGCTGATACAGCTTGTTATACAGTAGGTACGTTAGAGAAATTTAAAAGATCTATAAGGCTTTCTTCTTTTCCACAATAAAAATACTTTCTAATAATAATTTTATTTATTTTTTTCCGCTCCCATTTTTTTCATTATTTATATCAATATATTTGGCTCCTATCCTTCGACAGGGACGAACCAGCATAATTCTCATAAAGGACTGTGGTTCTGTCTGGCTTGAAACTTGAACTTAAGATTAGGGATGGAACGGACCCTCATTATGCCGGACTACCGGACACCGAACTTCCGGCCGAGCTACCGGACCGGACCCCGGATGTCCTGCGGCCGGAGTATAATTTTGTTTTAAAGTTATACATACCTACCGAAGGTATGCATTGGCCCTACCAGGCTGTCATCAGGCCGAGGATCTCATACGGATCCATGGTCTGGTGGCCGGCAACCGATAAGACCACTTATGTACTCAAGCTAGACCGACTGCAAAGGATGGCTTGTTTGGGTACAACAGGCGCAATGAAGACAACTTCTGGAGCAGCACTGAACATCCTCGTCGGACTGCCAGAGCTAGGTCTCTGGGTGGAGAGGGAAGCGATGGCTTTCTATAGTAGGCTGGTTGCCCAGAAGACATGGAGGAACATGGGAATGGAAGTGCACGTACCGACGAGGGAAGAGTGGCAGACCAAACCGATGGAGGCGCCTGTCAACACTCAGGTCTGATTCACAGATGGCTCCAATGCTGAACGCACGGGTTCGACTGGAGCCGGAGTGTTCAGGGCTGACAGGAACAATGACGAAGCTTTTCCCCTTGGAAGACTTGCAGCAGTCTTCCAGGCGGAAATATTTGCTATCCTAGAGGTTGCCTCCAGAGATGAGGTGGAAAGGGGAATGAAGAATAACATTGTTATCTACTCCGACAGTCAAGCGGCACTTAAAGCAAACTAAGGATAAGCTGCCCGCTGGTCAAAGAGTGTAGGGATGCACTGCAGGTACTGGGAAAGAGGGGCAAACTAGTGTGGGTTCCTGGGCACGCGGAGGCCACCGGCAATGAGCAAGCGGACAAGCTGGCCAAACGAGGATCTCCAACGCGACTGTCCGGACCGGAACCATTTCTAGGCCTTAGTAAACAACCAATCTCACGCACTCTCAACGAATAGGCGTGGGAGAGGACAGTTGAGAACTGGAACATTAACCCATTATACAGGCAGGCCAAAGAAACGATATCAGAACCTCACAGGCCAAGACGGTTCGCAGGAAGGCACTGAGCGTCATCGTTGGCATTCTGACAGGTCATTGCAGGCTTAACAGACACCTGAATTTGTTAGGAATAAGCGAATCACCCCTATGCCTCCAGTGCAGAAGGGCGGAGTAAAGCTCCTACCACCTGCTGGGAGTTTGCGACAGGTGGGGTCGCTTGAGAAGGACAGCCACCATCCCCACGGAAAAGTTGGGGTACCTGAGCTGGGATGGTCTGCTCCTATTGACGACAAGAACGGGCCGGTTTGAGTAGTTGGGTTGGCCAAGCGGGGATGGCGAAAAGCGCCACTAGGCCTACTTGCCCGGCTTTGCCCCCCCCCCACCTTTACCATTACCATTACTGAAGGTACAAGTAGTAAGATAAGCTATGAACATCACCAGGCAGTATCACTGCTGGATGAACCGCCATCTCAGATTAAAATAAAACTAGCAATAACTTCTATGATATGGGATATCAAAAAACCCAATGACATTTTGAAGGAGGAATTGTCGAGATTGGCTTATCGACGTGTCTTCAAATTAAGATAACAGTTTTATTTAGGTATATTGAATTTTTTTAACATGGGTTTTATTCTGATATTGCTAACGAGAACATTTATATTTGCACAAGTTGTATTACCTTCAATTTAATAAGCATATTTCTCAATTGATGCAATCAATTTCTTATTTTTTGAATAATATAGGTACGTTTTTTTTGTCCATTCAGATAACCACGATTATGACAATTTATCAGAATTTTCAAATAACCTATGCTTTTTGAGGATTAATCATCTTCTAAACACGGCGACCTAGCTTCAACGAAAAAAATCTGATAATTGATCAACAAATCTGAGGGAGCAGGCGGGTCTTCTGGTTTTCAGTGCAGTGTTGCCAACGAGTTTAAAAGTGTTAAACGTTGTTTGTGGTGGCTTGTACAGTGTCCGCCAAATGTTGGACATATATGGAAAACACTCTTATCATTGACGTATCGGAAAAAAAAATCAGCCAATCGATTCTGCATTTTTGACAACCTAGAAATATATTTTGACATCTGTCATGTGATCACTCCTCTGGTGGCAAATTTGAAAAAATTCGACATATAAATCGAAAAAGTGGGACCAAGTATTTCATATCGATAAAAGCTAATTGAAAAAAAAAATTTAATGAGATTTTAGACCTGCGTCAAAAGATAATAAAAAACTTTTTTTAAAACTAATTGGAGAATAGTTTCTTACACATTAAATTAAAATGTTCAAAAGATTTCAAATGATTTCAACTTATGTACGCAGGTCTAAAATATCATCCCAAACATTTTTTTCAAATAACTGTTATTGATATCTCGTCGCCTAACCCCACTTTTTCCATTTTCATGTGACATTTTTCAAATTTGCCGCAATGGGAGTGATCACATGACAAATGTCAAAATGTATTTATAGGTTATAACTGTTATCGATATCTCGTCGCCTAACCCCACTTTTTCCATTTTCATGTGACATTTTCCAAATTTGCCTCCATGCACCATGGGAGTTATCACATGACAAATGTCAAAATGTATTTATAGGTTGTCAGACATGCAGAATCGATTGGCTGAATTTTTTTTCCGAGACCTCAATAATAAAAAAATGTCCCATTCTGGCGTATCTGTATGTATTCGAGTACGTATGCAATGTTGCCAACAATAATCCAAAAACCACTATCTATCCTTGTCTAACTTGTCTTGCTCATTGCTCGAATGACGTCAAAATAATCTTCGATTTTGAATGAGGTGTGGGTATGAGGTGTGTGCCTGGTCTAGTAGTAGTAGTTAGAGTTAGTAGTGTATGGTGATAGTAAAAGGTCTAGTCCGTCTCTGGTGGACTAGAGTAGCGAAATACAAATTGCAGTTATTTTTATTTTAGTAGTAGATCTATATGGCTGTGAAAAATGTCCAAGTGGATTGACAAAAAATTGTTGCTAAATTAAGCTCAGATGCCACCAGACAGTATCAAGAATATCAAGACTCCACAGATGATTACGTTGAAACGGCACAAATTAAATGAAAAGTTACTGAGTGTTAAATAATTATCCATATTTAATAAACTATAATACTATATTGAAAGATGCAAGGAAAGATGTAAAAAAATACCAAAAACATGATCTTACCATAGGATGATTTTGGGCAGTTCTGAGCAAACTGAGGGGCAACTGTGAATAAAAAAACATCAATGAAATAACTCTAACGTACGATTTCTTACCATTTTTCTGTTATTTAACAAAATTCCACAGAAAGTTAACAAATGTATTTGTTTATAGATCGCGGTGTCGATATAACCTCACTTTCTGCTGTCACAAACTCCTCTTCTCTTTTGTTACTGAAATAAGGCGTCAAGACAGGCTGTAGTTTATGTGGCAACGCTGTTAAAGGCCGAGAAACTTTTATCAAGACATTATAAGAAAAACACTTATTATTTCAAATTATTCACTTGATCTTGGACTTCAAAGAAAATCACCATGAATTTGTTATAGGTATTGGTATTTTTTTAATATCAAAATTCAGCCTCCAGACAGACTTGACATTTTTATTTCCCGCCAATTGTCACACTAACCTAACCTCACTTCATTAGCTCCAGTTTCCTTCCAGTAAACAAAACAAAAACTGTGATTTATTTTGCTAAAAATGGTTCAAGAAACCAGAGTAAATCTCCCCTGGTAAGTGTTCTACTCTGAATTTGAAAATTGCAAGTACAACGTATATTTCAGGGTGGAAAAGTACCGACCCAGTACATTAGATGATCTCGTTTCCCACGAAGATATCATAAAAACCGGTAACAATTCAGAATAAAAAACTCAAAATATATAAAAATATATTAATTCCAGTAAGCAAATTCATAAAGGAGGACCAAGTTCCCCATTTACTGTTCTATGGGCCTCCAGGAACTGGAAAAACTAGTACCATTCTTGCTTGTGCTCGGCAACTTTACACTCCTCAACAATTCAATTCCATGGTAAATTTTTGATTTGGAATTTTTTTGTTTGAAATCATGTTTAGGTTTTGGAACTGAACGCATCAGATGATAGAGGTATAGGAATAGTCAGGGGGCAAATTTTAACTTTTGCCAGTACAAGAACAATTTTTAAAAGTGGCTTCAAGTTAATTATACTGGATGAAGCAGATGCGATGACTATGGATGCTCAGAATGCGCTCAGAAGAAGTAAGTGTGTTCGTTTCTTTATTTTTTCATCAAGAACATTTCAATATTTCAATGGTATATTTTTCAACGAGTGGGAAATGGAGGCTATTACTCACGAGGATGAAGTTTGCGTAATCATCTGAGTAAGTAATAACCATTTCCTGCAATTGGAATGCTATACTTTTTGTATGATTATTCAATAATTGAAGCGAACTTTGCAATACTTATCTAATTTCATTAGGTGTGTTTGTTATGCTCCACTAGTGCACACTTTTCTACACTACAACACTCAGTGTGGCTTTGTTTGTGAAATGTTTGTCTGTTTTTCAGGATAGAATATCTTCATTAAACTAGAAAAGATATTCTATTCTAAAAAACAGACAAACCTTTCACAAACAAAGCCACAGTGTTGAGTGTTGTAGTGTAGAAAAGTGTGCACTAGTGGAGCATAACAGACACACCTATATGTACGGCACTTTTTGACAACTGAACTTGAAGTGAGGTTAGGTTGTTAACACAATGACTATAAAACAAGTATGGACGGTCAAATCGGCTGTCAAAATTATTGATTTGAAGGTTGATATTTTGTCGAATGTTCTGATTGGCTCTAAAACAGTCATGGTTCATTGGTTGAGAATCATTGAGTAATGAAAAAATGTCACTGGTATGAGTAATGAGTCACACGCAGTAAAAAATATGAAGATATAATTATTAAATCTGATAGCAACATCTGACATTTACTGTCCTCAACCCCACTATTGCGTTGCATCGTATCAATGGCGTTTTAGGGGTGAAGACAACAAGACTACTTAAAGGAAGTTTTTTTCGTAGAAATACCTCATCAGTCAACTCACGAATTTTCTACCAATGTTTAGGAAAAATCAAATGCCCAATTTTTCTTAAAATAAATATTTAGTTGGGCCCCCCACGAACAAGATTTCTGGCAGCGCCACTGTAACACATGAGTGGCATACAATGTTTCATCCGACAAGTGGAAGAAATCGTTTTTTTCATGAGATAATAGTTAATAAGTTTTGTTACTTGCGTCTCAGTATCCTATAAATGTTATATGTTATATCCATAACTCACTATACTTTTTTAACTTCAAATCGGGACAAATCAACTTCAAGTTGGGAATTAACAAAATCAAATTGGCCTGCATTGATGACGTTACGAGGCAAGCACTTTAGGGCCTTTGTTTCAGGAGTTATTGTGAAAATGTGGAAAAAATGGTAATCTTGCGCTTCTCAGGCGTATAATTTTTTTTGATAGAACCGTGAGGGTTGTATGAAGGAAAAAGAATAAGCCACACATTTGCAATAAAGTAAGGGAGATCTCTCGGATTTAGATAGAACATTGAAAAATAAGATTACAAGTTCCCGTAAACTTTTTCCTAGAGGCACTCTCTACGGAGATACGGGCCCCGAGAGGACGCCACTGGAAATCAATTTCTCTTAAATAACTTTTTAACCACTTAATATGATTTGATGAAATTTAATATGATAAACAGTAAACATTACCTCTTAAAATACTGCCCTTGAAACATAATTGGCTTGTTTAGTTTACCAGGGGCGGACTAGGTTGTACATTTTAATGCTTAAATTTTCAAAACCCTGTATGATAAAGACTTGAAAAAAGTAGATTTAGATACCCTGAACCATAGACTACAAAAAAGGTACTCTTGTTCATTATCGATAAAATGAACCGTTTTCGAGAAGAAAAAACATATTTTTACGAAAAAAGTCATGACGAAGTGGTGCCCTTGACGAAATTATGTAAAAATGTAAAGATTGCGCCGTAACTAGGGAATCGGAAATGCACGAACGTTAAACCGAATCGATCATATATTGGTGACGTCAACGAGCTCCATTATTGACGTTCCTGTCATCGGTGTGTCATCTTAATGTCATAACATATCAGTATCTCAGGGTCTTAAGACATTTTTTACCGAGTGTCGGCCGTTTTTAAACGTGTTTGAGGGTAAGTTATTACACAGCTTTTGGTATACAGTTAGATATCTTCTCATTGTTGAGTGTGACCCATATTTTATCTTTTTTTAAGATGTGTATTTGAATTCCGGAACCGAATCGGAGACGACTGACGTCATTTTTGTCTGAATTCTGATTCGTCCGACACCCGAACGTATAACAACACAACCTTATTAATATCAATTAACTTTGTGATTGACCAATCAAAATATAGTATATGGTATAAAGTCACTGTACGTCTCTTATACTTATACCATACTTATTTTCCAGTCATAGAAAAATACACCGAAAACATCCGCTTCTGCATCATCTGCAACTATCTGAGCAAAATCATACCAGCCCTCCAATCCAGATGCACCCGCTTCCGATTTGGACCTCTTTCACCTTCTCAAGTACTACCGCGTTTAAACTACGTTGTCGACGAAGAAAAGTATATCATTGCGTTTTACTAGCATAATCTAGAAGGTTTTTTTAGAGTGGAAATATCAGAAGACGGAAAGCAAGCTTTACTTACCCTTGCCAATGGAGACATGAGGAAAGTGTTGAATGTTCTTCAGAGCACGTGGTTGGCGTTTAAAAACGTCACTGAAGACACGGTTTATACTTGTGTGGGACACCCGTTGAGGAGTGATATTGAAAATATTGTTAAGTGGTTGTTGAATGATGATATGAAGACTTGCTATACACGTATGTGTTATTTTTGAATGAGTGATGATTCTTAATTTTTTTCAATAGATATACAGGAATTGAAGACGTTGAAGGGATTGGCATTGAGTGATATAATCACAGAGGTACACAAGTTCGTCCATAGAAGTATGTAGCCCATTCTTAAACTTTCAGCACTCAAGTTGATTCATTGCAGTCGAGTTCCCCTTCGACACTTCAATAAGACTCCTGAACAAAATGGCCGATATCGAATATAGACTGGCACAAGGCGCAAGCGAAAACATACAACTAATGGGCTTCATATCCGCCTTTCAATTCGTCAAAGAAATCAAAGTTCCCGAATAATTTCACTGTTCAATAATAATAAAACGTTTTCTATTAAATACAATACATGTTTTATTGGTAACAGCAGGGCCCATCAAACAAGAACAATTCGCCCCCTCGGAAAATAGAAAAATAACGAACAACGAACAAAAAAGCAATTATATTGAATCGATTTGGAACTTATAAATAAATTACTTAAAGTTATTTTTCTTTGTTCAGAGCTTGGATGAATTCTTCAAGTTTTTCCTGAATTTGACGAACACGTTCTGGAAAATTTAAATTTGTTTAAACCCTCAATTGGAGAACCACTACTTACTTAGCTCCTCAGCTAATGTAACTCTTCTGCCAGTCAAAAACTGGACTTTCTTGTTTTGGTCTTGGCTGTAGTCATCGAGGACATCTTTGATTTCTTTATCTAATCGGCGTGCTACAAGTTGCCGCAAATGTTAATATTGTGTGTTGGAAAAGAGTTCTACTGATTCCTGTTCCTGAATGCTACAGACTAATAAATTATTCGATAAACTCACAACGGTATGTTGTTTTATCGTCACGATTTTGTTCCTTTCGTGCATGACATGACAACAGATATTATAATTTTCATAACAAAAACAAAATAATCTGCACCATAACCTCACACTATTGTCGTTTTCGAAAAAAGCATTGATACTACAAAGCTTAAAAACATGCTTTGAAGCCATTTGAATGAAAAGAAAAAAGTGAATAAGAATGCAATCAACATAACCTCAAAATGTTTCCAAGCATTAATTGAACGTCTTATTGGAAAAACGTGACAAGCCACACTCCGAACAAAAACGAACATTTCACTCCACAGTGCGGCTCAAAAAGGTCCCCCCTTTCAACTTTTTAACCGTTTTATATATGCGACGTTGTGCATTTTTTGACAAAGTTGTGACAGCTGAAAATGTCAAAATTATAGCTGGGCGCCATTTTGAATAAAAAAATCAAAAGGAAAAAGGGGTCGAGTGACACCTTATTTCGAAGGCCCTTTGACCCTGATTACAACTGCCGAGTTTCAAGCCTCTGCTATCATTCCTGTTGATATGACAGCGTCTTTCATTCTTGTTAATCAATACTCACCCGCAAGAGTTGACTTCTTCCAATGATTTAATAACTATAGATGAAACATTTCATCCATAAACTGTGAAAAATTGTGTGGCCAACATCGAACATAGAAGAGACGTGAGGAGGAGTCGAGCGGGGCACTGGGTGGGGATACGTTTGCACCTCACTGGAATGTGCTTCGTTTGCTACACGCAAAGCTGCCAGTGGCGTTACTATTTTACAGAATTCTTAAATTCTTACTGCAAGCTTGACACTTGCAACTAAACCAGAATAAAAAAGATTTTTCTAGTTTAACTCCAACTGAAGTTATGGTGCAGAAAATGTAAAAAAAATACCAAGAGCTTGGTTCGGCAAAGACAAGACTCAATCTGCCTCAAACAAAGGTTTCAGAGCTGCTACATTCATCTCCAGTTTAGAGTGAAACTGGAGCAGATTTTCCAATCCCTATGCTTTCTTTTTATTTGTTTTTTTTTATTTTTGTTGAGTCTACTTTTTGTTTCATTGAATGATAATATTCTTCTTATTCTTGTGAAATTTCGTAACTTGTTCTAATGAATTTCTCCATTTGTGATTGTATTTCTTTTATTAAATTTGTCATATTCATTACCTTTTTTACTTCTCTTATTTTTATCAATTTTTTGTTTTTTTCTGCTTATTTCATTCATTGTTTTGAATGCCTTTATTGTCCACTTTACTCTGTTTTCGCAAGCTTTTTATTTTTTATTTAGCTAATTTTTGTTGCTCTAGTTGATTCCTGCTACTTAGCCTTATTTTTGTTACATTTATTGTCTATATTTCAGTAATTTTATCAGTTATTTTCAGCTAGTTTGAGTTGGTCAACGAACGTAGATCGGACTAGTTTTAGTTAATTTCGACCAATTTTGGTTATTCTGGATTAGTTTCATGTTAGAGTTTGAATTAGTCTGAACTAGTTTGGGTTGGTTTTAGGCGAACTGGTTTAGTTTAGGTTAATTTTGGGTTAGTCCGAGTCAGTTTTGAGGTAGTCTTTCAGTTAGTTTTGGGTCGGTATAGTTTAGTTTAGGTTAGTTTTTGGTTAGCCTGGGTAGTTTTGAGTAGGTCCGGTTTAGTTTAGTTATGTGTTGAGTTAGTCTTGACGTAAGTTATGATTATGAGTAAGTTTGTGTTAGTTTCGTGTTAGTCTGAACTAATTTCGGCTCATTTCAGGCAAGCAAGAGTTAGTTTTGGGCAAGTCTAGATTAGTTTTTGGTTAGTCTGATTCATTTTTGGGTTAGCTTGGGTGATTTTGAGTAAGTCCGATTTAGTTTAGTTATGTGTTGAGTAAGTCTTAGTTGGTTTTGACTTAGTATGGATAAGTTTGAGTAAGTTTCGGGTTAGTCTGAACTAATTCGGGTTTATTTTAGGCAAGCAAGAGTTAGTTTTCGGTCAGTCTAGGTAAGTTTTGAGTTAGTTTGAACTAGCTTGGGTCCGTTTTAGGCAACAAAGGTCGAGAAACAAATAACAATGAGAAGCAACAAAAACCTGTTTTCCCCATTGCTTCAATGGAAACACATTTATTAGGCCTCGAAATTGAAATTATTGACAACTTTCATCGTATCCAGGTTATATTGGATACGATGGAAGCTGTCAAACGCGGAGCAACGAGGATAAATGATATACTTATAGTCCGGGCATCCGGGCCCAGAATAAAAATAGTAGCCTAGTTTATACCGACAACTTGGTCCGCGGACCAAGTACCATATTCGGACTATATCCGAACCAAATATTTGGTTCGAATGGTATAAACAGTTGCGGACTAAGCTGGTCCGCTCTTGGTTCGATACTCGCCAGCAAGTGTACCGAACTAAATTTGGTTCGATCTGGATCAAAATTATGAGGTTATGTTGATTGTAATTATTGTGAATTGTGTTGGTTCTGAGTTTCTAAGGCAATCTGAGCGTACTTACTCATGTTTTTTTTGGTTACGAATTGTGTTGATGAATAATTTCGACTTGTTTTTGACATTTGACGAATTGCGGGCGTACACATTTAGTTCACGCGTTGCAAGACGGTGTAAACGGGCAGGAAGCAAGCATTGGTCCTACCGTACTATCCCCACCAGCTTGGACCTATCGGACCGAACTAAACGAGTTATCGATGTAAACTAGGCTAGTGAGATATTCTGAAGTTTGATATAGGAGGATTTTTGATGCTGTTTAACAAAAATATAACAATATATAATATAATTAACAAATATATGACAGAAAAATACTTGATATGAGTAACAATTGTTGTTTCCTCTTTTACCTTATTTACATCTTTTATACAGGGTGAGTCGGGAGGAACGGACCAAATTTCAGGAGTGTATTATACATGCGAAAACAACGTAAAAAACCCATACTATGTTCTTATCCGATATTCAATTGTTTTCAATTTATAGCGCAATATCATTTTTTCACGTTTCACTTTTATATCAAAATGTTCACGTAATCAGAGTAGTGGATAGTCGACTACAAACCACAAATGATCGACCGGGCTTTACGATAGACTACATATGGTAACCATGGTAACCGTGAACTGACATCTATGACAGATACCATCAGATCCCCCAACTAAACTTTTTGGTAGAAAATGTTTTGTCGCTTCTCATTGTTATTTTTTTCTCGGACCAAGAGTTCAATCAGTTTTGAGTCGGTCTAATTTGGTTTGGGTTAGTTTTAGGTTAGTCTGAGCTAGTCTGGGTGAGTTTGAGTTAATTTTGGGTTAGCTGAACTGGTTTAGTTTGGTTTTAGTTAGTTTTGGGTCATTCCGGTTTAGTTTAGGTTAATGGGTCAGTCTGTGTAAGTTCGAGTTACTTTGGACTATTTAAAAAATCAGTTATACAATTTTTAATTTGTTGATATTCAGCAAACACAAATAAGGATTGAAAATATGAAGTAATCAAACATCAGCAAGAGATTCAGATGATTAACAAAAAAACTAGCAGACATAAATCGGAGTCATCAATAAAAAACAATTATTAAGTACCAATCGTTATTGGACTTTACCATCGAATACAAGTTTGTCTGGAGTCAATATAAGCTCCGCCCACTTTGGTGAAGTCACCTTGAGCTATGTATTGGTTCACGAATTATGGCGTTTTTATTAGACCGCAGCATTTGAGAACAGAACAAGGAACTTCCATTTCATCTTTAATCACTGAACTCACCTTCCCTATTTGTAATTTGTTGTCTAAGCGCATTTGCCGTAACCTTCATCATCTGTTGAATCCGATGGAAGAGCACCACGTCTGCACAATCAACATCCATTTGCTGATGGTACATATAGAAGGCTTTCCTACAGTCGTACGCCCTTGAAAAACGTCATTATCACCGCCAACTCCACCAATACACTATAACCAACCTTCCAAGAGCCTTATTAAGAAAATGTCTCCTATACACTGCATCCCACACCTCCCTAACAAACTCATTGTCCACCTCCAAGCTGTTCCTTTGCAAATTATTCCTAATAGTCGTCAATTCATCGTAAGACAAATTAGGCGGATGCTTGTCATTTGAATACAAAATCCTATCCACCTCTGACTTAACTTGATTTCTTTTCCCCTCAACGTCAGTTTGACTTCTCCAATAAAGCCATCGTTCTTTAGCCGAAGGCCCTAAGAGTGATTTTAGAGTTATTTCGCTTTCTTTCAGCTTTCCCTTAACACTGGCTTCTAGAAATCGCACAGCCAAATCCCAGTCTCTTTTGTCAGCGATCGTTCGATCTTCCAGAGTGTTTAATTGGATTACTCGGAGCATATCCGAGGCTTTATCTTCCCATTTGTGTCGTTCCATCGCTTCGTTCACTACGGCCCGTTTTAATTGGTCGAAAATGTCGTCGTGGTCAGAGGCTTGCGAGGCTTTCTGCATGAATTTCTGGAATTCGGACTTGAGACTGTCCCAGCCGCACTCCACTGATTGGGCGGGTAAGGTGGTTTCGGCCCATTGGCGGAGTTTTATGTCGACTGACGTGTTGAAGGTTTCTAAAATCAATGATTATCGAGATTTAAAAACCCATTCTTTTGAACTATGCTTAGATAGGTACAGGGTGATTCATTTTTGGCGAGAGGACGCTAGTTCTCGTGAAGTGATCATGATAGAGACCCAGGAAAAGGAAAAATGCTGGAAAGATATTTCAAGTTTATAGGATCGCCGCAAGGGGGCGTAACGGTACTGTGCCAACCGAAACTCGACATTTTAGAAAATTCCCCTATCGAACTACCAAAAAAGAATATGAAAACAGACTTGAGACGATAGTCTGTACAAAATTGCCCCCCGACACACCTTAATAAATTTCCAATAACTTCGGAATCCCTAGACCGATTTGACTGTTCTTTGGAAAATCTGGTCTTTCTGGTGCTTGGGATAATTTTATTCGCTTTAGCCATGGAGGTAGAAAGGCTTTAGCCGACCACACATCGTACATTGTCAAAGTCAAACCTATTTTTGAGGACTTTTTCAAATGAAAAACTCACTAAATCGATGTCTCTGTCGTGTTTTGGAAAATTTCCAACCACTTTCATAAAGTTAATTTCTCTATATCTTTTGAAATAAAAAAGTTAGCGATACTTCACGAATCCCCCGAGGAAACAACCATGTAAATGTTGATATGTCTAAAAGATAGGAGTGCCTTGCCAACGACCCTTGGGTGCGGCGGGCATTTTGAACATTTCACAGGTTTTTTATTTTTTGTGTGTTTATTTCATACTTAAAAATATTTTTGGAATAAGATCGTATTATTTGTGGCTTGAGGCGTACTTTATTCTATAGGACAGCTGCTCGTGGGAAAGGAATCGAGAAGTAGTTGGCACTCTCACTTAGTCCATGAAAAATGAGCACACCCGTATTTTTTTTTTGATGTTGGTCGAAAATTGACGGAGATATACCGCTTTGAAGTGTGCTAAAATAGCAATGTTATGACGATGAACATTGTAACACCATGCTCAGTATATCTATATACAGGGTGGACCAGAAGAAATGGGTTATACGGTAACAGTAGATTCCTCACACAAAAATATTGCTATAGACCTCAACTTGTCAAATCCGAAAGTTGATATCAACAGAGATACAGGGTGTCAAAGTTGAATTTTAATATTTGATTTTTTCAAATAACTTTTGAAATAATCAGGTTATATCGATGAAATTTGATATATGGGGATTCTTTGACATGCAAAATCCAAATCCGAACACGGAATTGCCCCTTCTTGTAGGGGGCGCCACTCACACATGTTTCCACTCATTCAAATAGTCAGAAGTTTTTTGTACGCACACATACATTTTTTCAACATCGATAAAATGATTTTTCCATCAATTTTACATGAAAAAGGTATACTTTGTATAAGTGCCTAGGAGCAACCTTTATCAAGATATTTGAACTTGAAGTAGTCCATGCAATGGTATTTTAAAGGGGAATTATTGAAAATGAACAAAGGAGGCATCGAAAACGGCGTTATCATGGTAATTTTGACATTAGCTTGAATGCTCCATGTTTCTTGATTGAAAAAAATTAATCTGATTTTACATTTTTTTTACAAAAAGATTTTTTTTTGAAAAAACTTTTAATTTTTTTTTTGATTTTTTTTAATAAAAAACATTGAACATCGAGACAATTGTCAAAATTACCGTGACAACGGCGTTTTCGATGCCCCCTATGTTAATTTTCAAAATTTTCCATTTAAAACACCATTGCATCGACTACTTAAAGTTCAAATATCTTGATAATGGTTGCTCCTAGGCACTTCTACAAAGTATACCTTTTTCATGTAAACATGATGGAAAAATAATTTTTTCGATGTTAAAAAAATGTACGGGTGCGTACAAAAAAGTTCTGACCAGAGATGTGTAAGTGGCGCCCTCTACAAGTAGGAGCAATTCCGTGCACAGATTCGAATTTTGCATGTCAAACAATACCCATATATCAAATTCCATCGATATAACTTGATTATTTCAAAAGTTATTTGAAAAAATCAAATATTAAATTTCAACTTTGACACCCTGTATCTCTGTTAATATCAACTTTCGGATTTGACAAATCGAGGTCTATCGCAATATTTTTGTGTGAGGAATCTACAGTTACCGTATGACCCATTACTTCTGGTCCACACTGTATACAAAACGTTAAACTTGAATAACTTTTGGAAAAATCATATTTTCACGAAATAAAAAAATACGCATCGATTTTGTTGAGTTTTTCTTCAGTTTGCAATAAAAAAAATCGATTTAATTTTTCATGCCCCATTATGCCCCATTGGGGCGATCCCATAAACTTGAAATAAAGTTCCAGCATTTTCTCTTGGGCACATTACTATACAGATTTTTTTTTTTCGAGTCTCTATGATGAATAGTTCATTAGAACTGAGACTTTGTAGTTGAAAATCAAGACTATAAACAAATAGATATTTACGATATCGGTCGATGTTTGATAGATCCAGCGTTGCCGGATTGTATTAAAAAACCTTTTGTCAACTTCACAATGGAGCAGAACTTTAAGGATAATTGAGCATAAGACAAAAATTGTAACATGTAACGGATAACGATTGAAAAAATGCTAGATATCTCTTGAATATTGGAGAGAGATACATTTATTCGTTGTTGGTGCTAGAGAACTTCAAGTTATTGTTATTAAAAAATGGAGACCGAAAATCTGTAAAAAGACTGTTCTCTAAAGAAAGTGAATATGGCAAACAAGCAGTTTGCGATTTTCCTCTTTCCTCTTGTTCTTATCAGCTTTGTTGATCCAGAACTGATCTCAGAATAGCGTAGAATGCATTCCTAGTTTTATGAACCGATTCAGAACCTACTTTTAGTATATACTTTTTTTTTAATTTCTCATAATAGCGATAACAAGTATATGAAACAATTATGAAAAGTTAACAGGGCAACAAATTAGATGGACTTACCAGAAGATCCTGTTTGCGCAGCAGGAATATAGATATTTTCAAACACATTCCCCGAGACTTTCTGCCAAATATTCAGCAGCAAATGCTCCTCCCACTCCCTGGGACTGACTTGGGACAAATTGACAACTTCATCCAAAATCTCCCCTCGAGCTCTCTCAAACAATTCATCTCGATCCTGTTCCCGTAACCTTGGAAAGTTATTTTTCCACTCCGTCTCAAGATTGAATCTTCTAGCTTTAAAAGAATCTGCTTGTTGCTCCACGGTTTCTTTGACCATTTTCCAGAAACAGTCCGCCACAGCTAAGCTGAGGTTCCTTGTGGTCACTTGGGTTGACTTCACTTGGCTGTCTCTGGAAGCGAATGTCAGGAAATTCGATTTTTTCAAAGTAGATGGGGTTACTTGAATAGTCTGGATCCTCTGAAGAAGTTTTCTTCGTAATCTTTGATTGTTTGTATGGCGTCGTCTTTTCTCCCTCTGCCGGTGACCACGGCGAAATACCCTAGCGCTTTCATGGGAAACAACTTACCGGAGAGTATTTTTCGTATCTAATGAAACAACTATTAACGTCAAATTTGATGAACCTATATCATAAATTACCCTAGTGGGGTCAGCAAGATTTTCCTCAGCCATGTCCACTTTTGTCAGAACAAAAATAGTTCTCTTACCACTAGGATCGCAACTAGCCACTAAGTCAGTAACATTACTTCTCTCAGCATCGACTGATCCATCCTGAATACACAAAATAATCGCATTGGGATTATTCATATACGCCTGCGTCATCTTCCTGATACTATCACGAGTATCACTGGCCATATCGGTAGTTTGCGTGGAAATAATCCCAGGAAGGTCAACTAAAACCATGCGCTGCAGGCCGGGCCCTTTGACTGTCATGGATATCACCTCGGTAGAAACAGTTTTCCCGCCTTTGACACTGTTGCGCATCCGTAACTCGACTTCCCTTCTGAGATCAGCTAAATCGCTTTCTTTAGTCAGGTCGAATTCGCGCGACGAATCCCGAAATTGAGCCACGTGGTAGGGTCCCTCTGAGAGGGTTACTTTTACCGGGGCTCTGGAAGTGAAAATCGGGCATAACTTGATTTACTGTCCCAATCATGTCTGCTTTGAAAGATATTTTCCAAGGCCGCGTCACGACACTTTTCGTCTCTCAAAAGAGATGAAGTATGAGTGTGATTTTGAAGAGAGAGAGGTATGATCACCATGGCGAAAAATATTTTGAAGTAAGCTTTGAATGAATAGTGTTATTCTTATCTTTTTCAATCTTAGACTTTGAACAAGCCTAGAATTTGTTCAGTGGTCAATTGCGGAAGTAATAATGCCAGGGATGAAAAGGCGTTCTCAGAGCTCCGTTTTGTCGCAGGCGACACACTGTCCGACTAAGTGAGGAGTTACATTCAATTTTACTTCGAAGTGGAACTGTTAAAAGTGCGCGAGCTGGAACAGTTCTGGGCTACTTCGCGCTGTGAAAGGAGGGCAGCAAATGTAGATGATAGCATATGATTCAGGTTTGTCAAGCGGAAATTTGTCAGTTCCACTTCGAAATTGAATTGAATATAACTCAGGTGTAAAAGGAACTCGATTAAGGCTGATTCATACCAACGGTACGGTCACGATCAGAGCCGCTTTCTTTCGCAACTGATTCCCGAATCAAAACGCGTTTGGATCAAATAATCACGTGACAACGTAACATGCTCAAAAGAACGAATCATGTGACAATGAATCATGATCACAAAAATCGAATCGAAAGAAAGCGGCTCAGATCGCAGTCTGATCATGGTCAAGTCATATATTTTGTATGCAAGTGTTCACTTTATCAGGTGCGATCAAATCACACTAGTCAAATGCCAATGAATCAATATCCTCTATTTTGTTAGTTTTCAGAGATTTTCACACGTTTTATGACATTTTCAGAGGATTTAATCCCTTCAAAATCATTTATTTTGTCAGTTTTTAGGTATTTTCGCTCTTTTTCGACATACCTTATCAGGTATTTTCACTATTTTTCGACATTTTTAATGGTTTAACGTTGATCAATATCCTTTATTTTCTTAATTTGTAGGGATTTTTAAGAGTTTTGTAACATTTTTAGAGGTTTTAGTCTCTTTCAAATCATATATTTTGTCAATTTTCAGGTATTTTAAATCTTTTGGCCTTTTTAATTATTAAATGCTGATCAAAAACCTCTGTTTTGTTAGTTTTTAGGGATGTTTATACGTTTTGTGACATTTTAAGAGGTTTTAGTCTCTTTAAAATCATTTATTCTGTCAGTTTTCAGGTATTTCCACTCTTTTGACCTATTTAATGATTCAATGCTGATCTAAAACCCATATTTTGTTGGTTTTCAGAAATTTTAATACATTTTGTGACATTTTTAAATAAGTTTAAGTCTCTTTAAAATCATTCATTTTGTCAGTTTTCGGGAAGTTTCGCTCTTTTTCGACATTTTTGTAATGATTTAATGATGATCAAAAATCTCTATTTTGTTAGTTTTTAAGGATTTTTGCACGTTTTTGCTAGTTTTTAGAGGATTTAGATATTTTATAATCATTTCTTTAGTCAGTTTTCAGGTATTTTCACTCTTTCGACATTTTTAAAGATCTAATGATGATTAAAATCCTTTTTTTTCAAGTTTAATGGGATTGCTACGCACTTTGTAACATTTGTTGAGGTTTTAGTTTCTTTAAAATCATTTATTTTTTCAATTTTCAGATATTTTCACTCTTTTTCGACATTTTAATAGTTTGGTGATGATCAAAACGCGTTTTATAACATTTGTAGACGATTCAGTCTGTTTAAATTAATTTATTTTGACAGTTTTCAAGTATTTTCACTCTATTACGACATTTTCAATGCATCAATGATGATCAAAAATCTTTATTTCGTAAGTTTTGAGGAGTTTTTACGCGTTTTGTAACATTTTAAGAAGTTTTAGTCTAGTCTGAAAATTGACATATATTTTGTCAATTTTTAGGTATTTTCACTCTTTTGCCATTTTTGATGATTTGATGCTGATCAAAAAACTCTATTTTGTCAGTTTTTAGGTATTTTACTCTTTCGACATTTTTAAAGATCTAATGATGAAAAAAAACTTCTGTTTTGTTTGTTTTTAGAGATTTTGACGCGTTTTGTTACCTTTTTAGAGGATTCAGTCTGTTTGAAATCATTTATTTTGTTAGTTTTCAGGTATTTTCACTCTCTTTAAGACATTTTTAATAATTTGATGGTGATCAAAAACCTCTATTTTGTTATTTTTTAGCGATTTTCATGCGTTTTTTACATTTTTAAAGCTTTAAGTCTCTTTAATTCGGTTATTTTGTAAGTTTTCAAGTATTCTCATTCCTTTTCAACTTTTTTTTTTGATTATCAAAAACCTCAATTTTGTTTTAATTTAGAGATTTTACGCGTTTTGTAAAATGTGTAAAGGTTTTATTCTCTTTATAATAATTTATTTAGTCAGTTTTCAGGTATTTTCGCTCTTTTCGACATTTTTATTGCTTTAATGATCATCATGTTTTGTCAATTTTTGGGGATTTTTACGCGTTTTGTAACATTTCAAGAGGTTTTAGTCTCATTTATTTTGTCAGTTATCAGGTATTTTCACTATTTTTCGAAATTTTTAATAATTTAACGATGATCAATATCCTCTATTTAGTTTTTTTTTAGGGATTTCAACGCGTTTTGTAACATTTTTAGAGGATTCAGTCTGTTTGAAACAATTTAGTTTGTCAGTTTTCAAGTATTTTCACTCTTTTTCGACATTTTCAATGTATTAATGATGATCAAAAACCTTTATTTCGTTAGTTTTAAGAAATTTTTACGCATTTTGTTGACATTTTTAGAGGTTTTAGTCTCTTTAAAATCATCTATTTAGTCAGTTTCCAGGTACTTTCACTATTTTTTGAGATTTGTAATAATTTTATGGTGGTAATTTTAGGGACTTTTACGCGTTTTGTACATTTTTAAAGGTTTAAGTCTCTTTGAATCAGTTATTTTGTTAGTTTTCGAGTATTTTCATTTTTTTTTTCAACATTTTTTTTTTTTTTTGATTATGAAAAACCTCAATTTGGATTAGAAGGGATTTTACGCGTTTTGTAAAATGTTTAAAGGTTTTATTCTTTTTATAATAATTAATTTTTTCAGTTCTCAGGTATTTTCACTCTTTTCCGCCAAAAAAAATTGGCTTCTCTGAATCTGTATCATTATGGATACCACTGATTTAGTGAATTCAATACCTGCAGTTATCAATAAACAAAAGTTAAATTCAAAATACTTGATAAAAAAGATTACGCATCTTCCTATAAAAATTGTTGGCTAATTTGACACTGAAGCAATCTTTTTGGTGCCTAACAAAGGCAAATCAGGTCACAAGACCAATCACATCGTGGGGTCCTTTCTTTTTTCTCATCCAAGGTGACGGCACGTGGACCTGATCAGACATTTGACAAGCGCCCTAGGGTGAAACATTTTGTTGGTTGGTTTAATTAAAAGAGAACCCGAAACAATCATACTAACTCAATCACAATCCAAATAACAAGCAAACAATGCTTTGTTTTTTCCTTAGGGCGACTGTCAGATGCTTAACGTGAGATTATGGCACGATTGTGATAAATGGCCTGACAATGATGTGTAAATACGGACAGGCTATAGGCTGATTTACTTACCTAGTCATCATCTCTCCAGCGCCCCTGGGAAAAATCCGGGCTTGCGCAATCATTTCCAAAACCGACGTCTTCCCACTACTTTGATCTCCTACAACCACAACCCTCGGCAGCTGATCTTGCGTATTATACCCGCTGTCAAAGTCTGCCAGTTCATCCAAAACCTCGCTGTACATATCAATCAAACTCCTCTTAATCTTCTTCATATTGGGCTTGCGTCCTTGTTTCAACAACAAATTCTGTTTCCTCAACTCCTTATTTTCTTTTTCCAGCTTTTCCAGCTCTCTTTGATACTTGATTTGCGTTTGCATCATTTCCTCTTGGATTTCATTCAGCCTTTGTTGGGATTCCCTTCTGATGCGGTCTTCTTCATTTTGAAACGGCCTGGCATACACAACTTGCTTCTCTTTCAGCTCATTTTTTACTTCTGCAAATAATACAATTGAATTATCGTTGAAGTTAGTTGTAATAATTCAACCCATACCTGAGTACATTCGGTCAATCTTGTCAGTTAGGCCAATGGAACCACCTAAATAAAAGAACGTAAATTAAATTTTCATGTCGCAAAAAAACAGACTGAATGTACTCAAATATGACAAATCGTACGTGAAAAGTACCTGCAGGATTTTTGCCGTTTTCAACTTTTTCCGCGGCCGCAATGGCATCGTCCAGTCGCTGATCAAACCAGTTACGGAATTGGGCATATTTGGCTTCGGATAAGGATTTTAAGCGGGGATCTGCAAAAATTGCGTTGCTTTGTTGTCGATGACACTGAAGACAATATACCGAGGTCGATGTTATTTTTCATCGCTTCTTTGAATTCGATCATGTTTCCTCGCCATTGGTTGAACTTTTCGTTGTCGGGAAGCACGTCTTCCAACCATTTAAGATCGGGTAAACCGTCTTTCCATTCACTGTATTTCTATGAAAAAAAGGATACAGTTTGGCTATCACCCCTGTAAAAACGTCGGGGAAAACGGACCGTGAATTGCCTGCTTTATAATTCGTTTTTGTAAGTGAGCTGCTGGAGTGGAAAAATTGTTTGAAAATAGAATCACTTTATTCGAAAGACTGCAAAAAATGTGAGTTTTGGTGGTTTATGAAGTCTTTTTCTTTTATTAAGTGTTTTCTGCTATTTTTTTATTCGTGTCATTTCGAGTGATTCTTGCGTAGTCTTTGAGGGACCCTTTTTCATGTCTTTTCAAGTCATCAATGTTGGCCATTTTTTTTGCTCGTTGCCTTTAATTTTGGTATTGTGGCTGAATGTTTCTTACAATATAAAGAACAAAGAATAGTCATATTCCAACAAGAGAGGAAGGCCTGTCAAGCTCATTTGAACTAACAAACTGATCCCACTGGCGAAATAATAGTCTATCACTGTCTGGCTTGTGGATTTGAACAAGGCAAACATGCTATCATCCAAACAAGCAAAGTTGAATCACACGACGTTCGAAACGGGTCCAGTTTTCGTGACTGTCAACAGAAGATCTCGATAATTCGCTCGATGGTACACTGAGAATTAGTAACATTTTGTTCCCTTAGTAGGCTACTGCGTCGAGTGGTCGAAAGACAGTGGGGCCTAAAACCCCAGGTCATGCATTGGCTCTACCAGGCTGTAATCAGGCCGAGGACCACATACGGATCTGTGGTCTGGTGACCGGCAACCGATAAGACCACTTATGTACTCAAGCTAGACCGACTGCAAAGGATGGCTTTGTTTGGGTACAACAGGCGCAATTTAGACAACTCCTGGAACAGCACTGAACATCCTCCTTGGACTGCCAGAGCTAGGACTCTGGGTGAAGAGGGAAGCGATGATTGCCCAGAAAAAATGGAGGAACATGGGAATGGAAGTTGGCCAGACCAGAATATCATCACTGGTGCCGAGCGAGTTACCGATTCTATCGGCGGCCGGGTTGACACCCACGGATGGTCGTCTCAGACTCTGAAAGAGCCTTGAGATGCACGTACCAACGAGGAAAGAGTGGCTGACCATACCGATGGAGGCGCCTGTCAACACTAAAGTCTGGTTTATAGGGGCTGAACACACGAGCTCGACTGGAGCCGGAGTGTTAAGGGCTGACAGGAACACTGGCGAAACTTTTTCCCTTGGAAGTCTTGCAACAGACTTCCAGGCGGAAATATTCGCTATTCTAGAGGTTGCCTTCAGAGAAGAGGTAAAAAGAGAAATGGAGAATAACATTGTTATCTACTCCGACAGTCAAGCGGCATTTGAAGCAATCACCAAACCAAGGATAAGCTGCCCGCTGGATCAAGAGTGTAGGGAAGCGCTGCAGGTGCTGGGTGAGAACAAGAGGGTCAAACTAGTATGGGTTCCAGGGCACGCGGGGATCACCGGCGATGAACAAGCACGTACTCTCAACGAATGGGCCTGGGAGAGGACAGTTGAACTGGAGCAGTAACCCATTTTACAGGCAGGCCAAGGACGGCCCAATTGCTGAACAAGAGCAGGAAGGCACTGAGCACCATCGTTGGCATTCTGACAGATCATTGCAGGCTCAACAGACACCTGCATTTGTTGAGAATAAGCGAATCACCCCTATGCTTCTACTGCAGAAGGGCGGAGGAAACCTACTACCACCCGCTGGGAGTCGCTTGAGAAGGAAGGTCCTAGGAGCAGTCACCATCCACAGGAAAGAGTTGGGGTACCTGAGCTGGGATGGTCTGCTCCTACTAACGACAAGAACGGACTGGTTTGAGTAGTTGGGTTGAGCAGGCGAGGATGGCGAAAAGGGCCACTAGGCCTACTCGCCGGGCTTTGCCCCCCTACCTTTAACATTACCATTACCATCACACCATTGTTCCCTTGGTCGATTTGCATGTACAGTGCTTTCAATTTAATTCGCCACACTTTCAAAAGGCTGTAAAATATTTATTTTTTGAGCTAAAAGGTCGACCAAAATAGGAAATATAAATATTTTCTTAACTGTCAAATGTCAAAATTATTGACATAACATACTTTTTTTTAATGGCACACCCTCACGTCACGTCCGCCAGCGGAAGAGACGAAGACGGCATCTAAGAAAAAAAAACTCAAGTTACCTTTGAACGGAGAATCAAAATCTGATCCTGTCATGTGACTTTTGGTGGAAACACCACACTCAACACAAAAAAACGCTTTGGTTTGGTGGATCAAGTGAGACTACTGACATATAACCTCTGACTTTTTTTATACGAGTTGATTCTGATAAATCTGCACATCCTCCAATACCAATCAACCGGAATTCCTTCTGGTTTTTCTCAAATACACAACTCTCACCAACTTTCCAGCCAGTTTCAAAAACCAACTCCAATGAAAAAACAGAACTTTCCCGAAAATCCTAAATAAATTGAGCACAAAAATAATTTCGAGAATAGCAATTTGATACCCGAACATTCTGAATATCACGAATTACGACACAGACGAACAATTCAACGAGTCCAAATGATACCATATAAATATCGTTAACAAAGATGAACTTTTACAAGAACTTGCCAACCCAACCACTTCGCCATTCAAAGTAAATAGTTAATTATCTTAGTTTATTATTATTGTGCCAATTATTACGAATAGAATATTTTTCAGGTTATGTGCTCTATCAACATAAATCAACCAAAGATATCTTTGGAGGATCTTGGTGGCATCAGATTTTCAGCAACTGACGTTTGAGGGTTGTCAATAGAATAAAGGACAGACTTCGGACTAAAATGGTCACGTGATTTTTTTAGCGTCATGGCTCAGGGTTAATTGATAGGAATAAGGTGGCGTCGTTATTCGTTCGGGTGTCGGACGAATCGGAGCCGACTAACGTCATTCTTGTCTGAATTCTGATTCGTCCGACATCCGAACGTATAACGATGCAACCTTATTCTTATTACTATCAAATAACCTTAGTCATGGCCTATCTTTCTCGCTGGCCTCGGGAGGGGAGTGGATGCGACCGATTAAATATTATGTTCTTTAATTCTATACAAGGTATAATATGATTGATATGTAATCTAATATCAATACTTAACGGATGGAACATAGAATTTATATGAGTGCACTTCAAATAAGTTCATTTTATAGACCTTACTTTATTTCACTATTGAGATAAGGTTTAATCAATCAGAACCTACCTTATTCAAAGCTCCACCTCCAGCCACAGCACCTCCAATCAACAAATACCTAATTTTCAGCACCCCTCTAAGTGCCTTCACAATAAACATTCCATATTCCCTCTTTTGAAACTTGTACTGTTGACATAAAAGGGGCCTTGTTCGGTCCACCGCTCGACCGCCCCACAACGTTGTAATGCCCCGTTGATACCGCTTTTGGGGCCCATACTTTAACGGATGATACGAGTAGGAACTGATAACAATACGGCTAAAAACAACGTTAGATAATATTAAGGAAAATAAACGGGAAATCAAAAGGTGATATAACCTAATTGCCGGATCAATAACAAAGAGTTTTGGACCTACCCGAATTTGCCTTTCAATAAATGCTCCATTTTGTGGGTGTTTGGTGTCTATTGCATTATAAAAAGTGGTGAAAATTGTGCTAGATTAGCCTAAAATGTTAAAAATTTGGAAAAATTACCGACACTACGGTTTCAGTGTCAAAAACTGACATTTTGGTGTTGGTTGACAGTTGAACGGCTGGCATGGGTGCATTCAGCAAATCAGTTGAATGTGGGACTGGTCTGAAGCTAGTCAACTTCATCGTAAAGGCGCTTGTGTTTGTATACTGGGTGTCAAAAAAAATACGGGTAATTTTACTGTGACTATTTTGAGGATTTATACCTGTGATTTACTAGATTAATGAATCAAGCAATAATTAGAATGGAGGTAGGTATACATAATAATGTATACAGCCTTGTAGAAGTATACAAACAATTATTAATTGTGACAATTTGGTTTATTATTCTCTTCTCAGTGCAGAAAAAAGATTTTCCGCAAGTGTAAGGTACAATAGTTTTTCTACAGACGTGCGGAAATAAATGCAAAGTCCAAAAAACAAATAAATAATATTAATAATGTCGGAATGTCAGATAGTTGATTTACACGTTGCCAAGCCAATAGAACACACTCGGATCAGGGCTTCAAGCAGCTTTTTGTTTATGTGCTATGCTATTGAAGTATGCGAGCCAAAAACTGAAGCTTGCGTGCCGACAAGTTTTTCCGCACCAGTGCGGAAATAGTTATTTTCCTAACAAGTTCGCAAAGTGATGCTTTCCCGCACGCAAAAGCAGTTAAGACGAACGACGCGAAGCGGAGTTCGGATATGCTTTAAGGGCGGGAAAGACACTTTGCGAACGTTTTAGGAACAATATTTTTTCTACGAGCGTTCACAGATTAGACACGAAAAACTTTAGATAATATATTATTTGAACGCACTTAAAAACATAGAACTTGAGAATAATGATTATTTATGCTTAACAATATATTTATATTGAAAGAACAGTTTGTGGTGGCAGCTGGAAATTGGATAATATGGGTATAATCAAAATCACAATTGATTTATTTTATATTTGAAATGCAAGGGCATGTCCGATCACTGTTCATAAAATTTCCTCTTTTGTCGCCTTATTCCCTGCTATTGGCAACACTGTTTTGATTTGACATGACACTCTAGACAGCTGCGTCAGTCAGTCTTCGTTTAATCGTTTATACTTTTATAAATTTGATTGTCCGTTTCTTTGTATACATGATCAGGTTTTTTTTATGCCAGTATTCAGCTCAAATCTTTCGAAGATTTCCGATAAACACAGTAGTTTGCACCGAAATCAAGCAAGAACAACTCACAAATGCCGATTGAAAGTCGTCATTATCAATGTTTGTTTACGTTACTGGCGAATGCGTTTTTAACGCAAAAAAAGAATTGTGTGTTTCATTTTGATATTGACTGAAAAGGAAAAAGTAACAAAAGCATTATTTTGTGCATTACAAAGTGTATTATCTACAGTTTGGTTGGTATGGAAACGAAGTTTAAAACAACAAATTGGTAGGTAGTTATTTGAGTTAACATTTGAGTGCGGGAAAAGGCTACTTTGCACACGCAAAAGAGTGTGCGAAGTGGTTACTTTGCGCACGCTCGTAGAAAAATCGAATTTTCCGCACGGCTGTAGGAAATAGCTATTCACCCAACAAGTGCGAAAAATTAGTTTTCCCGCACGAGTCTGCCGTTCACCGAACGACGCGTAGCGGAGTTCGGTGAAGCAGCCGAGGGCGGAAAAACATTTTCCGCAAGTTTTAGGAACAATATTTTTTCCACAGACGTGCGGAAATAAGGATATAATTCGTGATTTAAAAGTTTTGATGCAACTATAATGACAAATAGATAATAATAAATGTCGAAATGTGTAACTAAGCGACCATAGTTACCTCGAAACCTGGTTGCTGTTTGCTTATGATATTGTTAATTTTGACATATCCGTGCGGAAAAATTATGAAACTTTCATTTGAACATTTTTTTGTATGTTTGTAAATAGAGTTTCTGAAGGGGTGGCAGATTATGAGGAGAAACCCTGTACATTTTTTTGAAAATTTGTATTTTTACCAAATTCGTAACTACCCCACTTTGACCGTCACTATAACTTCTGTAATTTTAAAGATATCCATGCTCTCTAATAATTCCGATCGTCAACCAATGATTGTTGAAGGTTTTCATTCAATTCCACTTCGAAGTAGAAGTGACAGATTTTCGCCTGTATTCAAAGCCAAGTTTCCACCAAACTCAATGTGGATGGTAGCATATGATTCTCGTTTGGCAAGCGGAAATCCGTCACTTCCACTTCGAAGTGAAATTGAATGTAACTCAGGCATTTGAATCAACAAGATCCGGGATTTCACCATAATTTCCTTTTTCAAGATGCATGTTCTTATCTTCTTTCTGAAAATGCCTTGGGACACCTTATTCTTGATAAAATGAGAACCAACATTCAAGGTGCGGCAAAACAGTGCAGTTGCGATGGGCGGGTCACTCATCCGGTTTTCAGTCGTATCTTTTGCAAGCGGTCGTTCTTTCACTATCTCTCAGCGGACCTTCCATGACCGGATTTGAGCATTTGCGAATTTTTCCTGTAGGACGTTTCCGATCGACATGTACCAGAACACAGCTGAAATCGCTTCTGGAGTCAGCCTAATAGCCCTAATAACTGCACTGTTTGTTTTGCCGCACCCTGTAAATGTTTTTTTTATCGAATTATGACATCTCTGCAAAATAAAAACGAGAAATAAAAATAACACATCAATATATTGGTAAATGTAAAACTCTATATCGATACGATAACAATGCTTTTTCATTCGGAGTAAAATCTAAGTCACATGCTTTTACACTGAATCCGATTATACAAAAACATTAGATCCAAAATCAAAGTATTCCTGATCGATATTTACAAAATAGTATGAAAATTGAAACTGTTTGAAACCTACCAGAAAACCTACCTACTGTCGAATTATATGAGATTATTTAAACATTATCAGTCTCTACTTTACATTATGTAAATTTTTACCATCCTAGATAAAACCGGTATGACGCGCTAAATATGCTCCTGCAATGAGATGAAGTCAACATTTACCAAAGTAGTTAAAGTTACCGTTATAAACTTAAACAATGTCTAATTAGATTATATACATAACATACAGTGAATTATTTACAGAAAAATGATATGCTCAACTGAACGGGTAAAGATCCGAAAAATAGAATTTGCTAAAGCACCTAGAAGGGTTGAATTTTGCTAGTTCAATTTATCAGGGTTAAGCCTACCTTAAACATACGCTACACATTTTTGGCATTTCCACTTAAGGTAAGTAAAACTTCGTCAATATCATGGATTCAGACAATAATTTTTTGATTATTATTCTTGCACATACTTATATCACATCTAAAATCCATTTCCAGAAGCTCGATTTGGTTAAACAAATTATGGCAGCAATGAAATTAGTTGTTTTTGGCAATAGGACAAAACAATCCATAGCAGCATATTTATTGTCTTTAACTGGGACTCTCCTGCATATCATGATCACTAGATTTACCTACCACCATGGGCTCGCCCTGACTCCCACCCTGCAATGTCGGCGACGGACTATCCACTGCCCTAAAAGCAAATCCAGAACCCGGAGAGTCTGCACTGGACAAGCTTTCAGGTGTGCCAACTGAACTGAGGGAACCTTCAAAAACCTTTAAATAACTCTGTTTGGTTTTACCCTGGATCGGACTTACCAGGCAAGGAGTTCGATGTGGTGGTTAATAAACCCCTACTATCACTAGATGAATAACTGTACACCCTTTTCGGGCGCGGACTTACGGGAAAATCCACATCTCTGTCTTCCAGCTTGCGTTTGGCCCCTCCTAGAGGACTGGGTCGCAGGACCGGACTTTCGCTTCGCCGGACAAAAGTCCGACTAGACCGCGTAGGGCTTTGGAACCCGCACCTACTTAAGTCACATAAATAACAACTGAAGCGCAAATACAACCCTGTTATACCTAGTAGGAGAGGGGGAATTACACATAAAACTATTAACGGGCAAGTTGACATGTATGGGCCCCATCCGACTTTTGCTATCACCCGACTCGGCCATCAGAGATAAATCCTCCCAACTTTGCGATATCTGCATTGCACTTGTGATTTCTTTTTCGTGGCATATTTCGCGGGTATTTGATGTGACTTCGTGTTCCTCTTGGCGGAGTTGATGGATGCGGCGGAGCCCTGAGACCTATGGTGACGTTTTGGAAAAACAGATTTATGGGGACAGTGGGGACTTACGGGGGAGCCGGGCACTTGGCTGAAACTGGCGCTGTGTCGGCGAGACCGGGTTGGGTTGACTAGGCCGAATATGTTGGCAAAGGATTGGCTGCTGTGAAATTTTGGGAATTTTATTTTGGCGAAGCACAATAATGAGTTGATACTTATATTTTTAACATTGAGTTGTTACTCTAACTATAAATGAACGGTTCGCACTAAATTAGAACGAGTTTTTAAAGTGAAACTTTTTTTTGCGGCGTTGTGATAAATTGTCGACAATGGGGAGTGAATTGGAAAAAAGTGAACGTTTACAGAGAGAGAAGTGAAAATGAAGAGAACAATATACAGAAAAACACTGGAGCTCGATTTTTACTTACTTCAAATTGCCAGATTGATTCGAAACTTTGCACACTTTGACATTTCAATTAAGAAAAAAATAAAAAATACTATTTTTCTATCAAACGAAATCGTGATTCAGTTGAATTATCTGACTTGGCTTGTCAAACTGAATGAAAGACCGGTTGACGTTGACGCTTTGACGAGTCTATAGTGGTGCGTGCGAACTTGACTAGAAAATTATTTACCTCTATTTTTGTGAATTCAACATAAAAAGCTTCTTTGGTAAGAAACCTTGACTTTAAAATCTCATCAAATCATTTTTCAATTATAATCATTGAAACAAATTTTATAAGGAGCCTATCAATTTTATCCTGATTGATATCCTGTGTTCCGTTTCGACCACATCAAGCTATTAATCCAAAAATAAATTTTAATTTCAAGGCTCATAATAATATTTTCGAACATAAAATATGATTGTTATGTTGGAAATATTGAACTCAGGCAATAAACAGTAACTTGAAATTATCAAACGAAATCGTGATTCAGTTGAATTATCTGACTTGGCTTGTCAAACTGAATGAAAGACCGGTTGACGTTGACGCTTTGACGAGTCTATAGTGGTGCGTAGTTTTGACTGAGATCTCAGTTAATCTCAGCTCAGTTCGGTAAAATTGTCACGCTTTTGTCAAATTCAATGTGGATGGTAAAATATTATCATGATTCCCGTTTGGCAAGCGGAAATCTGTCACCTCCACTTCGAACTGAAATTGAATGTAACTGAGGCATACTGAGATCTCAGTCAAAAAGAACGCAGCTTTTATCAATAAGTTGGTGTTGCCAAGGTATTCTTGTCAACAGCTGTGTGCTGTGATTATTCATTAATATCCTTGAACCGTTCTTATGTGTGTATCAAAACTATCAAAATATTATCAAAAATAATATTTCCAAGACTATACTGGGTCAACAGATTGAAAATAGATATGACGTTATAGAATGAGAAAGGACTCAATATTTGTCACAAAAATTATGTACTGTTATATATGTATATATCTTTTGAAATTATCCCTTTCTCACACCCTCTTTCTCTCATTCTCTGGTTTTGAAGAAGGTTCACTTCTGCCACGTGTAATGTTTTCAATGTGGATTTTCCTTTTTCCAAGTACTTTTGAGGATTTTTTACAATAATCATTTGCCCATGGAGAATGATTTTGATAAAAATGTCTTTCTAGAGTTTTCAACCACTTTGTACGAAGTGTGTCCAATTTTTTTTCCTTGTTTTGGAACGTGCCCTTTTTTTAAGGTCTTTTTCGAAATTCTAGCGATCTTCTTTCATTAAAGGTAGTTTTTTTCACTTTTTGTGTTTTTTTTTTCGTTTTAAGAATCTTGTGATTATTTGTTCGGTCTTTTCAACTAAACTTTGTGCACGAACCACTGATGTTCTAGTTTTACAGTTTCTGTTTGGTTTTTATGTAAATGTTTGATCTTTTAAAAAAATTATTATACTCAGTTAATTTTCTTCATTATAGCATTTTTCAGGGGATTAACATTATTTATTCTCACTAGCCACTTTGAATCTTGTTTCACGCCCTTTTCACCCAACTTGATTTAATAATAATTTTATTGTTTTTTTCAAATTTTTTAATCAAGAGACGAGAATATAATAATATAATTATAAAATATATAATGATAATATAATACCTATAATCACTATTCAATTTTATAACTTTTGAGTTCCATTGAACTTGAAAATATGAATAAATTCCTTTTTTTTTGTGTTTTTTTGGTCCTTTCTTTTCCCCCAAGAAATTATTTAGAATGACTAGAATGAAGAAATAAACGATATTTAAACGAGTTTGTTACAAATACAAAACAAAATTATAATTAAAAAAAAACTACTGAACGTTTTTTTTTTATTCGTCATCACTTTTCTTAGAATTTTGAGTATTTTATCGGATCCTTTCCATCTTGTTGTAGTTGTGAAGAAACTTAAGAAAAGGATTTGAAAGCCAGACAGAACAAATTTGTAAATAAAAAAACTATGAATAACCAACGAAAATAAATCTAGAAAAATTTGCAAAAATAATGAAAAAGAATCAATCCACAAAAAAAACTGAACTTCCGGGGAAAAAGTTTTAGAACAATAAAAAAAAATTGTTAGAAAAATTATCAATGTCGAAATTGATGAAAATAGTTGAAAAAACACAATCAATGCTAGATTAATTTTTTCCATTGGTAATCACTTTTCCAAAAATTTGTATTTTTCAAAATCCTTCTCATCCTGTCAGTTTTTCTTAAAACCTACTTCATTCTCCAATCGTCTGGTTCTAAGGAAACTTGAAAAAAAGATTTAAAAGTGAAGAAAATTGAATAAGGAAAAAAAAAAAGGACCAACAAAAATAAAATACGTATCTAAATCAAAAAAATAATAAAAGACTAAAAAGACTAGGAAGTGACAGAAACTGAGACTGAGAAGACATTGACAAAAGAAAACAAATATTTTTAGAAAAATAATCAAGAGTAATAAAAAAATCGAGGAATACTTGAAACAGATTTTTATTTAAATAAAGGAAAATGAGAAAAATTTGAGAGGGACGTAAAATAATTGAGAGACAATAAATATACAAAACTAGGATAAAACTAAAGAAAAAATAAATAAACGATAAAATACGGAAAAAAATTAAAAATGTGAAAAGACCAAAACATTGAAAATGAAGGCACATTTCCAAGATAAATGTTTACAGGGTGAAACAGAAAATCGACACAACATCAAACGTCAGTTTTTTGAGCAACATACCCTTTATTATGTATCATAATTCATAATCAAATTTTCGACTTTCAAATAAATAACCAAGAACAAAAATTTCATAAAAGAAAATCCACTCACCAAAAAAATGGGAAGTAAAAAGTATCGACACCAAAAGTCAAATCCAAAAAAAAAAATAATTTTTGAAACAATGATAAAAAACAAAAAAAGGATTAAGAGTGTCAAAACTTACAAGTTCTAATATTTCCTAAACCCTGAATAAAACTAGCAGTCTGGCACCCTTGCCCTGGATTAATGTAAGGCTTACATTCAATTTGATTTCGAATTGGGACTGTCAAATTTCCGCTCGGCAAACGGAAATCAAGTGTGTTGTGTTCAAATTCAAAGTCACGCTTACGCCAAATTCAATGATAGCATACGATTCCTGTTTGCCAAGCGAAAATTTGACTCTTTGAAATCAAATTCAATGTAAACCAGGCATAACTTAACTACTCGCTTAACTATCAACAAATAAACACTTTATAGTAAATACCAAGCCAAAACATACATAAATAAACTAAAATGGCCTGTACTAGGCTAGAGTGTGCATGACATCCCAAGCGAATCCAACCTTTGGTTAGGTATCGAAAGAATCGTTCAGGAACCGATTCCCTATCGGTTCCAGGACTCATTTATACTCAGTGGAAACCGAAATTGATGTGCGCAGGACAATGATCGTTCAAAGAACGGTTCTTGGACGGGTTGGGACAACCCTATGAAATTCAGCCTTCTCATAAGATATTATGCAAAACTTTGGATCCCTTCAAGCCACACAAGCTATACAAACAATTACAGTGGGTAATAAATATTATTTTTACGGTTACCTATCCGATATTCGAATGGAAAATTGATACAGAGTCGTAATAAATGCCCCATGTTAATGATTTCCAAGGGTTCATTCACCGCGAATACAGCCAACCGTACCAGTACGGATTCAAATGGAAATGAATACAGCAGAACAGACACGAAAAATGTATTTTCCCTCGGATTTTCCGTTTAGAATAACCAAATTATGAGTCATGAATTCCACGATAACAAAAAGTTCTGGAATTTCAAATTACACCTAATCACACCAATTTGAGGAACTTGACTAGAAAATTATTTACCTCTATTTTTGTGAATTCAACATAAAAAGCTTCTTTGGTAAGAAACCTTGACTTTAAAATCTCATCAAATCATTTTTCAATTATAATCATTGAAACAAATTTTATAAGGAGCCTATCAATTTTATCCTAATTGATATCCTGTGTTCCGTTTCGACCACATCAAGCTATTAATCCAAAAATAAATTTTAATTTCAAGGCTCATAATAATATTTTCGAACATAAAATATGATTGTTATGTTGGAAATATTGAACTCAGGCAATAAACAGTAACTTGAAATTAAGGCAAAACTGAAAAACAACGATAACAATAAAAAAACAGATTTTATCAGCCAATCACTTTAGAATTAACGCCAAGAAAATTTATGGAGGATCAATACTTACGTAGTGTTGACACACTTTCCTGAATTTTATGCAAATAATATAAGCAAACGAGGGAAATAGTAATAAAAATACATCGATTGACAAGGAATTGGATCAAAATTTCCCGTACCTGGATGTGGAGCTGCTCGAACTAACAGTCGTCATGTTAGAACTGGATACTTCATTGATCATAGGAGCGCTAGAACACCTTTTCAATGGACCAGGAGCATTTCCAGGGGCCCCATCAACATCCATTGCAGAGTTGGACGACATTGGAGTGTCTTTTTCTCACAAGCATTGGACTAATATTTCGCCATTGGAACTCAATAATGATAGACTGATTTCGGAGAAAATACCTTCGCCCAACTTTTTGACTGGTTTTTGAAAATTTGGTTGACTTGATAAGGACAAAAATGAGCACTGGAAAGCTGGACAAAAAGGTATTTTTGACTTTTTAGCCACTGGAATGGACGATCTGTCAAAAGACAGATGCAAGGTTGCCGGCAGGATTTGGTCAAATGCGCAAGGCAAGCGAATTTGATTGGATAGATTTCGCTATGTTGAACTATTGTAGTGTTAATGATCGGCTGTAGATGCCGCTTAAGCAGTGAAACATATGATATTTGCGGAGATGCCAGCTTGTGTTGCTTTTCTTGATTTATTTCATTTAAATTTATTTTAAAATACCTTTGATCCAGGCATCGATATTTGGAAAAAAAATAAAGACTGAATTATAGATTCTTTTTCGTTTTCGTTTCCACAGTTTTATACAACAGAATACGCCGGTTTTTGGTGCTAGCATATACAGTGTGTCATATTTTATGTGAATAAACCCCTGTATGCCTGTATGTTGCTATCTGATTCTGAAGAAGTCTGGGTTCGAAATTTGGTACAGTCATAGAGCTAAAATATCAACTAAAGAAGCCGGCGTTAAAAATGCGCACTACCCCTTATAACGGAAGCCTGCCTTCCAGTGCGGTAATGTGTGGTCATAGCGCAGATGTCATCAGAGATTTACATCAGGGGTACATTCAATTTCACTTCGAAGTGAAAGTGAAAGATTTCCGCTTGACAAATGGGAAACATATGCTACCATCTACATTGAATATTTGTGTTCATACTCACGCTCAAAGAAGTGACGCTTATTAATGTGCATACAGTATATATATGTATATTATGTAGTAACCGAGGTAGTAACTATACATCGCAGGTTGTCCCATAACTTATTCGCCTTAGAGCAAGAGGTGATAATATAAACAAAAATACGAACATTTTTCCCATAAATATTGTGGCAAATAGAAGTCGTTAAAAAGATACAGGGTGTTAAATATGAAACTTCATTTTTGAAAAATGTCAATCACTTTTAAATGGATAATAATGATAACTGATTCAAAGTTGTTACATACTAGGGTATTCTATAAGGTGTGAAATCCGAATTTGGTATTAGTTTGAATTTAGCTTCTACAAGGCGCACTTTCTACGTTGTACTCTCAACACCCTGTATCTTTTCAACGACTAGTAATTGCCACCACATTTATTGGACAATTTTTTCTATTTTCATTTATAATTATCACTTGCTGCTCTATGACGGAGAAGTTATGTTTTTTATAGTATCATGCATATTATTCACGGCGTAAGAAATTCGCTTTAGAAGCTTCTTCAAAATACTTTACCTGATTGGAGGGTAGTGGTAGTAGTTCCTCAAATACGGCGATTTCCAACACCAAAGAAAACTCAAAACTCAACACAAATATGGATGAAAGTTGTTAGTAATAATGTCAACTAAGCGACTGTCCAACAAGGGGTGGTCTGCTTACACTCACGCACAAAGGTTCTCGACCTTATTTATTGAAATGGTGGCAGTTTTCTTCCACTTCCGGTTTTCCTATCCCGGAAGTAACTAACAATCATTGTTATTGAAGTTAACTTCCCTATTTAAAATGACAACCCCCATTTTAATCCTCATCTATATTCCCTTTTGAAAAATAAGATCAGTTTATTGAATAATATCCATGCCATCTTTGACCGTTTTGGAGATATTTGCATAGAAAAAATTACTTGAACACATGGCCAGTCACTAAACCCTCCAATTGAATAAAAAAAAATAACAGAGTTAATTACGCTTTAATACCCTTTTTTTCAAATTAAAATGTTTTTTTTTCAATTTCAGACATTGTCCTCTATCCAAAATTGATAGTTTTCAAGTTATTCACATTTTTTTCAATAAGGCAATTTTAAATTTTAGGTAAATAACTAACTTGAAAACTATCAATTTTAGCTATAGAACAATATGAAGAGGCAATCGAAAGACAAATTGGTCTTGAATTAATATTTGAAATTAAAAGAGGGGTTTCCATTTTAAAAAACTGTTTTTATTTTGTTTTCTATATCACCCTGTTTATTGTTGTGAAAAATGATGATGAATAACCACAAACCAGCACTTTTTATAGGTACTTAAAAAAGTTCATTACGTCCCATAGCCCCTAAGATATAATGCGTCGAAGTACTCCTAAACTGCGAGTCTGTTTCTTGAAATACATATAGACGGGTACAAATCGATAATAATTCTTTTCTTAAAACTTTCTAATTAACTACAAAACAATATGCCTCAAGACATGATTTAAATGAACTGTACAAATTTAAATTCTATCTATTAAGGCTAGATCACCAGAGATCACTTTTAATAAACGCAAAAACTTCAAATGCCAATATTTCGAAGGTGTAAATTTTGAGTTGTGCCAGTCTTATTCTTAGGGACAGGTGATATATCTCCAAAACGGTCAAAGATGTCCATAGATATTAACTCTAAGCATAAATATATAAAAAGGAATCTAAAATGAGGAATAAAAAAAATTGGGGTTGGCATCTGAAATAAGAAAGTTTGTAGCTACTTCCGGGATAACAGGAAACGGAAAACAGCCACTATTTTCAAAAACTAGTTAATAATAATTATAATAATAATCTTCATTAGCATAAGCTTTACAATAATCACTTCACAGATTTGCATAGCTGAATATAATTATTTAAATAAATAGATTCATAATAAAATTGACATAAATCTGAAAATAAATAAATAAATGACGAATAAACTGGATTACAGTTTCAGACGGATAATAAAAGTATCAAGTAAAATAAAAAAAAAGGTGAGGTAACAACACATCTACAGCATATTGAGTTGATGGGACCGAAGACACTTTTTAAAATCGAATATTTTATCACAGCTCTTGATGTTCACTGGTAAGTAACTCATCATATTCAGTTAGACCTTTATAAAATAAATTGTTTTTGGTTTTGTTTAGTCGAGAAGTAGCGACAAAAAATCTTCTTCACTTCGTGTTTTATGCATGGAGAACCTGATGTGGGTAAACTTTGATAAGCGCTTCACTTTGAAAAAAAAAGTGCATAATATTGCACCGATCTTGGTAAACCTTGTTTGTTATAGTATCATGGGTAAACCTATTCCGTACAAACAAATGGGACCCGATTTTTTTTTGGATTTAGTTTTGGATCTGCCAATAGGATTGTCCTGGTTGCCGTATACCTGTGCGTACGAAATAAATCCTTATCAATCTATCCCGTATATGGACAGTAATGATAATTTACCTTACTAAGTCGGTAAATAACTTTTTTCTACAACCGAGCGCAAAGTACCATGTTTACGCATCAAAAAGGAAGCGCAAAGTGTCACTTTTCCGCGGAGTCTACTTTGTCGCTCGCTGAATATGGAAACCATATTAGAAAAATGTCAAAAGTTTCTGCGACATTTGACAGCACAGTGGGCATTGAACTACATAATGGATTAAAGATGTATCACTAAGAACACTTCTTTTATGAAATGATAATGAAATTAAAACTGAGAAATACAAGTAGGGTTAATTATAACCAAATATTTGTTGTTGTTCACCGCTATGCAAGTTCAAAATGCGTTACTAGATGTCACCCCTTTTGTCAACTTCTCCCAATCTAAATTACTGAACAGCATTTAACAGATGTCAACAGTTTCATGAACAACGCGTATTCGAAGATCGTCATCGAAAATGAAAATATCTATTTCAATACAACTCATGTTTTTCTAAAATCTGCGGTTGTAGAAAAAATCTTGTGTGTAATTCGAGTGCAAAGTGAGATTGCCGCTCTCGCAAGGTAGCCGCGCTCCGCTACGCGTCGCGCGTCCATCTCCTTGCTCAGAGTGGCAATGTATCACTTTGCGCTCTTAATACACAAATAGCTATTACCTACTCGCGTGCGTGAAAGTGTACTTTACAGCACGCATTTGCGTGTGGCAAGTAGCACTTTACCGCACTCCGTGTGGTAAAGTTACTTTTCCGTGGTAAAGTTACTTTTCCGCACGTAGTGTGGTGAAGTACTTTACAGCACGCAAATAATTGTTTTGCTATAGTAACCACCAATGTCTCTAGGTAACCATCGTGTCATACTGAATATGAATGACATTTCTTTGGTGGTTACTATGACAAAATTATGGAGAGGCAGATTTCCATGTTGAAGAAAATGTGAAATTTCAGCTCAAAGGTAAAATTTTGTACCTAACACATGTGGAAAGTGTCTTTACCGCCCTTGACGTTGTGACCGAACTCCGCTTCGCGTCGGTCGGTCACTGCCGTCGCATGCGGTAAAGTATCACTTTCCACACTTGTTAGGTAAATAACTATTAAAATTACAAGTCAAAATATGTTTTCTTGTTTTCTAAACGAGTAGTTTGATGACATTTAACGCCTTTGTATCGTACAATGTTTTATTTCATACATTGAACAGTCTGTCCCGCATTCTTAATATGAGCAGAGATATCTCGATCCACTCTCCACTTAGGTAATATAAGGGCCGATTGTACAATTATTCAAGTATATCCTTGGAATATGCAATACTCCGTATAACCGTTGTTTGAGTTGAGGTACTCAAACATCGGTATAACCAATGATAATTATATGGGGTTATACGGAGTATGGCTTATTCCAAGGATAATACTTGGATTGTAGAATCGGTCCTAAATAGGTTACTCAAATTAGCCACATTTTATCAACTAAAGCCATTAGATGGCGTCAGCCAAACTATGCTACCACTTCCACAGCTAGTCAGATTCCTCTATGCGAAGTGTCATTTAGCGGACAAGTGGAGTAAATGTATCACATTTGCGTCATTTGGCGGACTGGTTTTGAGTCCAATAATTGAAACTTAACACTACAGTATGAAATAAAGAAAATACCGAAATTCACGTCAACGTGACAACACCGACCCCACAAACAACTCCGTCGGCGAGCGACAGCGACAGCGACAGAAGAAAACGGAAAACGTCAGTTAATTTCCGTCGCCCAAGTAGAAACGTTCACCTCTTGTGTTCGCAATCGCATTGCAATTTTACGTTTAAATCCACACAAAAGAAACTTTCACGTCGCTGCTTTCCGTTCAAGTGGTTTCTGTGCAATGGCTTCGTCACGCAAAAAACAGGACGAGAACAATCTGAAGACTCTGCGAGAACTGGCGGCTCTGCCTCAGAACAAATTTTGCTTCGATTGCGGCCAGAGGGGCCCCACTTATGTGAACGTTACTGTGGGCTCTTTCGTCTGCACGAAATGTTCTGGAATTTTGTAAGTACCGTTCAAATGTCTCTCGACACCTGTCTTTGGGTCAGTTTTAATTAGCGCGGTTGAGGTACCTGTTGGGAGGTAGATGGGGTTTTGTGTTTTGTAACCTTATTTTACTTCTTCTGTAATGCTAATGTTAATGCGTACGGTACGTCTCCCTCAACTTCCGATGTTATTTATCCAACCTAAGAATAAATCACGATTCATTTGGATTTGGGTTAATAGCTTTTTTAAGTACCTACATGTTGTCAATGGAATGGTTTTATGCTAAGGGGAAAAGTGTTGAAATATTAGTGTTTTGATTTTTCTCGAAGCACTGCTAATTGATTTGAACCATGAAATTTTAATGAAAAACCTTAGTATGTATTTTAAAACTAGGATTTGTGAGACCTCTCTCAGCATTGACCAAAACAGCATATATTTTTTCTATGACCAATTTAACAATATTATGTGTATATATTATTATTATACATCCGCTTTCTATTGGTTTTAATATAATCAATTTTAATTATTAGACTGGGCTAACCTAACCTCAATTTGTCCTCCAACTGTCAAAACGGTCAATTGTGCAGTGTTATTTTGTTATTTTATTTATTGATTAATTGATAATTTACGTTGACTTGAAGAATATAAAGTATTCATGAATAAGATTTTGAAAATAATTCAACACAAAACAGCCTGACTTTATGATTATTTGGAGATTCTAATAGAGGAAGCAACTGATGCAATTAATAGGGGATATCCGAGGAGATATCACATTCTTGTAGATGGAATGGATATAATTTTTTCAAGTTTTAAGTAGTCAAGTTCTTCATCTCTATCTATTTCTACATAACTACCAATCTACCTACCTTGAACTCATATGGAAGAGTTAACAGATAAATGATTCAACACTGAAAGGATGAGAAATGAAAGAGAGGCAAAACCGTTGCTTCCCTTGCATAGTTTGTCGCTATTTTGCGATATCAACTTCCGCTTTTATGACCGGAAGTTTTCAATAATGGGAATTATTAGAAAACATGCATAAAATATAATAAGATGCCCCTAGTGTTCTTTATGCAACCACCAATGTTTTTGATTAAATTATTATCATTAAAAACTATTTATTTTGATTTTTTCATCTCTTAATGTTCTCATCTCCTATTTGTGAAGTCAGTGAATTTTGATATTTTCTCAAAATTGTCCGAAATAATTATTAATAAGAACTTTATCATGCTTATTCGTTTGAGTCCGGTTCAATATAATCTAATATATAATAATGTCCCGAAAAAAATGTTTGAAAGCGAATCAATTAAGAAGGGCACAACCGATTTGGATGAAACCTATTTTATTGTATTCAAGTTAGTCATAAGAAGGTTTTTATATGAAAAAAATGCTTGAAAAATTCACAGGAAAAGTCGGAAAATCACTTTATCAATTTTATGAAATTATTTTACAAGATTAACACAGACGATTAACAATCAATTTTACAATTCGTTCACATGGTAACGATCTCTCCCGGAGATCAATCAACATATCGAGTTGAATTTCGTACTGTCAGGTTCATCACAAAATGTTTTACAAATTATTTTATATCAATAAGGAACCAAGTCAAAATTGAGCCTAAACTTTTTTGGGGAAAAATGACAACGTCCAACATTTGATTGAATATCTGAGGAACCAATCAACATATCGAGTTGAATCCGCTATTTACAGGTTCCTCACCAAATTTTTAACAAATTATTTAATATGAATAATTACGGTACTACTTCAGGAACCACTTCAAAATCGAGCCTAAACTTTCTTGGGAAAAAATAACGTCCACAATTGATTAAATATCTCCGGAACAATCAACAAATCGAATTTGGTACTGTCAGGTTCCTGACTAAATTTTCAACAAGTTATTTAATATGAATAATTACGGTACTATTTGAGGAACCAATTCAAAATCGAGCCTAAACTTTCTTGGGGAAAAATGACAACGTCCTACAATTATTAATTGAATTTCTCCGGAACCAATCAACATATCGAGTTGAATTTGTTATTGACGGGTTCCTCACTAAATTTTCAACAAATTATTTAATATGAATAATTACGGTACTACTTTAGGAACCACTTCAAAATTGAGCCTGAACTTTCTTGGGGAAAAAATGACAACGTCCTACATTTAATAGAATATCTGCGGAACCAATCATCATATCAAGTTGAATTTGGTGCTGAAGGGTTCCTCACTAAATTCCCAACAAATTATTCAATATGAATAACTACGGTACTACTTGAAAAACCATGTCAAAATCGAACCTAAACCTTAACTCTTGGGGAAAAATGACAACGTCCTACGACATTTGATTTAATATTTCCGTTACGTATTACCTATATGTTAGCATAATTTTGTTTTTTTTTCAAAGAATTTTGTTCAAATCCCAGAATAAGATGTAGGTACCGGAAAAAAATCAGATGTCAACAAAATGTTTTTATCAGAACTTAAAACATACAAATCGTATAAAAAGAACTCCCAAGTCAACCAAAACAAATGTTTATTTGACAAAAGATACGTTCCAAGCGAGGTTTTAAGTTCATAAATTAAAAAAAAAAAACCTAAAAAATATTGTCGGATATTCAACATATCATAACTGACGAGCCGTTGAAACGATTTCTATGATTTTTGATTTGTTTTTGCCCTGAATGATAATAATTAATAAACACCAGAAACTTAAAAAAAAAGAAACTATGAAACAAATTAATTTATGAAATTTGCCGGGTGAGCTAGTCTATAATAATAATAATAATATAGTCTAATCCTTGGTCTAATCAAATTCATAGATTAAATACATAATATAGACCTCGATATAGACTAAATAGAATTACAATAATTATTGCATTGAAAGAAATCAGACTTATTGGCAGACAATATCCCCTTGATAATTTAATCCTGAATTTAGAGCCCATAAATGTTGCAAGTTGGGGCAGTTTTATGGAAACTACCTTAACGGCACCAAAGAGAATTGATTATGAATCACAGCCATTTCGTTAATTGGCATTAGTCAGTGTGTTTGCCATGTCCGCGTCACAGTCAGCTGATCAATTTCAAGTTTCCTCTTATCAGATATACATTCTAATTTAGTCAGATATCGGCATAGTATTATTTAGGGGAAAAGTTCAAGTTCATGTGTCAAAAATGAATATTCTAATGTAGTCAAGAAGTAAATAGGAAATGTCAATACAAACTTGAAGTTTAAATGTTTAGTTTAGACCATCTGTCATTTATTCTTCATGTCCAATTAGCTGTGATTATTGATTGTTGGCTGGGTTAGGTTAGGGTTGTGTAATAACGTGTTTTCTTGACAAAACAATCTTATCAATATTCACGTTTTGGAAAACAATGCTTCATTAACCACCTGAGTCAGTGACTTATAAATTCCTCACTGATGCATGTTGTAACAATGAGTCAAACTTTTCAAGATAAAGATTGATAAAGTGGATATTTTCCGCATCACATCGTCCTGCCAAAAAATCCAATATAAATCAAGGTTCAAAATAAACAAATCTAAAAATACATATCACACTTTGTCACTGCAAACGCGGATGTAGACCTCGATGTAGACTCATTGTTCCCTAATTTTTAAGATTTGTCTTTGTGTAGTAATTTATAATAGACGACAATTTTATGGCTGTTACAGAGTGCGACGGAAATTGGCTTGTGTTGACCTTTGAGGAAGTTATTTTTATAAAAGGAAATTTTAAGCAAACTTGATATTCTATTAAGTTCACAAATTATAGATAGAGATTGAACGTATGGACGTTTGCTGTTTTGGCTGAAAGTGGGGTTATGGAAGGATAGTGACAGGTGGGTTGAACATGAGCTATAAAATATGGACAGGCTTTGTTGTGAAAACACATGCTAACCTCTGGTTATGATGGTTCATTTTCATCTAAATGAAATTAATGAATCCTTGCTTGTTTTGCAGCTTACTTCAATTTCCTCGCATCCTTGACCTAGGTCTTGAGTAAACCATTCACGTTCCTAATTGGCTACCTTAACAAGACCATCCATTTCACTTTTCGATAATTTTCAGCCCATAAAAGTATGGAAAGTGACAGTGAGCAACCAAACCAAAAATAAACACAAAAGTGAAACCCGTAATATTAGGCCAAGAGATATTGCTCACATTTTGTCGTACAGTTCAGTTAGTTGTTGCTTGGGCTTTGTGTAGTGAATATACTGTGAGTCACTTTGGATTGTTTAAAAATTAAAAGGTAAATATTACTCACGATTTGTCAATTTCCCAGGTGTGCTGGTAGAAATGGAAAGCAAGTAGATTCTGTTATTTGGACCATCATTGAGAAAATTTGCATGAAATGGGAAAGTTTGTAATTGCGTTGATTAATTAAGTGTTGTTTGTGAGATGAATGTTGATTTGGTATATGGGTGAGAAATCGATTATAAACGTTGTGACCCACTAATCCAATTAAAAATTTAACATTAGCCATTTTTTCAAATGATTGACATGGGCCTAAAATAAAATCCATGATCATCGACTTCAGTGGAACCGTCGACCATATGGTTTTTGGGTTCTGGTTTAGGTACCTGATCGATTGGGTAATTGAACATTCCTAGAAATGCCTCTTTGCGAAGCTCAGTCGATATTGTGAGAACTGGAATTTTCAATGACCGATTTCCCACACCTGTGAATGAATTACGTCACCTGTCACCGATGAAAAATGGGTTTATTTCCCACTATTATATATGTATAGTCATTCATTGAGCAAAACATTCTCTTGGCAACATAGCAAGATAATACAGCAAGCAAACCGAAAATGTCAGCTTGGGTATGTTCAAGTAACATTCTTCAGAATCACCGTCATTGCGAAAATGCATATTTATGCTGTACAGCCAGATTGGCGGATAATGTTTGTTACCTTGCTTTGTTATCCTGCGACAAAGTATTTTTTTATTAAGGAAAATATTCTATTGTGGACGCAATCTAGTTTGTGCAACAATGGTACCCTGGTACCACTAGATCTCCGGCCATTATTCATCCTTACCAAAACGGGTCGTACCGCACAGGAAGTAGTAAACACAGACTGGTATATTCATATCGCGACAAGCAGAGTAAGTGATGAATTTTAAGCAGGAGCTCAAGTGTCGAGCTAATTTATTCTGTTTGTTTTTAATTTTAAACTAGCAGAGGTGTTTCAAAATTTTACTTTCATTTCCTAATACTAATACAATAACGGTTGTGTGACTCATATCAATAAATTTTGGGGGCTTGGTGATAAGTTTTCATTTTTATCTCTGAAAAAGTAAATATACATTCATTTTTATGACTAATGTCCTTGCAACAGGCTGACCTTTCTACTTTCTACCATTCATCCTGCGTAATCAGACACGAATTGCGGAAATTTATCTGAAGTACCGTTAAAATGAGGGAAAACTGGCTAAAAACGACATTGACGTCACCTATAGATTTGATTGTCAAGGTGAAACCATCCGATGGTGATAGTATTTGCGGTTTTTAGATATTTTATACTGTGCAGTGTACCAGTTTGGTACTGAAGTGGAAACCTCAAACCGCGGATATTATTCTTTGTCAAGTGCCCGTTTTTTGGAGAAATGGAAACATTTCTGATTGCCCTCAAGAATAAAAAAAAACGTTAACCTATAGTAACTTGATTGCTTGGAATACAAATATGTAGGTGGTTGCCATAGAGCGGAAATGATAAATAAGTAACCCTTCTAGTTTCAGCCCCTTTTGGACGAGAGGGAAATGAAAAAAAAAATGTTTCATCTGATTATGAGTTTAATGTTAAACTAATGAAAGGGTTTAAGATTTTTGGGACAAGTTGAGTGTTGCTTTTTCTGGGACACCGTGTATATTTTTTTGATGATTATAAACGGATATCTCATTTGATTTCAAATTTTGAAAATATTGAATTCTTGTAACTTTTTTTGATACCCTGCCCTGTATATTTTGTTGATGATTCTAAACGGAAATATAAGTTTATGAAATATATTTTTTTATCAACATTGTTGTGTATTTTCTCAAATTTTCAAGCTCGAAGCGCAGTTTAGTTCAGTTGCCAGAAACTCGATTGTTATATCTCAGTTATTAAAAGAGATACAGGGTCGTTCAAATGGAGACAAACTAGCTCATTTTTATGCTCAACAAAATGTCCCTTTAAAATTTTTAAAATTCCGACTACCGTCCTACGAAAATATTAATAAAACGAATTTTCACAAGAACATTTTTTTATTTCCCAAGTTTTTTTTTTAAATAAATAAAATGATACTTTATCTCCTCTAGAAATGGCGGTATCAACATGAAAATATGTTTTTTCGCCATCATCAACTTTTTTAAATGAAGCTCAGGATATCTTAGTTTTCTCTTGAAGCATTGGAGTATGGCAATCATCGAAAAAAAAAATTATGTAAAAAATAAAATAAAATATTAGTTAATTATTCTAGTCTAACTAACAGTTTTCTTCATAAATCCGTCTTTATTTGTTTTTATTATCAATTATCTATTCAACAAAAATCCAAATAACAATCCAATATCGATGATCAACCTACACATAAAACATGAATACAAATAAAGATATTGGATCAATCTTGGTGGAAATTGTTCAAACATTTTACCAATTAGAAAAATATATTAAAAATAATTATTATGATACGTAATGCTTATTAAAAATTTACCTTATTGCCTGAGGAAGTCAGAAGGTAACTAAAAATAAAACAAAAAGTCCAGGGCCGTATTTGAAAAAATGAAGTTGATGATGACCGCTCCCAGGCCGAATTGTCAGATTTTTAATTTTTTGATATTGTCATAAAGTGGGAATGACAAAGCGAAATTAACTGACATTTTTTCTGGAACATCATGTTTATTTTTTTGTTTATTTGGCATAGAAATTTGACTGGTGGAAAAATTACGACTCAAAAAAAAACTCATTTAGTTTTTGAGATATGATTTTTTGAAAATATTGTTAATTTTGTCGCCTACACAAATTTTCACTCAAAATTTGTCTGGTATATTCAGTTAATTTTTTTTTTAATTCTTAACCACAATTTGCTGTTGAATCGACTGGTAAAAAAATTATCAACATTATCAGTTAGTTTTTGAAATAAGTATGATTTTTTTTTGTTACATACTGATATTTTCCTGAGACACTACGTATATTGTTTCGTTGTTTTTATGTTGAATCGACTAATGAACTAATGGTAGAATTACGACTCGCAAGGTATTTTTTTTTCACATTTTCATTTTGCTTGATACCAATTCATTGGGATATCTGGAAACTTTCAAAAAACATTTTTTTTTAACCATAAAAAACTTCAATACAGTCATTTAAAATAAAAATCTGTATGAAAAGGGAATCATATGATCCTTTTTAGTTAAGAAAACAGATTTCAAAAACTTTCACGTCAACTTCATTCATTCGAAATCTTCTAAAAAAAACGGAAATCTCATTTAGTTTTTAAAATATGTACCTATACATACCTATCATTTTGGTGTCTGAAAATGTTGATTTCTTGACATGTAAGCGGGTTCAAGTAACATTTTTTGACACCCTGTATATTTTTTTGATGATTCTGAACGAAAATTCGATGGTGAAGCGACGTGAAAAAAATAATACTAGATAGAGTATTATTTTATTCAGTTTTTGAAGTATAATTTTTTTTTATTAACTTTTTTTGTTGATTTTCTCAAATACTCAAGCTCTAATCTGAATTTACAAAGATGCTTTGACTACACCCTATTATATATATATTTTTTTGATTGATTGATTGATTGATTCGATGATGCAAAGTGTCATTTGGCGGAGTAGTAAAGTAAATTTTTATTACAGTATCTGATGTTATAAAGTGTCATTTATCGAACTAGTATTGAAAGAGGATCCAATAAGAGTACAAAAAACCGTGTTTAAAGAAAAATAAAACAAACCTCATCCAAATTTTAGCTGCGGAAACTAAAGCTGAGATTTGCCCATTAAGTTATGGAAATGTAGATCAATTTCGTCTTGATAAACAAAATGTAAATTTCACTATCTTTCGCGAGCTGAAGGCTGAAGCTGAAACAATTAATTGCAAAGGAGTCAATGACACATAGAAATACGGATGAGCAAACAAATTTTCGAACAAAGTAAGGATTTCGTTGAATGTTTTCTAAGCATATCATGTTTAAATAACAGTTTGGAGCACTCGACTATTATAATACCAACGTAAATGCATTTAACAGTTCAATGTCCCGCTTAGACCATTTTCTTATCAGTTGTTTGCGGTACCAGCATTTATATAACGTTTTCCAAATCGATTTTGTCTTCATCAAAGGTTAAAGAACGGATATGCGTCATCGTTGGTTATTAAAATTGCGATCAAATTTCGGGGCAACCTGCCAAGCGCCCCTATAATTGGCTACTTTGCATGATGAAGCCTTTCAGTGGGAGTTTATTCGGCTCGCATTACCCTTTTCTATAACTCGAAGATTCAGGAAAATCCCCCAAAGCCGCAAAATGACGCAATTCATGCTGATTACAGCTGGTGTCTATTTCCGTTGAAGGAATTATTTCTGAGGGCGGCTGATGACGTGTGATGTAGACAGGAGAAACTCTAGTTGGTCTCAATTGCAACGCAGATTAAAAGTGCATTTATTATCGTTGCTCTACTTATGGGGCTTAGCGAGGTTAAAATAAATATTCTTGGCTTAAACAGTAGGTTAATATTACACATTAGATATGAATAACCCCAATTATGTTGTTGAGAGGATTTATATTGGTCTATTTTTATAGAGCTAGTTTTTCATCGTTGTTATTCGCTACAATTTACTACTTGTCGTTCATTGTCCGAACGATTTTTCTTGAACTTTAACGATAAAAAGGTGATGAAATGAATTTGTTTTACAATCCGGCAACGATGGAACTATCAAAAGTTGACAGATGCGTCCACCAATGAGGTTTGAGTATCAGGGTCAACAAACCAAACAAACCATGTTTCCATGGTTGTCAGTCTTTAAGTAATTTCGTTGACTAAGGTATTTTCCCTTCGCATTAAAAATCTAATCTGGTGTTTGCCATAAATGAAATTTTATCCATCTCAACATTGGGTCTAACTAAAATGGCTTAGCTAGATAAAAATTATTGTTGGAACCTGTTATCTCTCTTTTATTTGGAGTTTGAATGAAGCGGAATCCACAACTCGGCCTTATGCTAATTCTAGTGGTTGAATGTTCTAATGTCCATGTATTTTATTTCATTTTTCGTTTAAAGTTTATTTAATTTGCCTTTAGTAACATTACTAGGACAATTTTAAAAGATTTTGCGGTTTTGTTTCACTGTCTTTTAAAAACATTCAGAAAAATAATGTCAAACTTTCTTTTAAAAATCCTTCGTCTTGAAAGGGATGATGCATTTTTAAGGTAAAAAGATTCAAAGGGATTTTTAATACCGTTTTAAATGTTTTGTCGCCAAGGGGTTATTTATTTTGTGTTTTTTAACAAAAAAACTATTTGCTTTTGAAACTAGGGAAAAAAGTATTGAAAGAAGAAAATCAACCCAAACTAGCCAAAAGAATAAAACATAGAAAAGAAGCTAGGTTGATGAAAAAAATACACCCTTAAGTCGTCCCAACCCTGTAAAATTTTTGTTTATCAACCAGTTTCAAAAATTTGTTTGTTTGATATGTCTCGAACACTTTTTTTTATCATATTATGCCAAATTCGTTTCAGGGGCGTACTTATAATAATGGGGGTTCAATGGGGGTAAAATTTCAGAAAATGATATCAGGGCATTTTATAGAGAAAAAATGACAACGGAATCTCAATCATCACAAAAAACACCCCTGTACACATTTAAAAAAAATATTGCTGTGTTGGTTATTTTTTTTGTTAATTATATATTATATATATACAGTGTGTCTGCTTAAGTTGGCCACATATGGGAAAGTTCTGCATGTTCCAAAACCTAAAATGCAACCATCAGATATTACATTTTTTCATTTGAATTAATGCATTGATTTAAATGTCCAATAATTAAAATAAGAGATTACTGTTTAATATTAATTTATTTATAAAATTTAATAAATTTAAAAAAGAAAAAAACAATCATTTTAATGGTAGTGTTTATTTTTCTTTATAAAAATTTTCGATATTGTCAAATTTTACTCTTGAGTGAAATTCATATTTTTTGACAAACCTCGTATACGACTGAAAAAATGTAATATCTGATGGTTGCATTTTAGGTTTTGGAACATGCTGAACTTTTTATAAAGAATAACTTTTTTTCCTAAAATTAATAATAAAAAAGTTTCTCATATGTGGCCAACTTAAGCAGACACACTGTATATATTATATATATTATATGTATGTTGATAAAATCTCTACATGAGTGTTTCAAACAAAAAATCATCGTCACCTTATACAGGGTGGTGCAACAATGGGTTTTAATTAACGATTTTTATTAAACTTACGAGCTTACGACTATTTTATTCGGGCACCTTGTAGTTAAGAGAGTTGAAAATTTGTTCAGAGGGGTTTTTGGCGATGCTGATTTAGATTCCGTTGTCATTTTTTTTCTTAAGAATGCTCTCATATCTTATAAACTTTCACAATTACCCATTATTATACGCCCCTGCATGGAAAATCGGTTATTAAACAAAAATTTCACAGGGGTGGGAACACTCAAGAGTGGACACCCTGTATTAACACAAAAACTAAATCAACTTAATCAAGGCTTATCGTATGAACGACTCAAAAATTAAACAATATAACCAAGAACGAGAAAAAAAACAGTGAAAAACGTTTAAAAAAAATGTGAAGAATGACTGAAAAAACTAAACAAGGTTTGAAAAAGGTGGAAAAATGTTGTAAAAGTTATTGAATGGAGAAAACCGACCCAAACTAATTGAGAGGAAAAAAATATTGAATGTTAAAAAAGATTATAATAGCAAACAATGATCCAATCGAGGATCCAACCAAAGTTCATGAAAAAAAATTATACAAAAGTGGGGAAATAAGTTAAAGTGATTACTTAAAATTATATAAATTTGTCTCTATTCATATTCCTCAACAGCGAAATAATTTTTTTTAATTTATAAATAGACTGGGGCAAAATAGCATAAACAAATTTAAACATTCAACATTTTCATTTGATTTTTTTAACGGATTGTGGAACTTGGGTATATTTTCTTAAAATGGAATTTGGCTAAGCTTGAGTAATTTGCAACAACTTTAAAGCCATGTTTAAAGCCCAAATGGTAGACTTTTTGTATACAACTCTTCAAAATCGAAATCTAAAGTCCAAGAAAGACATTTCATAGTTTATTGGTAATGTAGTTCGCTGTTAGTTATTCAACTAGGAATAAGTTGAATTAACTCAAAAAACCAGCGGTAAATGTTTAAAGCAATAAAAATACTTATTAATGACGTAATTCAACATACATTTTAATTATAATTTGAGCACATTTAATTTAATTGAAGATATAAAACTTTTTCCTGGAGAAATTTGCGTACGACTTTGTCTCAATTTTATTTATTGAGTAATATTATTAGCATTATAAGTCGCCACAAACTAATTTGATTAAATGTAAGGTGTAATAATGTAGACAAATTGACTATTCAAAAATTTAAACAGTTTTAAAGTTCGAGAGCTATCTTAGACATTCCCACTTGAGTAGTTTATTTTTAATTTTAGCCCCTTCGCGTGGCGCAAGAGCTCTCTAATGTCTCAAAAGGTGCATATTTTGAGATCTTAATAAATCTCCGGTAAGAAATCCAAATTAAATACTTTGTTAGTCCAAAACTGTACCGAGTTTAAGGATCAGATTGAAACACCATAAATAGAAACCCAAATCTGTATTTTTTTAATTCATTATCATAATTATTATTGTCAATTGAAAAGCTCACATTCTTGTGAACGATAAAAAAAATTAAAAGCACCTTTAAAACTTCATTAAAAATTTTATAATGCCTTTAATGCATAGAAAGGGGTCTTAAAAATCTTTTCATGTTATTTTAATACTGCTAAACCGCTATTTAAACTATTAGAGGTTTTAAACATCACAAATTCGTTTAAAATCTTTAAAATTCTTCACTTTTCAACGTTAATTGAATATAATTCCTCAGGCTTTTGAACAATAGAACATAGAACTGTCATAAGATGCAATTATAGTAACTTTACAGTAAAGGTATAAATCAAGTACCTTTATTACCATGAGATGATGCGAAGAACATCAATTTAATCGAGTATAAGTTAATAAATTACGTTTATAGATTATTCCATCAACTATGCTATAGACAAAAAAAAATACAAATATTTATCTTCAATATTCTCCTACTCCATTAACCTGAAGCAATAATTTCCGAGTTACATAAACGTATGGGACATTGTCTCCAAATGTGGCAAGGGGTATTTAAACTTGATTGTCCATTGACCCGTTTTGTTTAAATTAAGGTGCTAAATTGGCGTTCAAGGTTTTCATTGTTTATTGTTAAATTAATTCATAAGTGAGGACGTGACACCTGAACTGATACAAAATTGGAAACCGAGGATCAATCACTTAGTGCACACACAGTTGTTAATTGGGTGAGTTAAAAATTGAATTTTGCATAATAGTGTCAAGACAGGTTTTTATTGATTTACATGTACATGGTCAATGTCAAAGAGTAAAGTGCGGCGTCGCATTCCGTAAACTTGTTCTTCTGTTAATTAATACGTAAACGAGTTTAATTTAAAGCCATATAGATCATCGTAAATAAGAATGACTTCATTTTGCGAATCATGAAGTGGGAGGATCTTCTCGGAATACGCAACCTGTCAGAAGACGGTTTTCTTGGTTTTATTTTCAGGAACTGTTAACAAGAAGTGCTTGAAATGCCCATTTTGCGCCGGAGTAAACAGCTTTCTGTCTGCTGAATATGGAGAAAGTTCCATTTAGTGAAGTGTACTTTGTCTATTTGAGCTCGGTATAGAAAGGTTCCCGGTATATCGACATTATTGTAACTTGTTAGGAATGTTTCTTGTTCAAAAAGGCAACAATGTGAAGAGGGTACCTCAGGTAGTCGATTTCTTGAGGGGACGTGATGAAAAAAAGCACTCCTTAGTGGTTCGTCAATATGAGATTTTTCTGGGCAATAAACAAATTTCCAATACATTTTACTGGTAAGCAAATGATGTTGAATTTCTTATACAGCGGTCAAGGTGTGAGTAATTGTGTGATTTATGTTTTTTTGGGGTTATTTTTCCACCGAAGGTGTAAAAAAGTAACAATAATTATTTTTTTCAAAGGTCTCATTCAATTTTCAATGAAAAGGTCTCTTGATTTTTTTTTACGATGGAAATACATACATACACACATTGTTCTCCAAGTCCGGCCTTGGAAAAGTTGAATCCGCTCCAATGACTCAAAAAGTTTCATCATGATACCTATTATACCTATCATACACCCTGAAAATGTTGTGAAGGAGTTTTCAAAACACAGGGAAAACTTAATTTTTTATAATTTGCACACACTATATTTTGGAAACGACGTATTTCTGGCCTTATTATTATGTGTGACATCTCAAATGATTGTACTACAGGGTGATTTACGGTCTATGGTACCTTAGACGTTTACGGGGAACCAGTAATGGTATCGTTCTGAAAATTTGATCATATTTTTATACATCAGACGATATCGATCTAAAATGTTTTGTTAAATTATTGTGTTTTCTGCTTCTTTATTGTTTTTCGTTTATTTTTTCATATTTCCCTATATCTTGAGCGGATTTCAAAGATCAATCAATGTTCATCTTTTTTCTTTAAAAAGTAGCTTCAATCAAATGTCTGTTTTCTGTTACTACGGTTTTTGAATTAATAAGGAGATGAAATTTTGGGAATAGTTCACTAATATTCTGTGTTTTACTTGTGTGTATAGGATTATCTGTCAAAAACTCAATTTTCTCAAATGAAACCCCTAGTGTATTGTCAAATATTCTTAAAGAAAATGAAATTCCCTTTCAAAAAATGATATGGGAGGGTCTGATACCGAAATAGTCGCGTTTTTGAAATAAAAACGAATTTTTGTAAAAATATTATAACCTTCCTGCTACTTTTTCAGAGAAGCGGCAACGTCGCATCGCTGAAAACATTTTGGATCGATAGAGAACGATTCCATTGCTGGTTTCCCATAATTGTCTAAGGTACCATCAACCGTGAATCACCCTGTATTGTTGACCAAGCGCTCGGGAACACCTTGTATATTACATGAATAAGGTTTCAAGGGTACGAACTTGATTTTTTGAAGCCAAAGCGATGTTCTAATTTTTACATTCTTTTCCATCTTGACAAAGCTCTCGAGTTTGTCAGAAAAATAAAATAGTTGTGTTTATGGACTCGGTTAATTGTTATGTTGGCATCCTTGTGTAAAATTAGTTAAATCAGAAATTTTTCTTTTCAGAAATAAAAAGGGTGCATGGTTTTATAAAAATTAAGATGTCAGCCCCGCGAACGAAATTCGTTTCTATTGCGCAGTGACGTCATCTGTGTTGCAGTTTCAATGATTTCATAATGATATGCGGATGCGGTACGTAGCTGTTTGTGGTTGTTAACAAAACAAATAGCGATAACCGGGTAGCATTTAAACATTCCGGTATAGGATTCGGCTGCCGCTCAAATTCTATTGGTCGATTTTAAGCTATTCGACTAATCAAAGGCGAAGTGCCGAAACCAATACCAGAATGTTGAGCGGAGCTGAAATTCAGGTCGGAATGATGCCCTGCATTTTGCGCGCACTTTGCTTTTGTATCTTAGCTATTCAACCTATTACAAATATACTGTATAAGCTCATGGTCACGTGTTGCTAAATATAAATAATATAGAGCATTTAGAAAAAGTTACGGAACAATGTGTTTAGGTGCAAAATGAAAAATGGGAGGGATGTAATAGATTGGATGGCTGAATGCTGGAAAAAGAAGGCTACAAAACCCTTTGACGATTGTTTTCGCCCTTAAATCCCCTTGTATGGTACGCATGCAAGAAATAATTTCAATAGAAAACACAGTATTTTTTAAGTTGGTATGAAATACTATATGGGTCAAATGAAGTGACGTCATGGCTAAAGTATATGCGTTTTCTTTTGTTGAAAATTTCCATGTCTTTATTGCATAAATGTGTATGAATTGGCATAGAACGTGAACGTATACTCCAAAGAGTCCTCAAGAAAAAGGTTAAAAGGATTTTGAATTGCGTAATCTGGTTAATTCTTTTAACACCCTTGAACTATTAAAAACCTGGATTGTGTGCGTGTGTGATTCCCAACAATCACTCTTTTTAGTCGGATAATTTTGTAAATCAATAATTGAATTTTGTGATTCTGCCAATATTTCCTGAGAATAGTTGCCAAATTGGAGGAGAGCCAAAGTATTAGAATGAGTACCAACTTTAATCGAGTCTTCAAAAAATTAAGGAGATCTTGATCATTCACCTCGGATGTCGATATAATATCGATACAGAACTCATGATTACTTTTTTGGGGCACCATCACCGAGGTTCGGCGCAGGCTGGCACAGCCTTGAACGGTCGCCCGTCGGCTGAGTGATATCGCCCGTACCAGGGTCACTTTCCCGTTCAGTGAGTCGGCTCTTTGACTCCTCTTATCAATGCACTTTTATCACCAAAGCTGCATATGGCGATATGCACACATGACCTTCGAGCTTCCATTAGAAATCGTAATGCAAAATGAGACCAAAGTCCACCTGATTCACCCAAAGGCACGGCTATCGGTTCATCGATGCACGAGCCAGGCTTTGCCTTGAAAATTAACAGTCAAGCTTATATCAAATCTAATTAACACTAATCTGGGAACATTTTCTATATAGGCGCCAATGTTGCCGATCCGATTGACTGTTTCCGCCACTAAGGGATTTCTATTGAATTCTCCGGTTCAGTCATTTAATTTTTAAGCAAGTTTTATTTTCCTTATGAACAATTTTTTGTTGTTTAATTTCTCTTTAATAGCCTTGTATCTTGATTTATTTATTCTTTTTAGGATATTGTTCTTCTATTTTATGTGCTGTGTGTAGTTTCAACTTCCACTTCCTTTAGGTCAAGAGTTAGTGAAACAGCTAGAGAAATCAAGCAAATTTTAAAATAAAAAATAACGAACAGGACAATAAATTTTTTCTTGTTTTAATTTTTTTCTTTCGGAATCTTTTATTTTATTTTTTTTTCAATACATGTAGGACAAATTCAATAATGAAGAGAAAGTAGGCGCAGAGATAAATCATCAAGACTCTTGGAATGGGATATAATCTGAATCCAATTTTGAAAAAATGAAGAAATAATAGTCAAGACAAATAAATGTAAAACTTCCTTGAATGACACTAATTTAGAAAAAAATTAAAAGGTCTAATCATACAACGGAGAATATTGTTTAAGGATTTTAATCTAAAAAAAGATTGTTCTGTCAAGATTACATTTCTTGAAAATGGATAGAGTACTTCCATTTATTCTTGTGATTCATCACAACACTCCTGCTTTCATTTTTCATGTAACAAGCAAATAAATCAAAGTTTATCTTTGCATCTTGAAAGTCCGAGCTTGACCATTTAATTATTGTAAATCAAACTATTTCTCAAGTTCCTTGTCTTGAACCTTGCAATTCTTCAAACTCATCAAATTCTAAAGCTTTGTTGCTTTATGTAAATCCGAAGGTCACGTTTGTATGTTATTATTTAGCACATAAATATTTAGTTTGACTTGCCTTATTTCAATGTATAATCTCGTTTGTTTGTTTATTTTGTGTTTTATCTGAAAAATGTTTAACAGGAGCAAAGTGCTAGAATTAAAATGACGCAATCCATTTTCGGGTTTCGATAATCAATTTGCTGGTACGTTTATAGAGCTTCCTGTGGCCTAGTTTGATTATTTTTTATTCCCGAATAATTGATTGTGCCATCAATTTGTGATTTCGTAATTACTATCTAATTCCAGTCATTGGCAAGGGTCAACAAGGTTTTGATAATAATAATATTATGGTGTGGTTTTATTCATAATATTTTTATACAAGTATTATATTATTATATTTCATAAACAAATTTCTCAATTGATGCTATTAGTTTACTGTTTTGATAATGTAGGTATGTTTTTTTTTGTTGGTCCATACAGAGAACCACTAATTTATCAGAATTTTTAAATATCCTATGATTTTTGAGGATCATCAACAGGTTCGAGGGAGGCGGATCTTCTGGTTTTCAGTGCAGAGCTGCCAACAAGTTTAACAGTATTAAACGTAGTTTCCATCCATATATAATATTATCACCGGTCATTTGGGGTCATTAGGATTTAATTAAAAAAATCCTCAATCCAACTTGACCTTATAAAAGATAATCATTTAATTTTTGAAGATTGAAGCAACATCTCATATTGAGTATCTCTTTCAGAAGAGGCATCACTCCTCCACACAGAGTGAAATCGATTTCAATGGCGACATTTACAGCAGACGAAATCGACACAATAAGAACCAAAGGAAATGATTATTGTAGAAAAGTCTGGTTGGGTTTGCACGAGGGAAACCCGCCGGCTTTTGCAGACGAACAACAAGTCCGGGATTTCATGATTGAAAAATACGAGAAAAGAAGGTAAGGATTTTTACCTAGTCTTTTGTCACAGCTTAAATAACAACATTTAAGCTGTGCTTTTGTTGTGGTCCATTGAAGCAGAGAATCCATTGTCATTGTGTATTGTTTTGCTTGATAATGGAAAGTTGTCGGTTGATAACGAGAAAATCTTTTACGAAAACATAAAGTAATTCCCTTTTAAAACTACGGATGTCATTAATATAGTTTCGGTGTGCCATAAATAAATTCGACGTCCTACGAGTCCATTGAGTCTATTCGCCCACGTTTTTCTATGGGCTTTTTTTCAGATGCAGTCAGTGCATTGATTACGAAAAAATACCGTTCGAATTCGAAAATAATTTGTCGAATGAAAGGATTTTGTGTGGGTTTGGTTGGATTATTGCCTGATGATAGGATCCGGTAATGATAGATTTATCGGTATGTTGACATTGATCGTACATTTATTGTTCATATGGATTGTTTTAATGAATTATATTTAGAGTTGTACCAATTTTTCAAAAAACACATTACAATATTACAACCCTGTATAACCTTCTAGGAACATGACCCAAGAAAATTGTCCACTCACGCCTTTAGGTAAAGAATAAAAAATAAATATCCCTATTAATTAACAACAATAATTGCATTCTTTTTATTTTCATCGATGATGATTTTTGTAAACAAGACCTCATTACATTGGATTTAACGAGAGAAAGTTATTGTTGATTCAATTTCGATCATCGTTTTCGCTTTAGAGAAATTTGAATATGCCCAAGATTAAAGAACATTTAAAAACATTCTCATTAAACAGAGACTTAAAACTGAATGTAATACAGGGTGTTCATTTAAAAAGATAGACATATTGGTGAAATTCGCTGAGACACCAACGTTAGGTTTTGTACGAAAAATTGGGTGGCGCTAGTTTAATCCCCTGACCAGCCCAATTAAATTATTTTGAACATTTTGACGTAATTTTTTCAAAATTTGACCTTAACGTTCCGGAATAAAACTCATTGCAAGTTGAAATGGACAGGATATCTTTGCCAAAGAGCACATAACGGAAGAAGTTCAGTTATTGGGCAAAGTAAAAAAACCCACACTTTCTAACATCTGAGATCTTAAATGCAGAATCCGCACACTATGCAGGCTAATATCTATTGAACCTGCGTCATTTCCTGCAGAGTTTTGGATCGGGTGCTATAAATAGGAGGACTTGGTATGATTGGTATGGCCACCTGCAACGTGCTAAAACGGGAGGGATTTTTGCCCTCTTTTATGAGCACTATTCAGTGAATTAATTACATCTATAGTTCATTAAGACATATTGAAGGAAAGCGGAACGTTATTAGCTGGCGGGCTTTGCTCTCGCACTTCCATACGACGGCACTAAAGCCAATTGAGCGTGGGGTGAATGCGGAATAATTCAATTAATTTTGAAACCAGAGGGAAATAAACTGAGTTCGATAGAGTAAAATTGAAAAACTTTAATCCTGGTTTAATCCACACGTGTGTGACCAAGAGAAAGCTTAAAGTTCCAGTTTGGTCGATAAAACTTCCGTATACAGGGTTTTTCACTTAAAACTCCGCACGTCAATATCTCGGAAACGAATAGGAATCTTTGATTTCTGTAAAAAGTAGTCAAGTAATTATTTTTCACAGTCAAAAAAATTCGACGCCTACCAAGAGTAAAGCGTCGCGACGCATCGAAAATATTAATCGATTGCAGGGACTTTGAAATTACGCGCATGCGAAAGTACGAGTTATTTATAAACTTTTTTGTTATTCAGTCGAACTCATTTATTCTACTCAGTTTTGAGACATACAGTGTGTCCAAGATAAGGATGTCTATCATGGGGATCTTGAAAACCGTGAGTGATACAAGGTCGGTTAAATGGAGGCAAAGTTGCGTATTTTGATGCTTAACAAAATTCCGTTTTAAAAGCCAAGAAATTCCGACTATGTCCGAAATTATCCAAAAAAAACCGAAATTTTTCAAAATTGTTTTAATTTTTTTCTGACCACATTTGAGGAGATATTTTGAAATGAATGGAACTTCTTCATGGCCACTTTTTGCCCTTTATAAGAAAGCGTTATTAAATTGAAGAACCGACGTTTTGTCTATGAGCAGCCATCATCAACTTTGTTTTTTTAAATACGGATTTTTTATTACGGATTTTTTATTACGGATTTTAAGAGCCTCTTATGTTCCTAAACCAACGAGGTATCGCACTAATTGAGAAAGAGGTGGTTGTTTGTAATCCTATTAAAAATGTATTTTTTGTCTCTCTCTAACACATGAGTTCTTATGGAAAAATCCATCAACATATTTTTTTTTGAATAATTGCGATACATTGTTGGTTTAGGAACATAAGAGGCCCTCAAAATCCGTCATAAAAAATCCAGGACCGTATTTAAAAAAACAAAGTTGATGATGGCTGCTCATAGACGAAACGTCGGTTCTTCAATTCAATAACGCTATCTTGTAAAGGGCAAAAAGTGGCAATGAAGAAGTTCCATTCATTTCATAATATCTCTTCAAATGTGGTCAGAAAAAAATGAAAACAATTTTGAAAAATTTCGGGTTTTTCCGGATAATTTCGGACTTAGTCGGAATTTCTTGGCTTTTAAAACGGCATTTTGTTAAGCATCAAAATACGCAACTTTGCCTCCATTTAACCGACCTTGTATCTCTCACGGTTTCCAAAATCCCCGTGATAGACATCCTTATCTTGGACACACTGTATATCTCAAAACTGAGTAGAATAAATGAGTTCGACTGAATAACAAAAAAGTTTATAAATAACATGTACTTACGCATGCGCGTAATTTCAAAGTCCCTGCAATCGATTAATATTTTCGATGCGTCGCGACGCTTTAGTCTTGGTAGGCGTCGAATTTTTTTAACTGTGAAAAATAACTACTCGACCCCATACATTGACTGCTTTTTACAGAAATCAAATATTCCTATTCGTTTCCGAGATATTGACGTGCGGAGTTTCAAGTGAAAAGCCCTGTAGATCTCTGATGGCGAGGAAATTGGCATATCCTCGGGCATATCATTTCCGAATGATGAGGCGATTTGGATCAAATTCAGTGATGGATGTTGAGTGTCAAAATCTATGGTGATTGTCTACTGTTAGTGTTGTAAAATTTCCGGAAATATTTCGGGAAACATTGGAAATATTTGGAAACATTTGAAATATTGAAAATATACAGGGTTTTTCACTTAAAACTCCGCACGTCAATATCTCGGAAACGAATAGGAATATTTGATTTATGTAAAAAGTAGTCAATGTATGGGGTCGAGTAGTTATTTTTCAAAGTTAAAAAAATTCGACGGCTACCAAGAGTAAAGCGTCGCGACGCATCGAAAATATTAATCGATTGCATGCTAAAGTACATGTTATTTATAAACTTTTTTGTTATTCAGTCGAGCTCATTTATTCTACTCAGTTTTAAGATATACAGTGTGTCCAAGATAAGGATGTCTATCATGGGGATCTTGAAACCGTGAGAGATACAAGGTCGGTTAAATGGAGGCAAAGTTGCGTATTTTGATGCTTAACAAAATTCCGTTTTAAAAGCCAAGAAATTCCGACTAAGTCCGAAATTATCCGAAAAAAACAGAAATTTTTCAAAATAGTTTTCATTTTTTTCTGACCACATTTAAAGAGATATTTTGAAATAAATGGAACTTCTTCATTGCCACTTTTTGCCCTTCACAAAATAGTGTTATTAAATTGAAGAACCGACGTTTTGTCTATGAGTAGCCATCATCAACTTTGTTTTTTCAAATACGGTCCTGGATTTTTTATTACGGATTTTAAGAGTCTCTTATGTTCCTAAACCAACGAGGTATCGCACTAATTAAAAAAGAGGTGGTTGTTTTTAATCCTATTAAAAATGTATATTTAGTCTCTCTCTAACACATGAGTTCTTATGGAAAAATCCATGAACATAATTTTTTTGAATAATTGCGATACATTGACGACTTTTTATAAAAAGTCGTACGCACAAGTTAACCCCGTCAAGATGCAAACTAAAAGAAGCAATAGAAAAATACTTTTTTTTTCACTTATTCCATAAACCGATTATGCAGTTCAACAATAAAGACTTCATTTGGCGGGACCGTCGGCGTTATTTATGATCTGGGTGGCGTCGAATGCGACAAAATACCAAAGTTTAGATTTTTCGCTGGTGCACGTGCAAAAAAGCTTGGTTTTGACGAAAATATGACACATTTCTTTTTAAATTACGAGTGTCATCAGCGGTGTTTCTACTAATATGATGGTTTTTCAAAATAAAATAACAAGAATTATTTGCTTAACGTCCGAATAACATGTAATATAAAATATTTACAATGTTTCCAATATTTCCAATATTTCCAGTAGGCCTTTGGAAATTTCCAATGTATCCATTTCCATGGAAATATTTCCGATTGAAATATTTCCATTTACAACACTATCTACTGTAGTGCTTTGGTAAACAATTCTGTGAATCGACAAAGACAAAATTCCATGTTATCACATTGATTCTTCAAATTTCATTTTGGGCAGTTTAGATGTTATTAACCCAAAACAGTATCAACTAATTCCAAAAAAAAAAATACAGATAAGTTCAGCATCCCACTCATCATCGGAAATTAGCCTTATCAATTTTTATTGAAATTTTGTATGACGTGTTTTTGACGCAATTTGTATCGAATTTCTTTCGTATATATTGACAATGGGATGGAGGATCCAATCAGTTGCTATTGTAGTGTCCTATTGAAAAGGTAATCAACTGTTGTGAAAATCATTTAATTATTTTGGGGGAAAGTATAAAAGTGAATCATTGCATTACAACCAAATGTCTGTTTATATGAGCCAATATCTAGACAGCTGATGTGTTTTGGTATCGATAATCTTTATGGCACCAAATCTATTCAATCGCGAGTGGGATGCGACCTAATTCGTGGATGTGACAAGTTATCGAAATGTGTATTTGAGTTCGTTATACAAAGACTTACTTGTTTTTATAGCCGTAATAGCTCAGGGTGAGCGTTGGACTGAGGATGGTCCCAGGTTCAATCCCGGGTTTCGACAAAGGTTTTTTTTTAATGGAATTTATTTTCAAATTCAGGACTCAGTTTGTACTGATTCATTTGCCATTTATTGCACAATAATTAAAACTTATTTTATTGAATTTGTATTGTCCATATTTTATTTTGGATTAATTTTAATTATTATTTGTCGTCATTACGCAGTGGGTAAGACATGTAAATTTCCACTAAAATAAGTTTCATAAAAATGGTAAATAATATAAATCACACTAAAAAACAAAGCAGTCACTAAAAGTAGGAAGGTAAAAAAGTGGAATCTTATAACTTGCCAAAAATCACCGTCTCTGAATAATTTATGTCATATGATTTGATTTTCCTTTGGCTAAGAATGATGTTTTTGCTAATTATTCAATATTGATGCCAAATTGCCTACATTTCAGCAGCAGCCATGTAGCCATGCCATTATTTTTCCAAATTAACTAGTAAAATAATCAATTGAATTTTTATTTCTCATTATCCAAACGTGATTTTATACTCTATAAGTTCAAAATCCACTGATAAATATCATCATCAACCTACTAATTTGAACACATAATTAACAAAATCATGCTTGTCTATTGTAATTTTGCAACGGATGCAATGGCTTAATAAAAATTCAAATTAGTTTTAATGATTTACAAAACCTGCTTAAAATTCCAATTGTTGCAGGTATTATCTTGAAAAGAACATGGCAAAAATGGAAGTTCCTAACACCAGGCCGTTGGTGAATAGTAACACTAGTGCCAAAATTACAAACGGTGTAAAAAATGGTTTTAGCAAGAATTTTTCCAATAATAATGGAGTTATCACAAATGGGACGTCCAGAAGCAGGCCAGAAGTGAAGCAGAATGGTTTGAATAACAATTTAGTTAATGGAAATAGTTTTGCGGTTGATTTTGATAAAGCCGATATTTTTAGGTGAGTCTTTGTTGTTATTTTTTGGTTTTTATAATAGGATTTATAGTAATACATCAACATCAAGCACGGGTTCATCACAAAACGGTTTTGCCGACTTCGAACACAATCAAGTCTACAATGCGAGTAACGGGAATGGTGAGTATTATGCGCAGTTGTGTCATCTAATTATTTATTGATAAATTTAATGAGCGCATTTCGACGCCACACATTTATGATTTTGATTAAATCAAATTTGGGTTAACTGCAATTTTTATCCGGCGTTGTATAACTAGTTGTTTCTTTGACGCAACCAACTATGACACGAGATTACGGTCAAAAGGAACGGAAACCACATAAGTTTTTGATTGGCAATTAATCGGAATGTAATTAGTTCGATGGTTGGTCTAATGAACAGGTGTTTTGGACAGGGTTAGTCGGAACTTTTTGTTGATTGATGCTGTGGACCAATAAATCATCCTGATCGAAGTAGTGGGAGGACTTATAGTTTGAAATAAATTGTTTTTTTAGTTCATAGCATTTTGATGAACAAATTTATTCAACAATACTCCTCTTTCCGTTAATCTACAACTTGCAATGATTTATTTTCAAATCAAATGTACCTAATATTCGTTTACCCATCCCAAAAGTCAACGTCACGGAACCTACACAACCGGTAGAAATTTTTTTCACCATCAGACCGTGACTATAGCATTCGACGGGAACATGAAAATTCATTACACCTGTTGGGTTAGTTAGGTTAGGTTACTAGGTACTACCCTGTAAATCTGACATGATTAATTGTGTGAACTTATCCACATTTGTTAGACTTACTATACAGGGTGACCCAGTTTTGTCCGGCAATATTTAAAATCCAGTTTCTACTAATCAAAATTTTTATTTTATGAACATTTTTTCAACTCACTCAACTTGAGTTTCGACATATACACCCTAAAGATTTTTTGACATTTTTATTGATTTGGAACAGTAAAATTACAATTTTTTATAAGCCAAATTTAGTTATAACTTATTCTGAAAGACGACAAAATGTACTCTCGAACCATGACAAAAATCACTCAAACAATAGGGAGATATTTTTTTTTTTGATTTTTTTTCTGTGAATTCTTTGATGCATACTGATGCCAGAAACAATTTTTCAATTTTTTTTATCCATATTTATTCCAGAAAACTCAATTAATATCTGCTAATTTTCTAACGGTCTCATTCAAAATACTCTCAGGGAAACTACGTCACCGACACGTGATCCTGATCAACAAATAAAACGACTGGTGACGCCCCATTCTAAATTTGTTGCCAGGTTGTGAAATTAGCGTAGCATTTTATTTAGCTCTATAGCGCATCCATCAATGAAATCACTCGTACATCCAAGTCTATTAGGTAAATTGCGAACGAGCTGACAACGCCGCATCATGTGGGTAACCTAACCTTGTTTTTATTGTTTTTACATACATCCGTGATTTGGGAATTGGGTACTGTTGCTTGTTACTGTTATTATTGTTTCTAAACATATTCCAATACACACACAAATTATGGAATGTCCATTTCCACCTGTCTAAGTTCTCCATCGAGTGCTTCAAAAATTTGGAGACGAAAAAGCCTCGATTCCTCGATTCCGTGAAATATCCTAGAAAGCACTTTGTGTAGTATACCGGTGCAAATGGACTTTTTCTTATGTTGAAATATTGTAGCCTCATCCTTTCTGAACATTTCTTTGTTTGAGGTAACTTAATAGGTAAGTGTTTTTTCGAAGAAGTTACGAAGCTTTGTATTGGAGTATGTTTATGAATTTTGGACAATAAAAGACAATAATGAGTGTTTACCTTTTATTGTGACGCAATATTTAAACTGTTTCATTGGTATATGAGAGCATAAAACGGGGAAGCCACTGATAACAATGATGGCACAAAGCACTTTTTCTTCATTTTGAACAGATTCAAACACAAGCTTTTCCTTTTTTTCACTGAATGAGAGCTTCACCGAATATATGAGGACTTTTGATTGGGTTTTAACGTATAAAAAAATGAAATGTTTTCAATTTTTGAGAAGCAAACTTGAAGCAAACAGCAAAACAAAACAAAATTTGAGGTTAGGTTAGGACTGTTAGGAGTAGAAGAAGACGGCGCTGTGTTGGTGTTGCCACATTGACACAGAAATCACATGAGATCATGCTTGTTAACCAAATATAATATGATTTAGCGAGTGATTTAGTCTTGATCAATTTGATTACTCGGAATATTCAATAGAAAATGTTTGATTTGTTTCTATATAACCCTCATCATTTGTCCGGAGTGAATCGTAAACTGTGGCAAACGCGCAGAATGCACGCTAAATCGGAAAAGGTTGTCTCTGTTTAATCGAGAAAGATGGAAAAGCTGGGGATAGTACGTCAGAGCCCGCCACTGAAATTGGTTTCAAATTTCTATCAAAATTTCAAACAGCTCTGGTAAATTGACAAATTCACCAAATGACTTGAAACTCTTACAGAGTACTGTTTGAGCAATTCTAAAAAACATGTTTATATATTTCTGTTAACTTTCGAATTCATGAAACCTCCCTATTGAGGTTATGTCCATTTTCAGAAGCTTGTAAACTCAAATTTGTAATTTTTTCAATTTCTCCAATTTTTTTGAATAGTTGTAAGTAAACAACAGCACATCTTCAAGCAAATTTTGATTTTTTTTGTCGTCTTACGGGTACCTTGGATACGTTTATTCGAATTTGTTTTAAGATTTTATAAGTGCTTTTTCTCACTTCCCCTTCTACTTTTTATTTTAATTTATGCTAATTCGAGTTTATTCCAGTTTTTTTTTGTTTAATTTGGGTTAGTTTTAATTTTATCTGTATTGATTCTACTTTAGTTCATCTTATCTGATTTTTTTGAGTAGCTTGAGTTACTTAGTTTTTTTTTGTTTCATTTGGTTTATTTAGGTGTTTCATAAATGGATTGTTTCAGTTTTTTTTCTGGGTTAATTTGATTTAATTCTTCTTATTTGCCTCTCGTTTGAGAAGTTTTGGTTCATTCAGGTTGATTGGAGTCTATCTCAATGTCTTTTTTTTATAACTAGGTTACTTTGTTTTTTTATTTTTTTTGTTTAATTTGTGTTTAATTCGCTTTATATCCAGGTGTTCTATAAATGGATTAAGTTCATTCCATTTTATTATGGTTTTATTAGGCTAGTTTCAGTTTATTTCCGTTTCTTTTCAAGTTAATTTGACCTTAAATAACTTTGTTTTTTTTTGAGTACTTCGTTCACGTTTATGAGCTTTTTTTTCATTTTAGTTTATTTTTAGACCATCAATTCTATTTGGTTTTTGAAAATTTTTCACGAAATTTGTTTTCAATAGTTCTTTTCGTATTCCGCAGATTTCTATACAGGGTGATTATTAATTGAGTGCAGATACTTCAGGGTGATAATCCTTGAATGATTTTGAGACAAAAAGTTCATATGGACATAGGTACGCAAGAGCCTGATTTCCAATATATAAGGTGTTGAAATTTAAAAAAATAAAAAAAATATCATTATTAAATTTGGTACACGTCTTTTATGCATCAATATGCATTTTGTGATGCACAAAATTTTTTATTATTTTTACCAGTAGCGTCCGTACGGGTTTTGCACTCAATATTTTTGAAGAAAAAACTTGTACACCACTGCTTCCTTTCGAAATAAAAATTCTTTTTGAAATCTATTTATTTCTGAACCAATTTGTTCTGTTGATTTTTCTTCGTCCGGCGCATGATTTTCGCTTAAATAAAATAAAATCTACTTCATTGCATTGACACCCTGATGTGTCCCATATTTTCAAATCAGTGGCGCCCTCTCTAACATTCCAATGCATATTGATGCAAAGTAGACGTGTACCAAATTTCAAAAAGATCTTTAATAGTATCAAAGGAATGATGAAAAAGATTTTTTTTTTATTTCAACACCTTGTATCTTGAAATCTAGGCTCTTGCGGACCTATGTCCATATGAACTTTTTGTCCTAAAATCATCCAAGGACTATCACCCTTGAGTTTTGGCATCCAATCAATAAACACCCTGTATATTATTATTTAATGATTCTAGTAATGATAAAAGAATAAAAATAATTTAGCATAATCAAAATAACAATAACGAATAAAGGGTTGATAAATAAGGTAAACAACAATAATATAAAAGTATGTCTACAGTGTGAGACATTTAAACGGGAAAGCTATTGCGCGCCAAAACTGTTGAATATATCGAAATTAGTGAAATAGATCTGACTACAGGATGCCAGTTTCTGTAAATCTTGCTTCTCATATTGAGTTAAGGTAAGCAATAAAAAAAAATCAATTAATTTATGTTGGTTGTAAGAATTTTAAAATGTTTCTGTTTGTCTGAAATTCCATATTTTTGCTTAAGTAAAAGAAATTTGATCAATTGAATAAGAACTAATTTTTTATGATCAAGATAAACAATAATTGAATAGAGACCCATAGTCAAAATTGATGGTTTTTATTATTCATTTGTCTCTCAGGCCTCTACTCTGATTCAAGAGAAACTTTTGTCGTCTTTCAAAATAAAACAAAAAGTAAGTCTCAACTAAATTTGGTTCATAAAAAATTGTTATTTAACTGTTCCAAATCAATGAAATGTTGCAAAATCTTTGAAATGTTCATAGAATAAATACTGTTCATTTTAATTAGTAGAATCTAAGATCAAAATTAAACTAACGTTAACACCTGATGACGCTCAAAGTACTATTTATTGAAACGTTGTCTCACAGAAATTAAATCTGGACGATCAATATTTTCTCGCCGTTTTTCGATAAAATTTGTTTGTTGATGTATCGCGTCATAAATAAAACTCCAGATTAAAAATAGATTTTTATTGGAAATTATCTGGCATCACCTTTGATATGATGATTAATGAAATTTACATAGTCGCACCTAGAAATATTATTTTTAATCAAATAACTGTGTTGATAGAAGAAATATGTGGATAATGAACAGGATGTTCTTAGTCAAGGAAATATGGCTATGTTCCAAATTCTGGCGATTATACCGGGAAAAGGTAGGAACACCTTTAACGTGTGTTTACTCAGGTGGCAGTTCTTCCTATCTAATCTTAGTTCTTCACCTGTTAGTTTTTAGACACATTAGCCTAGTTTACATCGATAACTCGTTAAGTTCGGTCCGATAGTACCAAGCTGGTGGGGATATTACGGTAGGACCAATGATTGCTTCCTGCCCGTTTACACCGTCTTGCAACGCGTGAACTAAATGAGTACGCGCAAATGTCAAAAACAAGTCGAAATTATTCATTAACACAATTCGTTACCAAAAAAAACATAAGTAAGTAAGCTCAGATTGCCTTAGAAACTCAAAACCAACACAATTCACAATAATTACAATCAACATAACCTCATAATTTTGATCCACATCGAACCAAATTTTGTTCGGTACACCTGCTGGCGAATACCGAACCAAGAGTGGACCAGCTTAGTCCGCAACTGTTTACACCATTCGAATAAAATATTTGGTGCTGATAAAGTTCGAATTTAGTACACTTGGTCCGTGGACCAAGTTGTCGGTGTAAACTAGGCTAATGTCTTCTTGAATTGTTTCAGCGCTGGCTCTAGCTTTGATTTTAGGACTAGGTTTGATATGTTGCCAACTCTTCTATAAATACAGGATTTCAGATATCAGGTTGGTTAGGTAATCTATTAGTTTGAACGTTCATTTATACAGTGCGGCTCTTGAAGGTCCCCCCTCTTTTTTTTTTTTAATGTGTGCACCAAAAATTTTGAAACTTGGCATACTTTAATTGCTGTCGAAATAGTACCTTTTGATGTTACTGACGTACTTTTAGTATTCGAGATGGCGGCTGGGTGCCATTTTGAAACATTTTTTCAAATGGAGAGGGGGGTCGTGTGACACCTCATTTTGAAGATTCTGATGGGTACTTTATAACCCTAGAATATTGAGTCGATATCTTCAAGTACTACAAAATGGCGGTACATTCAATTACTACATTGATACATACACTTTTTGAAAAAATTCGTCATGTTCAATTCAAAAGATGCTTTTTTGACATTTTTGTCATTTATTCCTAAAATTTATGTCAAGAATATTTCCAGCATCTTTTGAATTGAATTTGACGATTTTTTTTTAAAGTGTATGTATCAATGAAGTAATTAAATGTACCGCCATTTTGTAGTACTTGAAGATATCGACTCAATATTCAAGGGTTAAAAAGTTCTCATCAGGATCTTCAAAATGAGGTGTCACACGACCCCCCTTTCCATTTAAAAAAATGTTTTAAAATGGCGCCCGGCCGCCATCTTGATTACTAAAAGTACGTCAGTAACATCAAAAGGTAGTATTTCGACAGCAATTAAAGTATGCCAAGTTTCAAAATTTTTGGTGCACACATTAAATAAAAAGGGGGGGGGGGACTTTTTAGAGCTGCACTGTATATGTATATACCAGATATTCGAACGAATTCTTTAGTTTGTTGAATGGTTTCATGTTTTCATTGATGTATAAGTGATTTATTTCGTAAATACCACTCTATAGTTATTTCAGATATTCTATTTAGAGTTTGATAGTATTTTTTGGATTGTGACAAGAATTACTAGTTCAGCACATGACACCACCTGTCGGAAAATCTCATCAGTTAATTTTAGTTTCTATGAAAAACATACTCATAGCTGTGAATCTCCGATTTTTTTTTTCTTTTTTTGTTTATATTGCATGAGATTGTACTAATTTACTTCTAGCCAATAACTGATTAGGCTGGTCAAAAAGACATGTTTATTCACTTCTCCAACCAATGAGGTACTTTGATGAAAAATAGAATTCGAATTTTATCTATCGCAAACGATTTTCATTGGTCCGTGTCATAGATTGTTGTCAAGTCTGACTGCCAATAATTGTACCAAGACTGCAAGCACAGTACAAAGACATACATGAATGTACAGGGTGATCAGTTCATCAGCTCGGAAACTATTCATCGTAGAGGCTTGCGGCAAAAAATTTTATGACTAAAACGGCCAAGAGAAAAACCTGGAAAATGTTTTTTAAGTTTCTGAAATGGTCGCTAGGGGGCGTAACAACCAACACCAAGTAGAAAAATACGATTTTTATAGAATTTTGCCCAATGAAAACATATCGATGATATTATTTTCATATTTACTGACTATTTACCTACACTTTTTGTCAAAAACGTTTTTTTCTATCTATCAAAATAAAGAGGTGGGGGAAGTTCAATTATTTTTTAAACAAACGAAGACTTCTCCCGTTTCGCTTGACCGATTTTAACTCACTTGAGCTCATTCGAAAGAGAATAATCTGCGCTGTAAGATGTTTATTTGCTTTGTAATTTGTTACATTCGCCGTCGCCGCTAGATGGCGTTAACTGTAACGGTAGCATATTTTTGAGTTTTTTCCTAAAAAATCAAATGTAATGGGTTATTAATTCTTATATATTTTGTAAGGGGATACATTTTTCTATTAAAAAATTTAAGATAAAACAAAAAATTCAATAATTTTGTTTTCCTTTTTTTTTGTTTTTTTCTTATGGACAAATGTATACTTTTTTAAAATATATAAAAATGAATATATCATTACATTTGATTTTTTTGGAAAAAACTAAAAAATATGCTACGATTTTAGTTAACGCCATCTAGCGACGACGGCGATAGTAACAAATTCAAAACCAAAACCCTGGCTAAGCGAAACGGGAGAAATCTCCGTTTGTTTAAAAAAATAATTGAACTTCCCCAACCGCTTTATTTTGATAGATAGAAAAAAAAACGGTTTTGACAAAAAGTGTAGGTAAATATGAAAATAATACCATCGGTATATTTTCCATTGGGCAAAATTCTATGAAAATCCTCTATTCTACTTGGTGTTGGTTGTTACGCCCCCTAGCGACCATTTCAGAAACTTAAAAACATTTTCTTTGTTTTTCTCATGGCCGTTTTAGTAATACATTTTTTTACCGCAAGCTTCTCCGATGCACAGTTTCCCAAATTCAGTACCTTGCATTCTTAGTTGCCCACCCTGTACATAAAGTTTGACTTGTGAAGCTTCAACTTTGGCAACATCGTATCTGGAGGCCTGCGTTGGAAAAGCGTATTTCGATCCTTATTGACTCACTTTCAACCAAGATTTTGGGCTTTTTTGAGAAATTTGATAGATTTGCATTCAAAAATTATTACTGACGAAATAAATCGTTGTTGACAGCAAACTTCTCAACTGCAGATATCGACGATTTCAGTATATTCGACCTGCAATTCACCAGCCACGGTCCGACATTGAACCAGGTGCCTCTTTTCCCCAAGTGTGCCCCATCGAATCGATGGAGTAAGTCCCCCAAGTTTCCGACTTTCAGCCATTATTACCGCTGCACGCTATGTCTAGTTTTTTTTTATTTGGATTTATTTATGACTAATCCCTGGCTTTTATTATTTATGTTTTGTTGGTTTGGGGCAGCAATATTTGTATCTTGCGCTTGAATAGCTCAGAGTAGACTTTTAGCATGTAGCTATTTCGATTATTCTCATTTGAAGAGGGTCGGCGGAAAAAAGCAGGTAACTCGATTCTTTTCGAAAATGAGAAAACACAATTTTATGTTCAAACTCATTTCCTTACTTTTTTTTTTCTTAAAGTGAAACTTTGGCGCCGTATACTACCGGATCCCAGCTAAAGAGCTTCTAAAGATACTTACGCTCGATCTACATTCTACACTGGATGCAATCAATATGTAAATTTTGAAAAAAAGTTGACTTACCTGCTTTTTTTCCCCGATCCTTCATTTGTATTTTGATTGCGATTGATTGATATCTCCCTCGTTGTTTATTTTTATTGTAATGGTTTATCAGTGATTCAGTGGTTGGCGTGTTTTGCGGCTATAAAAGAAGTTGTTTTGAAGTGCAAGCAGATTGCTATTTTAATAATAGACCATTTTCGAGCGTATTTTTAGACGTTCGTTCAATAACACCGTGATTAATAACCTCTAAAGTTTTGTGACAAGAATAGACTTATGAATTATTAGCCGAAAAATGAGGCCTACAGGAGCAAAAACAAAAGTCTAAAATACAATGTTTTAACAGTACAAAGTATTGAGAATCAAATTAAACATGGTGTTTATCAATTGAGTGCCGATACTTAAGGGTGATAATCCTTGGATCATTTTAAGGCAAAAAGTTCTATCTATCTATCTATCTATATTTATCATCGGCATCAAATTATGACCAAATTCCGAATATTTCCGGAAACATCCGAAATTTTGGTTTTTATTATATCCTGGGTTTATTTAGTGACATTCATCAAAGGCACCTTTTTCCTTTCACAAAATCATCAAATGTATGATCCGACGTCTCGTTTCCGAGCAACCATCATCAACTTTGTTGTTCACTTTTTATAGACTCATACCTCCAATACTAAATCCAACGAAATATCACATTCAACATCAATCCGACGTTTCGAGCTAATAGAAACATCATCATGTAAATTGATCAGGAATAAATAAAATTGTAGTCAGATTAAAAAAACATCAGAATTAAAAAGAGGTCCTATAAAGTTATGTAATATAAAGAAAAAAGATTTTGTTTACATTGCAGTACTGCGTCTTTTTTTTCTGTTTTAGTTATATGAAATGTTTCCATTAACCGGTTCTCTGTGATGAGTGTGATGTGTTATGTTAGACCCTGTTGATGGACTAATGATGATGTAATGTCGAAACACGTGTAACCGTTTATTCATTAAACATTTGAGACTTTGACTACAACTTTAATTAGGTATTGTCGATTTAAGAAAGTCTTTTCGAGAAGAATTAACAATATGCACAATTTTTGGAAACGGGGAAAATAAGATTAGGTGATACTGCCATGAACGTTTGAAAAATTAACCTGTAGCCCTAAATCTTTCAGTCACTTATTAAAAATTGCACCTGGCTCCGCCCCTAGAAATGCGCGTATTCCGTCGTGGTACTCGTGACGTCACAGGAGAAGTAAAATATGTTTGCAATTTATTGTTCCTAGTCGATTGTCCTTATTCATCATGCTAATATTTACTCGATTACACCTTACACTTCTTGAATTATCCCTTACTTTTCAATTTTAATTCCCCAACACCAACAAAGTCGGGATTTTGTCCAATAAAGTTTATCAACATGAATGAGTGAATTTTTGGCAAATTGTCACTTTTTCCCTGTTGACCTGTTGAAAGTTTAATTCCAATGTTCAAAACGTCACAATATTCATACAATCAACAAGCGGAAAAAAATACACCGTTCCTCCTTGAATTTTGAGTTTTATTTATTTAAACAAACATCAAAACAAAACAAACCTAAACAATTAGTGCTTATTTGATCTGTTCTCTGCCGTCACTGTCAATAATGTCAATCGACTGGAATAATGTAGAGCGGTTTACACGGTCGTAGGCATGAAAGGATTGATCAATCGCAAAAATGATGACGTCACGGTAGTTACTTGAGCCACACCCCTTTTTTCGGGTATTCAGTAAAGTTTGCTTTTCCTTTTTTGTTTTTTGGGTATTTAGAAAAATGTTTTTTTTGTATTTTTCACATTTTGTATAGAATACGAATATAAAAGTATGCAAATTGCCCATTGATAATTATTGTTGATGGTTGGGAAGAAACTAAACGTCGGATCAAGAATCTAAAAGAAGAAATAAAAAAAATACCTATAAATTCAAACCATTTTTGTTATAAGCAAATAAACATGTTTCCTTACTTAAATATTTATTGATTCTATAAACCCAAAACAGATGAACTCTAAAAATAAACCCGCTACAAATTTCCGTTCCATTTCACCAAAATCTCTCAACCTCTAGCATTGATCAAGCGTGAAAATCTCAATCATCAAGGCTAACATTTAATGTGCAAATTCATGCCAATCGAGAATGTGAAAAGGTCAAGTGAAAATTGATCACGCTCATTTTCTTGTAGGCATGCCAACGTCCACTTTTAATGCTTGGCAAACACAGCAAACCCCCTTGCATCCGCAAAATGGGGTTGCAAGCCCCCTGGTAAATTCTACTCCACCTCCTGCAGAATTCGATAAATATGCTGCTTTGAAGGATTTGGATAATGAGATGAAACAGCAGCAACAACATCAGGTATATTTCGTTCATGCTTATTTTTCAGTTGACTATCTATTTATTCGACCTTTTACTACTTTTTTTAATGAAATCTGGTTGAGTCTCGTTCAAAATAGACAAATTGGCTCATTGTCGCTTTAAATTGGGTGATTTGTTTGTAATGAAAATAATTTTCAGGAAATTTCCTGGTCCAATTCGAACGCAGGTTCGACGGGATCGTTGTATAGTTCTTCAACAAATACAGGATCGGTGTATAGTTCACCATCGCCGCAAGGAAGTATTTTTGGGTCTCCTAGTCAAGGTAAGTTAATGTAAATTACATGTTTAATTCTTCTTTTAACATTTTCACCCACACGTTTGATTTCCTTGGAATTTACCATAAATTTTTTTTTTTTCGAATGTCCACATGAAAAATTTTACATGGAAAATCGGGTAAACTATGTACAAAATATTAACATCGAACGTGTATCAACTTTTTCCAGTGTTATTATTGTGCATCTCATTTTTTTCACCCCGTGCCATCTTAGTTACATTTTATATGCTTTTTAGGGACTTTAACCTTCACATTATTATTCTTTTATGCTTATTACATTTTACACGCATATTAGGGCCCTTTTTCATTTTTTTCAATGCTTGTATCTTTTTTAGGAAATGTGTGAGATTTTTGCTCATTTTCGTATAAATCACCTCTTTCTTTTCTTCTTTTATTTGAGTTACTTTCACGTTTTTTCACAGGATTATTGCAAATATAAGAAAGAAATAAATGACAATAAAAATTTTATTATAGATTCAAACAAGTAATGACCTAATTAGTTTATAAAAATTGAAAAAAAAAAGAAAATCGGTTGATAAACAAAAATTTCACAGTGGTAGACACCCTGTATAACATGTTCTATAAAACTTATTGATAATATCATGCAGAATTAAAAAGTCGTTCAATATACAGGGTGTCCTATTTGAAATAAGAAAGTTACTAGGAGAAACTAGTGTATCTGGCAACGCTTAAATCATCAAAATATTTTTAAAAGATGCATCACCCTTGCATATCCACTGAAATATTTGTAACAGACCACCTACGTGGATCACCCTGTAGACGTCAATATTGTTATCACCTCAGCAAAAATTTGATTGAAATTTTGTCCAAGTTCAAGTTTTCTACCGAAATGTTTAATATTTTTCACATCAAACAAAAATGTGCAGCATCAACGTACTCAATCAACAATCATTAATAAAATTGTTGTTAATTATAACTGCATACCTGAATAGTAATAAACTATCATCTGTAAATACAGCGTTTGAAGGTTCTGAGAATTCAAATGCATTTAATAAAAGTTGTTTCTTTGACGTCACATATACAGAGTGTTTAAAAGTCACGAGAAGGTTATGTCAGCTGAAGATTAGTGGCGAAAGTTGTCAGCCAATATCTTTATTTTCTTCCAGGCCAATTTGCCAGTGCCTTTTCAGACACAAATCAACCAAATCCATTCGGTACCTCCGCCTGGCCCACCGCCAATGGGTTCACCCCTCAAAACGGCATGAATGGCATAACCAATGGTTTGGGCAGTATAAATGGTTTAGGTCAACCAGGATTCTTCAACCCGTTCAAAGAACAAGCAGCAGGCAAGGCGAATGGTTTCCAGCCGGTGTTTCCTAGTAATGGGTTGAGCAATGGTTGGGGTGGCAATCCGTTTAAGGTATTTTGATTGTGTAAACCAATTTATATAATTATTTATTTAAACTTGAAAGGTGGATACGGATGCAAAGTCAAATCCATTTCTAGAGTTGCTAAGGAAAAATGTGAGCATTGTGTGTTATTGTTGATTTTCAGAGGGGTTATGTTGAGAATGTTTTTGTAGATGGATTCAGGTCACAATTCTTTCGTTTGTAATACGAATGATTTGCTGAATCCTTTCAAGGCAGCCCTCAAGAAGCATGTGAGCATTTTGTGTGTTTTGGGTTTGTGAGTGAAATATGTTAACTTATTTTGTGTATGATTCCTTTAATGTTGATCGTTATTTGTGTCAATTTTCAATGGGACATCCAGGGGCGGCTCGACAATAGGAGCGATCCAGCGCGCACTGCCGGCGAAAAGAAAAAATAAATAAAAATAATATTCATGTGGTTTCATCGTGGTCGTCATAACAAGTGTTCAATAAAAAATACGATCAAGTCACCTCTGGATTTCTTTTTCTGTCATGAACGTAGGTCGTGGCTAGTTTGTATGGTTTGGCATCATGGCATCTGTGACGGTTAGAAAGTGGATGTCATGTCATAATTGCGATGTTAGCCAAGACATACGGTTTTTAAAACAATTGCAATCCATAGGTGACTTGATCGTATTTTTTATTGAACACTCTTTACTTGATACAAGTGTCGATGATGTCTCGGGCTGTTCGTGCTTCGGACCAAGGTGCAAGATTCGAGACTTGATTCGGTGCAAAACATATTCTCAAACTTTAACCCTTTGATTTAAATGAAAAAATTGAAATGCTCGATCCCTAAAATTCATTTTTTAAGAAAACGTTTGGAAACACCCAATTGACTCGTAAAGTTTTACTTACTAAAATAACAGAATACGGACCCAGATTGTGGGTATGTAGAGTTGAACAGAGATATCGGCACTGTTGCCAGACTTCCAGTTTTGCGCTACACGTCGTGACAATTTGGGATCCTAGTAAATTTGGCGTGCTCATTTCACGGCAATAAAAATGAATCAGGCATTCATTCTATTTAACATAAGATAACCACGTGTATCGCTTAACTGGGAAATCTGGCAACAGCGTAGATATTTCTATTCAATTCCGCATAAGACAAAAACCATAGATACCAGATTTTCTTAACGCAGCTTGAGCAATTCAAAAGATTCTTAAGACATGCAAACTTTTTACTGTATAAGCTGTGTTGTCATATCTTAGAAACTAGTAAAGAAAAAAATTTCAAAAATTTGGGCTCTAATGAAGTTTGGCATGTTCATTCTGATTCATTAAAAAATAATCAACCACCACGTGTAACTCGGAACTAGATCTACCAACAATGCCGATGCAAAAGCTAAACTAACACAATCATTCGTCGTCTTGGACCGTACGGCTAGTTACTAGGGCTCCGTTCTGTCGCGGAGACACGCGGTCCGACCAATAAGAATTAGATAATTACCCTCATTCTCAAACAAGTTCCTATTGGTCGACAGAACGAAGCTTTGAGAACTAGGCTTGAATCTACAGATAATCAATCATTCCGCATGTGATGAGCACAGAAAACTTATACAAAGTTTAGAACAAAACTTGGATGGAGAGCGGGGCCTTAGTAGAAGCTTTGATTCGCATCTACGGAGAGGCGCTGATGTGCCTGATCAAAAAACCTCCAAGAACGCAGGGTACAACCCGGAATTCTGGAGGCTCATCAGTCTTCCAGCCGCCATCGGAAAGGGGCGGAGAAATGCATCCTCCACAAAATAAGGGAATTCACAAAATAAAAAACTTTTCACCAGATGAACAAATGGGATTTCGCCGAACACATCAAACAATGAGGCTTAGTGACATCATCCGGAAAAGGGCAAACAAAGGGAAAGAAACTGAAGAAGTGTTCCTTGACAGCCGTCCTACCCCACATGGAGTAATATACCGCTTCCCCAGACCTCCGGAATGAGTGGCATTTTCTAATGGTCACCATCACACACGGTCAGCGCCCGGAGCGCAGAACACATCAACTAGGAAACCCCACACTGGGAATGGGCCAGATGGTTCCGGCCATTCAAGAGAAAACCGAAAAAACTACATCTACTCATATTTTGTCTTTATTCAATAAATAAAGACAGTTTCTAAGTCAAAGTCAGTGCTGCCATGTATGTATCTGTATAATATATTGCAGAAATCTTTAATATTATCCAAGTCTGATAGTTCGATTCGCATCCACTGCATTCCGTGGCGCATTGTTCCGTAAAATTGTATACGTTTGTCTTCTAGACTTTGTATATGTGTTCTGTGGTGATGAGATATTTTTTGGAGTCGGTGCAAGATCAGTATACAAAAGGTTGCCTCACTTCGCCTGAGGGGGAAAAATATGACGTCATCGTTGTCTAGCGTCTGCAGTAGACTGAATCCTGTCATTCGATTGCATTGGTCTGCATCGTATATCGTGTCATGTGTCATTCGCAAGGTCGCCAGAAGTACTGTTTCAACAGGAGATATCTACTGATTTCGCCCATGAGTTTTTGTTCCACGGTCTTTGATAGGGATCACTGGACACAAATGACGTCATGACCGTAAAAGTGAGGCAACCTGTTATACAGTGTGTCCAAGATAAGGATGTCTATCATGGGGATCTTGGACACCGTAACAGTTACGAAGATGGTTAAATCAGAGGAAAGATGCGCATCTTCAAGCCTAACAATATGCCGTTTAGAAAGTTTTAAAATCCCGAGTAGTTTCGGAGATATGCCTAAAAAACGAAATTTGCCGATCTCGTTTTGATTTTTTTCTGACATTATTTAGAGAAATATGGAAACACAAAAGACACTCTCTCATGGCTTAAGCTCCACAAAACAACGTTGAGAGATTTTCCGTACGACGTTTCGTTTCGGAGAAACCATCATCAACTTTGTTTTTTTAAATACGTTCTTGGATTTTTTATGACGGATTTTAAGAGCCTCTTATGTTCCTAAACCAACAATGTATCGCAATTATTCAAAAAAATTATATTGATGGATTTTTCCATAGGAACACATGTGTTAGAGAGAGACAAAAATTACATTTTTAATAGGATTAAAAACACCTCTTTTTTAATAAGTGCGATACATCCTTGGTTTAGGAACATGCGAGGCTCTTGAAAAAAAATCCAGGACCGTATTTAAAAAAACAAAGTTGATGATGGCTGCTCATAGACGAAACGTCGGTTCTTCAATTCAATAACGGTATCTTGTAAAGGGCAAAAAGTGGCGATGAAGAAGTTCCATTCATTTTAAAATATCTCTTCAAATGTGGTTAGAAAAAAATGAAAATAATTTTGAAAAATTTCGGTTTTTTTCGGATAATTTCGGAGAGGAGTAAACAATGTCTGTAACGGTCCAGCCATATCCACACTAAAACAAGACCAATCTTGACGTTTACCTACTCCATATCGGATGATGGTTAAATATAGAAAAGTGCATGCGTATACAGTTATTGGGTAGAATTTTCTTTAGCCGAAATCAGTTATAAATGTTTTTTTATATATTTTTTTAGTATCTCTAGTAACACAACTGTACTAGACATTTTCTGCGGAAATGCATGATTTTAATTTTTTTGAATTTAGAAAAACCAAAATAATTTACATGAAAACATGCACTCTAGATATTTTAAGAAACATAATCATGCAGAAAATTTCTTGCGGTTTAGCCAATAAAATATATTTATCTATTTTTTAATTAGATAAAAAATTCAAATGAAGTATTTCATCTATTTTTTTTTGTATAAGTATGTTTGGAAGATCCATTAGATTACAATAGACACACGATTTTTTAATGTAAATGTATTTGAGGTTTCTAAAGTATTGAAAAATTAAAGAATTGCATTTCCGCAGCAAATGTCTTATACTATTATGTTTCTAGAGGTATACAGATACTAAATAAACAAAACTTCACCATATAAGTGATTTCGGTGTAGTGAAAGTTGAGCCCAGCTATTTAATCATTTTCTAGTGTTTGAGCCAAAGGGAGGGGCTCATTTTGATATCTGATTGGTTGCTTAGCGTTTCTTCGGCCTAAATCTATATTCAAGAGAGAAGTTCATCAATGTCTTTGGTCTCTATGTCCTAAATAACCCTTTCAAAACTTGATGTTAATTATGTTGTAACTATTAATTATATTGTTATTTCAGGTTGGAGCTCTAACCACATCGTCAAACCCAAACAACCCATTCTTATGAAGATAATCCCTCATTAAGGTTAAAGTAACAAAAAGCCTTATTATGGGCCCAGCTTTGTACAAAGCCACCATATATTTAAATGACGTATTTGAACAATTATTAATCAAGCAGACTAGTCTCAACTCTATCGCTACTGAAACAATTCTGTCTCTCTTTATCTCGTTAACTTGATCTTTAAGAATTTCTAGTGTATTGTTGTTTTTATTCAGAGCATCAACTATGACATATTTTATGCAAGAAGTGAGATGAGGAAGGGTGAAATGAATGGCCAAAGAAGGTCACCCTGTATATTTATTATAGTGTAAGTTTTTTACATCAGGTATGGAATCTCTTTGTGTGCTCCTCTTGCACATATCCAGTGTAAATAGTGATCAAAACCATATTTTGTGTATTCATATAAGTGGCCTTTCGAGACTGTAGATTTTCTTAACACAACTTTTGAATGGTATTTGAGTGATTTCAAGTTGTACTGTGATAAAATGGAAGTGTGTTGTAGGCACTATTTTTGATGAACATTTTCTGATTATAAGGAAATGTTGTATTTTTACACATCACGGAAAGCTGAATTTTAGACTTACTGAAATCTGAATGTTCACTGGATACAGTTTTTATTGTGATCATTTCTGATTGTCCAATGGTGGGTTCTGATGCACAATCATAATTTTTGCGTTTGGTTATGATGTTTTGTGTATTTGTAAATATTTTATGATTATTGTATGATTAAATTTTAATAACACATCAATTGGCTTTTATTTCTACTTCTACAATAAGATGATTACACAAAAGAGGAGGACCTTGACCACAAACTAAAAACGCTATAATTTTTTGTTATTTATACAGAGTGTCCCATGAGTATTGTGAGATATTTAAATAACGCTTAGATAAGACAAAAAATACTAAAATGTGCTATAAGGGGAGGATTGTAAGAGAATATTTTATAGAACATTTTCATCCTTGAAATATCCCCAAATTCTTCTGGGACACCCGGCGCCTGTATAGAAAAATAAAACAAAGAAACGCATATAAGCATGAAAATTAAAAAGTAATCAGACTCATATCAGCATTATAAAAAACCTCCAAAAAGAAATAGATGAAACTACTCATCCATAAAACCTATTCAACGTTGGTGCCAACATCTACGTCCATAAGAGCAATTAGAGGAAGTGAATGAGACAGAGGAGTGGGGATAAAAAATAGGAACAACTGATGCTTACGAGCTCGTCCCCTTGGTTGACGTATTTTTCGTAATCGATCCAAATAGCGACCCGCTGCACAGTGGCGTATCATAAATGTTTTGGTTTAGATTGATTTGCATGGTTGTCAATGTACAGTTTCGGTAATAGGAACGTAGAACCTCAGATCAATAATTCTTGTTTATTAATCTGAGGGATCAACCCTGTGGTAAAAAGAAATGCGGAATGAATCAAGTCCCACGACCAGGAGCAAATCAAATTAGGTTTCTCTAACAAATTGATAATCACGCTTCTCTAAAAAAAACACATTGAGGAGATTCAAAATAAAATTTTCCTACAGCCGTGCGGAAAATTCAATTTTCCGCACCGATATCCGTGTGGAAAAGTTTTCCCGAGTGTGGGAAGAGATTCCCGAGTGTGGGAAGAGATTCCCGAGTGTGGGAAAAGTTCACTGTGACAACGAATTATTATATTGACGATTCAACCAGGTTACCGAATGGTTTCTATGACAACAAGTTTTCATGTGACGATCACTCGGACAACGAATAGATTATATTGTTGATTCACCCAGGTTACCGATGGTTTTGTCAAGTTATTGTTTCAAATAAATAAATTTCACATTATAACAATAATCTGATATTCTTTTTTCAATAAGCTCGTAGAAAAAATATCGTTCCTAACACTTGTGGGAAGAAATTTCCAACACTCGAGTGCTACGCACTCTCGTGTCGGAAATTTCTCTTCCCACACTTGTTAGGAAAATAGCTATAGTCATCTCAATCAATCATCTTACTTTGCAACATTCTTGATAAATATGGCTAAAAATAGGGCAAATGACAGGATAATACTGAACTCCAAGGTTTGTCAAGAAAGTCAGCTGAATCTTAGCACCACATCAGACAGCTTCAATGTAATTTTTTACAAAATTGCACAAAATCTATTTAAGGTCATACCTGACTGGCGTAGAGTTTATGAATAATATCAACTTCATCAATCCCTTACATACCCTTTTCTTTCAAACAAGAGATCTAAGCAAACCTGAAATATGAATTTATATTATTATTGGCTAACTTACAAAGTCAAATAAACACAAATGCTTTAAGGAAAATAGATTAGAATAGATTAGAATAAGGAAAATAGAGAACATCTAGTTCTTAAGAAAGCTTTAGTCACTCCAATTTTCAAAAAGGGGATTGTTGATGAGAACTATTGACCTATCTCCTTACCACATCCTTACTTTGAGAGCAATAGTTAGTTCGGTGCATCACAATTTATCGGTTTTAAAAAAACAAGACAAGAGAGCATGCTGTCCTTCTGTCCTTTATCTTGCCTCACTCATCACTAGGGCTTTTCGTAATTGGTAGTTTAACTAAGTTGTATTCTGCGATTTCAGTAAGGCTTTTGACTGCGTGGACTATGGGCTCTTGCGAAAGCTTACACAATATATCTTTAATCCCCTGAGTAAAAAACTTATAGAATCTTATCTAGAAGACAGGACGCAAGTTGTTAAGGTTGCTGGCATGGCATGTTGTCAAGAGAAGTAAGTGTTATCAATATAGGAGTCCCTCGAGGGTCAGTCCTGTGTCTCTATTCTGTTCCCGATTTATATAAATGAAGTGTACACTGTTTTCCTTGCGGCTGACACACTACTTGTGGGTTCACTTGAAGGATCCGTGTCTAGGCAGGAGAGGTGGAAGAAGTGCTTCTCCGCCAATAAATTGCTTATCGATAAGGGGAAAACCAATAGAATGGTCTTTTGTCTCAAGGATACCCAGGATGAGAATGGTGATATAACTAGTGTCAGGTTTTTGGGGGTACACTTGGACCCAGACATTTCACAAGCAAGAAGCTAGCAGGCAACCTATTTGTGCTCAAAAATTTGGCCCAGAATGTTTTGGCAAAAGTCCTAAGAACGGCTTATTTGTCAATTCTTCACTCACACTTGACCTATGCAATCTTGGCTTGTGGACATTTTGCTAAGTGGTCTTTAGTTTAAGGCTATCAGAGGTCTTGGATATGGGGACGACTGTAGACGTGTCGGCTCACTGAGCATTTTCCCGTATATCTGTTCCTTAGAAGCATTTGGGCTTGAGTCCACTTTTTGACCAAACATGTTTTATGGAACTTTTCAACTCAAATTCATCCTAGCTCTCTGTTGCAGAAAGGCTGAAGTCGCATATTCATTACGAAACAAGATAATCAAAGAAAAAATGAGACTGATGTTCATTGATACACTCAGAGGCATAAAGACCGAACCTCAAATAAGCCTTATTTTTACTTCTCATGCACAAACAATGGATCCTGTTAGATGCATAGGTGGAACTATGCATGGGACTTCAGCACTTATGCGCATCGACTCTGTTCAGAGAGGAGAAAGCTGGAACTCTCGCCTTTATGTCCTGAAAGGTTTAAAAGTAAGTATTTGGGTTTTGTGAAGTACATAAATGCTGATGTCCGTAATTTAATTTGAAAATGCTCGTATCATTCAGCACGGATTAGACCAAGAATATATTTGCTATCGAAAAAGTGAAACTAAATATACTCGCAAATATACTATTGAAATTTAATGTGATAAAACCGAGTTTTTAGTGCGCATGGACAGATACCACGTTCGCAACTCGACGTTTCTCGGTCTGCGGTAAAATTATAAAAACTGTGCGCGTATTCTGGAACGTCATAGAGAAGAAATTTCTTTCTATAAACTCTTTCTATGACGCTACCCGACCCCAAATGCTTCTCATGTACAAATATCTTCCGAAACATCTTGTATGATCGGACAGGGGAGGGGCATTTCAGGGCCAATGAGGACATGCACGTCCACAATATATATACGTACCTACTAAAAACAAAGAGACATTTTTTTTGTACATACATTAACATGATAATAAGTGATGAATTTGAATATGAATACTACAGAATGGATAGGAAGGCCTCAGACTGCCTAAGTCTGACGTTAAAAAAGTTTTTCCACTTTTCTCGTATTCCATGGTGAAATCCCATAAGGAAAATTTGGTTTTGGATTCGATATAAGCAAATAAGACTTTTAATTTGATATTTGGTTCGACAAGTGATATTTACTGGAATCATATAAGTTTTCGACAGGGTTAAGTTGATTTTCGAGTAAAATTAATGCTTTTTTTAAAAATAACAATAAAACTATCAATATCTCAAATATCATGATTTTGGAATTCACACAACATAAACAAAATCTATACCGTAACCTCAGAAAATTTCTTAAACATCCATTGTCGTTGTCAAATGAAATAACATTATTACTAGATAGCTTATCGAGAACATGCTTTCTTGAAAAAGTCTGAAGAAATGTCTATAAAATTCAGAAAAATGTAAATAGGATAACCTCATGAACCTGGGGAAGGGCCGGTTCAAAAAAGACACTATGCGTATTCTATATTTTTCTTTTTATAAGTTTAAACATTATCCATAAGTATCTACCTTTTTATTGCAGTATCCCAGAGGTTTTTATTTTATTTATTTTGTCACCATATTTGATAACATGTTCTATGAAGTTCCCCCCTTAGAACATCTGCCTCACCCTGCCCCTGCCTGGGTACGCCTTTGGTATAGGTACCTACCCTATCCCCATGATACTATTATAACAAACAAAATAGGCTCACGCGCAAGTTTGGCTGACGTCATTGCGTGTCCGAAACTCAAAATTTATAGGTTACCTAGGTAACTGGGCTACCATGATACTGAAACAAACAAGATAAACTCTCGCACATCCCACTTCAGAAATGTATCAAATTTTAACCACCAAATAGTAACTATAGGTAACGCTATGAATGTTTTAAATCCAACCCTCGATCCAACCTCACTTTTGGCTCGCGGTGGCGACATGCGCGGCTCAGATGAGTTTCGTCCAGCAAATGATCATATCTTGTGTGTTTTAGTATCATGCCCTATCCCCATAACAAAATGCGGACTTATTACAGACACACGTACGAGAATACGAGAAATGGACTGTGAACCAAATAAAAATATGAATTGGGTTCTTGATCGGATCTACCACAAATTTCCATTTATAAAGAATCTAGATAGTTTAATAATGAATGCAGCAACCAACGCATTTGTCACTTGAAAATCCACCTTCAAATCTTCTACTCCGGCCCTGTTCTTTACATTCTCAAAGTTCAAGATCAGCTGTTTTTGACAGTTTACGAAATCCAATCAATACACGGCATATAAGGCACGTGACTACAGTTCGGCCAATAGAAATCACTATTACATAGTACATCACAGATATGAAGATGAAGTGAGGAAGTGAGAGTGAGTGTGAGTACTGTGAGTGACACAACATCACATACGTCATACGTCTACCTAGCGTCTAGTGTCTGGCATTTTGTGTATTTTTCATAAAATTCACCAAAAGAACGTTTTCTTGAACATTCTCATAAAACACGCAATGGAGAGAAGATTTGGGTCAAACAACGAGGGTCCTCCACTTTCCAGACTGTTCATTGTGGGCCCGAAAAGTTTGAATGAGGACGACTTTCGGAAACATTTTGAAGAATTTGGTAATATTGAAGAAATATGGATGGTTAGTGATAAGCATACCAGAGAGTATAAAGGTAAATTGTCAGTGGAATGTATTTTTTCAATTATTATCGATAATTAATAGGGATTACGTATATAAAGTACAGTAAAACTTCAGAGGCTGCTAATGCGTTAGAAAGAATGAATGGAGCTGTTTTGGGTAATACTGGAAAGAGGATAAAAGTTTTGATTGCTGCTAGGTGAGTTTTTGTTTGTTTTTCTACAGTTTTGGCTGATTTGATGTTTGGAAATATAAGCATTAGTGAAGATTGTGCAGAATATTGTAGCATTATTCCTTCCATTGTAATTTATTCATTATGCAGGGTGTAACTTGATGATAGGCCGTAATTCCAAAGATGCATTCCTGAACCAAATTCAAGTGGAATAGGTCTAATAAATATGTGTCCTGAATAGTCTGATTTTTGAGATACAGGGTGTTCAAGGTTTAAAAAAAATGGATTCATTAATGTTGTAATTTGAGGTGTCCAGTGAAACACACTTATGAATCTAGAAGCACTTTTAATGGCGTAAAAGCATAAAAAGAGGCACACAAAATTGGTGAAAAATCGGTTGACAATCACAATAATGACATAGACCATAGACGAAAATAAAAAAAACGTAGACTATCTAATGACATGACAGTTATTGGACATCTATCAAATGTCAAACCTAAGGGTTTGCCTACACATATTTATGATATCTATGAGCTCCATAAAGCACGGTACACACTACGAGTGCACCTTTATGAATTATTGCTCTGTCAACAAATATCATCTCAAAGATTCTTTTGCCGATTTTGTTGAATATTGGCGGGGTTTTCCATTGTAAGATGACGTTAAATTATCACTAACTAGGGGCAGATTGACGGTAATGTTGACGAAAAATGTGAGCCACTGACTTTTTGGAATTTTTTATTTTTTTCAGATGAAGCAGCTGAAAATACAATTTTTTTGTTTCTTGATATTTTTTCGCATCTTCCTTCCTTTTTCGATGGAAAAAATAAAAAGAACTTACTAAACAATCTATCTTAAAAAATGAATTTGTCCAAAATAGTCTGGTTTTAGACAGAAATCGGATTTATTATTAATATCTCAAAGTTTCTTTTGCTGATTTTGTTGAATTTTGTTAAAGTTTTTCACTGTAACAAGACGCTTAATTTATACCAACTAGATGATAATTATGAGCTCCAGAGGGACAGTTTCTTGAACAAAATTGCCAAAAAAATGTGCGCCACTGGCTTTTACTGTTTTTTTTTTCAGATTGAGCAGCTAAAAATACAACTTTTCTTTCTCTTCATATTTTTTCGTATCTATCATTGTTTTCGAGAAAAAAAAATTAAAACCACATTATTTTTACAATTTTTCGACGTGCAATAAAGTGGTTTTGATTTGTTTCCTCGAAAACGAAGAAAGATACGAACAATTATCTGTAAACAAAAAAGTTTTATTTTTAGCTGCTCTATCCAAAAAAAGTAGAACATAAAAAATGCCAGTGGCAAACATTTTTTTGTCAATTTTATCCGTGAGATTGTCCCTCTGGACGCCACTGGAACTCATTATTACGCTCTAGTTATTGCTAATTGAGCGTCTTGTTACAATGAAAAACTCTGCCAAAATTGGCAAAAAGATCTTTGAGAATTTGGTTCAGGAATGCGTATTTGGTATTACGGCCTATCACTAAGTAACACAAATTATGTTTTTTGGTCACATCAACTTGAAACTTCATATTAATATTAAGTAATAATCTTGATTGAATCTATTGAGATACGTGTTTCGTTGTTTTTCAAAATTCAACCCTTAATAAGGGGGTGAAAGGAGTGAGGGTGGCAAATAATGTTTTTTAAAAAAACAACTAGACTAAACCATACTTGAACGAAATTTATGAAACTGGAAAAGCTAAATTAGCTACTTATCATTGATTGTATACTTTGAATTATTTGCAAAAAAACATTTTTTACATACAAGTTTCGCGGACATTCATCTAATAAACTAATAATACGGGGTGTTTCAAAATTGAGTACGAAGATTTTATTTAAGAGCATATTCACCTTCACCAGACAAAAATAAAAAACAATGCTGATATTAGAAACATAATAATATGTCCTAAGTTGCTTCATTTTCAAAATACAGGGTGTCAAAGTTTTCAGAAAAAATCGGGTTTTTATCAATAATTACTTGAAAAACTTTCAGGTGATCTTGACAACATTTAGCACGATAATAATTTGTCGTCATTAGGGGTTTTTTTGTGATTAGAATAAAATCATTCATTCCAGTGGCGTCCCAGAGGGTCTTCTAATTGATATTTAAAAGTAAAATTATAGTAGGCCATTGCTTTTTTGAAGATTTCATGATGTTTTCAGATCAACCAATCGAAGATATTGCTTCCTTGTCTTTTTACTTTTTTCTGTATCTAGCTTGGTTTTTAAGATACAAATTTGAATCCGTTTCTCCGCACCTTTGGAAAATATGGTTTTTTTATTATTTACTCAAAAACTTTTCAGCTGATTTTGACATTTGGCACGATTATTTATTGATTAATTCTAATGGCGTCCCAGAGGGTAATCTAATTGATATTTATAGCAATAAGAAAAGTTGCTTTTTTCACTTTTTAGTTTTTTCTGTTCCTTGCTTCGTTTTCAAGATAAAAATCAAAAACCTTCCCACTGCTTGAATAAGGTCCACAGGCAACGTGTCAAGGTACTTGCAGGGAAACGGGTTTTAATTTATAATTTGAAAACGAAGCTAGATACATGAAAATGCAAGAGAAAAAATCAACTTTTTTGATTGCTTTATCTAAAATAATTATAAAAGTGGCGTACGATATTTTTATCTATAAATATCAATTGGATGACCCTCTGGGACGCCACTGGGATGAATAATTTTATTTTAATTACACAAAAGAAAGACCCTTTTGGCGACAAATAAGCGTGCCAAATTTTGTCAATATCAGCTAAAAGGTTTTTGAGCAATAAATAAAAACTCGTTTTTCGAAAATGAAGCAAGTTAGGGCATATGTTTATATGAGCATTCTTTTTTATTTTTGCCCTAAAAATCTTCGTACTCAATCTAGAAACACCCTGTAAATAAAAGAAAGTCGGGTTAGTTACACCAACACCATCTTTAACTCGTGAACCGCTGGACCGATTTTTATGATTCTTAGTTTGTTGGAGTTCCCCGATCCGAATAGCAGAATAACTATTTATTAAAACATCGGAAATGTTTCCATGGCAATAGAGAAACGTGGAAATGGAACGATTCTATTATAAACAATTAGTGTTTTTTTCATAATTCACATATTCCAGCAAATCATGCAGATTTCTGAATTAATCCTAATCCTAATCTCAGCAAAAAATCTTTAATTGATCAAATTGTCCGAAACTAATTGGAAACCATGAAAGAGTTACTTCAAGTGTAACGCGAAACAGACCGAAACCAAGCTAAAATTAGCCTAAACTAATGGACGATTAAATTAATCGAGATCAAAACCTCATATTTATCTTTTTTTTTACTTTTTCTTCCTTCATGAGATGATCCAAAATATATGATTTAATAAAAAAAATCAAGTTATTCAAATGCCGTTGTTCTTTAACGGGTTTGTAAATCACAGATATAGTCTATGATACAGCGTTAAAAAAAAATTTGATTATCATCATGCTGTAAGTTCGTGTATAGCTTATCCGTGACGAATGAAGCCTACCTATCTATCTACGTGGAAAAACTTTGTCCTTGGAAGGTTTTTCTTCGGCACATCATAACATATTTTGATGTGATGATTTTAGGTTAAGTGATTACCAGCAAAGCTGATACTTCCAGCTGGCGCATTCTGTACAGTCGTTCCTTGGCGTTCGTTCATGGCGTTCGTGTGAGCGCCTGATGAACGCCAATCCGTATTCCGTATAATATGCGTACGTCAAATGGGGTTCCCGACAGTGTTCGTTACCGTCTACAGGCGTTCGTGTAATCACGGATCGGAAAGTAGTCGTTGAGCTTGTCATTGAGAGTCTTTTTTTGACATTTAGTTGACAAGTAATATCGCGCACTGTGTTCAAATTTCAGCTGTCGAGCGCTTGGGCGGTCGTTTTATATAACGATCGTCTGCGTTCGGAACGTGTTTTAGAATTCAGCCAGCGTTCGTTCCATCAACGAGCGCCCAGAACGACCGCCTGTTCAGAATACGCCTACAGGAATGTTTAACTAGGTTCAGTCATACGTCATTATAACATTGTCCGACAAAAATATTAGGTATTTCCACTTTGTCCGACACCCTGAAAAAGAAGATGTTCCACGGACAAGGTCTTTCACGTAGAGAGGTTGTTTCACTCGTCATGGATAAGCTATACACGAACTTAAAGCTTAATGGCAATCTTTTTTTGTACACTGTATCAAGGAATAAAATATTTGTCCATTACTGTAGCCGCGATCAAGGAGCCAAACGCGACAACAACGAAGAAGAAAAAATGCAGCGTCTCTTCATCGTTTGCTCCAAATCAATGACTGAGGATGAACTACGCGAGTACTTTTCCAAATTCGGTGACGTCGAGTACGTCAGTATCGTCAAAGACAAGCAAACTCGCGAGAGCAAAGGCATCGCCTTTGTTAAGTACTACAAATTCTCGCACGCAGCCAAGGCATTCGAGGAATGCGACAGAAAATACAAACCAGTCTTTGCCGAGCCCAAAAACTCTGATTCAAACCGAAGAAGCGATTCTAGAGACTTCTTCTCTGCACCGTCTTCGGTGAGTTCGGGAAGCCGAACTAGCTTCAGCAACTTTCCCGCAATGTCACCAAATGTATGTGGACCTTCAGGAAGTAGTGAGGGCTACTGTAAACTCACAGTACTGGCTACTCCGGATATCACTCAGGATCAGTTGTGGAAGCTTTTTGATATTGTACCTGGTATGGATTACTGTCAAGTTAAGTACCAAGGAATACATACACGACAGCCAAGGGCAGTGGGGGAAGTGGTGTATACTTCGCCCCAGTGGGCCGCACATGCAAGGGAGAAATTGCATGGGTTCGAATATCCTCCTGGGTTTAGGCTCATTGTTAAGCCATGTTTCGACGAGGGACCACGTCGTGGCAGAGATGGACCTGTCGAGAAGGGAGGGAAAGATCTGATCCATATTGCTGAGACGATTGCTCAGGCTTCTAGTCTTATTCAGGCAGCTGGGTTGAATCCTTGTAAGTTAATCAGGGGTGGAGCTTCGAACATTGAACGACTAGACGCATAAACGAACATTGTTGTGTGAGTCGAACATGGAGGAAAAGGGGAAAAGCGAGCTGCTTGTTTGCCATATTTACTCCCTTGAAATTTCTTTCACCAGATTATCTGTCAAAGAGAGTATAGCCTTTTTTTCGTCGCTATTACTACTTGTAGTTGAATACTCGAACGGTTTTCCTAAATCTAAATCACCAAGAAGTTGTGATAAAAATTACAACGGCAAAGTCGGATCAATGAATCGAACGATTTAGAATGCGTTGCTATGACGTTGATAGATGCGTCACAGTGACATTCCAGTTGTGTTGTGTTTGTGGAGCTTCTTCATGGATTGTATAGATCTGATCACAAATAGATAATTGACAGAAACTGTTGATGTGATCTCTGTTAAATATAAGTTCATTGATGCAAACGTCGCAACATGGCGTGTCAAATTCAAAACAAAAACAAAATGTTATTGACTCAAACAAATCGCTTACGTTTGTGTTGTTATGCTTATTCTATCGATTCAATGTTCGAAGGGTTGAAGTAATTACGAAGATGAGGTTAATTTTTTATCTTGGCAGCGTCTCTGCTCAATTTGGGCGCTCTAAATGAACCAAATGTTCAGTGCAGCGTCTCTTTACCCGATCCCAAGCCCTTGGCCCATATCGATGAAGAATGTGTGGCCAGGTGTTTCATCGTATGTACCACGCCTCTTCCCAACTTGGTCTTGAAAGACCTATTTTGTCGGTTTGGCAATCTCATCGAGGTTTACCTTCTATCTAACAGAAACTGTGGGTATGCCAGATATTCCGATAAACAGTCTTGTGAACAGGCCATACAGGTAGTTGATTTCCTTTGTGAGTGGTCCAGGTTATTGATTTGTTTTTCTCATCAGGTACTACATGGAGCTGAAGTGAATGGCGTCAGGTTGAAGGTGTTGGTTGCTGAAGAACAAAGGAAACGGGCCAGAACCGATGATGGATGGAATTAGGGTGAGTATTACACTGATAATATTTTATCCTTCCTGTAAAGGGTTGAGGCAACGTTTGGGGTAAGTATGGTGATGATAGTGTCGGAATGGAACAGTGGGACGTAGACGTACCATACTTGAACGAATTGGTGAATTACTTACACCACTTGACTTGAATTGAGTTATTTCTAGGTGCTAGCTCCCTGTCAAAACGAAATTACTCACAAAACTTTTGTTCTTTTCTAGAAAAGACACCAGACAAGAACACTAAAATATTGACTGGAAACTAGAATGACACCTACGTACTTGTGGCAGTTACAAAACACTAGACGTTGTGACATGTATTCAACTTTACCATTTTAACAGACTTAATTTAAGGCAGTCTGCCTTGGTTCTTTTTTAGTTAATGACATTTGACTCGATGTTTCACTTTTTTTGTGATGTGCTTCTATTATAGTAGCTCTGCAATATATATTTTTTTTTTAATAATTGTGTTTTATTCACATTTTGTCCCAATTATATTCCCTAGATTCCTTTCCTTCACATATCCAGGAGCTCCAATCAGCCAAGTCAAGTAGTAAGACCATATTTACGGGAGCGATGAGGAAATCATTCGACATCCTTTAATCTAGAAAACGCGCATATGAAATCTGAGTACACTCTATTCACAACAAACTACACGTGATTAAACATGGAAAAACGATTGAACTGATCACATGTGTTGGTTTATCTCACGTGACCTTTCAATCGTTTCCCTTTGTTTGATCACGTGTAGTCTGTTTACATTTGTGAATAGATTGTAGCGAATAGTAAGAGTATTATGTGACGCTACCCGGGATTTTCAAAAGGAAAATGAGAAAACGCGACGCGTGAATCGTTCGACGGAAAGAAAATAACTTAAAAATAACAGATTCAGCAGCAAATCCGTTCGCGCGTGAAAATGATACCGAATCGAGGTTTTACTGTCGGTGAGACTCGCATGGCTTTAGAAGTTTTTTTATTTATGGAGATTTCCCGGAAAAAACTTTCAAGAAACAAGAAAACAGCTGAATTTACATCAGCACGCAGTTTTTGTTGGAATAAACCCCACCCCCCCCCCCCCCCTACATGAATCCCTTGGATGCAACGGTGAAAGATAAAATAAATACCCCTGAACAAATGAAAAAAAAACATTACCCAGGCTCCAGTGGCGCAGCGTGGCGGGGGGGGTTGGGGGTTAAGCCTATGAAGTGAAAAAGCATGTCATAAAAATGAAACCTATTTTTGATAAATACAGGGAGTTCAAAAAACATTGGGCTAAAATGAAAGGAGTGATTCCTGAAGTCATTGTAAAGAAAAAAGTTTCAATATTCAAACAAATCGGTCTGTATTTAACTGAATTATAAAGAAGAAATGATCAAAAAAAAAACTTTGCCACCCTGTATCATAGAAACGATGCGTTTTTGGACCTATATTTATAAGAGCTTTTTTTTTAGAATGACCTCGGGAATCGATCCTTTCATTTTTGCCCAATGTTTTTTAAACACCCTGTATACAGAGTGCGGCAAGGAAACTATCTTCAAACTGCTATATCAAAAAAAATCAATTGAAGTTCGCATTCCAAAGATATTCATAAAGAGCTCATTTCTCTGATTTCAAAAAATTAATAGTTTGTTGCCTTTCTGATGATGAGCCGTTTAGGTTTAAATTTATATTTATATCGTCATAGGCTGAGAAATTGTTATTTTCAAAACTTTTGCCTTGTTGAGACAAAATTGAAAAAAAAAGACTGCAAGCTTTGTCAATTTAAATGTATTTGATCAAGTCTACATACAGGGTGTCCACTCTGAAGTATCCCACCCTGTAACATTTTTGTTTATTAACCGATTTTCATTTTTTGTTTGTTTGTTAGGTCTCGTCAAACACTTTTTGAACATTATACCAAATTAGTTCAAGGGACGTACTTTTGGATGATTATGGGGGTTCAAAGTGGGTCAAATTTCAGTAAATCGTATTAGAGGATTTTTAAGAAAAAACTGACAACGGAATCTCAATCAAAATTACCAAAAACCTCCCTCTTCACATTTTCAAAAAAAAAAAATGTTACTGTTTTGGTTATTTTTTGTTTGTTAATATAATACTTATACTGCTCATTGAGTCTTCCTGTACGTTCTAATTAATAAGATGTTAATAAAATCCCAGAATGTGTGTTTTAAACAAAAAATCATCGATACCTAATACAGGGTGGGCGACTTCAGAGTGGACACACCGTATAACGTAGACGATAGAATTACAGAAAGAGTCCACATATTCTCTTTTTTTTTCTCAAGCAGTCTGCATCTCTTTCAAATTTCTCAATGTTTCTGCGAATCACATCTTCATCTCTTCGACACTTCCCATCCTGCCACCATATACCTCATTTTTTGAATATCTCCACAAAAACGTATCTGGGGCTTTGAGGTCAGGGCTATTTAGAGGCAATTCTATTATTTCCCTTCCTCCTATTCATTCCCCGTCCACGCTGAATTTTTGTTTCAAGTGGTTATAAAAACATTTTTAAGTCAGAGGAAGCAAGGGAAACGCACACTCGTATGCATAGTCGATCACCAGCGACCCGTAGTAGTCGAAATTTGTAGTGCAAAGGTGCGTATTTATAGTCGTTAGTTGGCCTGTTTTCATTCTCGATTACGTATTTGTGAAACTCAGAGACGTACTCATCAACCTCCGGCGAATCGCTGGCGATACTTTACAAATGAGCGGCGACAGAAATCCTCCTACTTGATATGGGGGGAAATAAATAGAAAAAAAAACAATTGCCTGCGGCGCTCAACTTCTTTATGGTATAGTAAACCACCCTTTAAGATAATTTCCCGCTGCCAGGCTCTCATTTTACGTTTTGTTCGGGACGGAAGGCGCTCGGAAAACTGAATGAATCCCGGAAAATCTCATCACTCCAGAATAATGTAGGCGAATTTCCGTGTATTCTGTTCGAAGCTGGCGCTTTTCCTCAAAATAGAAAAATCCAGAACAACACCGGAAAACCCAGATCAATCCGGTATCCTCCCATTACGATTTGTTCAACACTTTTCACGCTTCTCCTTGGGAGAATTTCGGAAAACGTTAACTGTAGAATACTCATACCATGGTATCTAGTTGAAAATTGCATTTGGAACGGAAAAATCGCGATCGTTTATCGTTATCGTATCGGCGGCAGCTGAACGGGTCTACGGTTGACCAGTGAAATCGATCTCATTAACTCCTCTCTTACTCTCCAACTGAACTATGTCGGCAATGCCTATGAATGCTCAGCGGATTTGAGTGTTTCGACCAGTTATTTAATTGAAAATTCAGACGTGGAGCATTAGAAATGATTTTTCAGAGAAACTACGGGATAAGTGAAAAAATAGATAAATACGGAAAAAAACGGAATCACGTGAATTACACCGGAAAATAAATCCAAACATTCTGTATCTTTGTTAATTGTAGGGTACAAATAGATAAAACATCATAATATATTATATATTTTACAAGACCTTATCCTCTCTATGACTCCTCATGTGAACTGAATATGGACCAGTTTGACTGAAGGACTTGTTGCAAACATCACAAGCATATGGTTTTTCACCTGCAATGAAAAACTGGAGAAAATTCCTTACGAATGAATATTATACCAGTGTGGGTTCTCATGTGCACTTTCAGTGTTGATTTTTTAAAGAATCCCTTTTCACATACTTCACATACATGGTTCCTTTCACCTGCAGCAAAAACCAATTAACACTCTGATAAATCCGGTAAATGACCAACCGTTGTGAATTTTCACGTGATTCTTCAGGTCTTCACTTCTGGAAAACACTTTTGAACACAATTTACAAATGTACGGTTTTTCTCCAGTATGAATCCTCTCATGTCTTCTAAGTTGACTGGAACTGATACACCGGCGGTTGCAAAATTTGCACGCGTAAGGTTTTTCACCGCTGTGGATTCTCCTGTGTATGTTAAGTCTGGATTTGTCCGCAAATGACTTATCACATGTAGGGCAAGCATAGGGCCTTTCTCCTGGAACAACCACTTATATCTTTTAGTATATAACATTTGGATTATTTACCCGTATGTATTCTACGATGTATAATCAGATTACTGGGAGAGGTGAAGCTTTTGTTACAAAAATTGCACACGTAATCCTTGCAGTTGGCATGTATTTTCATGTGCATCTTCAAGGACCTCGACCCACGTAACCTATTCATTTGATATTTCTTACTGAGACCAACAGAAGAATCCACCTACTCACATTTTACCGCACTTACTGCACGCAATCTTGACAGTACTATGCGTTTTGTTGTGCACAAGCAGACTCATGTATCTGGCAAATGCTTTACCGCAAGTGGCACAGACGAAATTCTTGACTTCCGAATGAGATCTTATGTGTTCCAACAGTCTATAAGATTGGGAAAATGCCTTACCGCACATTTCGCAACTAAACGGTTTTTCGCCTGTATGAGTTCTGATGTGCCGTTTGAGGTCATCCGATCTGATACAGAGGTATAGTGGATACCTATTTGAAGATTAAATTGGGTTACCTGGGAAACGCTTTTCCACACTCGCTACATTGGTGGAGTTTTTTCCCATTTGGCTGATGTTTGCTGCTCATATGTCTCGACAAGGTGCTGCTGCTTGAGAAGGTTTTGTTGCAGACTTTGCAGATGTTGCTTTTGGGGTTGTGCACTTTCTGGTGCTTCTGTAATGATTGATTTTTGATTTAGCAAAAGTAACTGTATCTGCAGCATAGTGTCTATTGTGCGTTGAGGATTTCTACAAGTTTCCACTGATATACTGAAAAAAAGCTGTCGGAGGATCGTCCTCCCAGTAAACACATAAGTAATTCCCACAATAGTTTTTATGTAAAAATTATGTAACATTTATGTGAAAAAAATTATGTTACCTTTGGATCTATCATTATTACGTGAATTTTATGTAAAATTCGTGATGTAACATCAAGGTATACATGAAGTACATAAATTTTACATGAACAAATGGATGTCTCTATTACATAAGCAATTCATGTCAATATTATGTAAATTTATGTTAACATGTGACATTAGAAAATCGACAACGTCGATGCGTCATGCGCAAATCCTAAATCGAGCACAGAGTAGAAGTAGAAAGTAGAAGCCATTTTGTCATTTTGTTCGTGTTCAGTGTTATTTCTATGGTGTTCTGTGTTTTGGTTGTGTTGTATTTGTATGACCGGAGCCGTACCTTCTCGCAAAAATAAATGATTTTATTGCACTGAAGTGAGAAGAAAAGCATTCATTCGCATGTGTTTTTGATAAAAACCCAAGTACCGTTACGTTACTCGAGCAATATCTAGAGGCTGAGAAAAATATTATTTTGTGGCAGGGAAAAGGTAGGTTATGTACGTATGTTTGGAAGTTTGGTAGCTAATATTTAAAGACGTTATTTTATTTCTATGCTAATTAAAATAACTATAAATCACTCCTTACAGATTTCAAAACTGTCGGAGAGAGTTATGCAGCTAGGAACCATAATATTCACATCAGATCAACACTGCAACAGCCACTCCTATTGCAAGCGTTCCATATCTTCTGAAAGCCGCCAAACAAGAAATGAGAGAGCCAAATTGGATGGAATGCTACAGCAGAGAATTGTAGAAAAAAGCGAGACCCCCCGGATTTCTCCCGTAGTTTTGGTACCAAATACCAACGTGATTTCTTGGTTATATACACAAAAGTACGTGATGATAATAAGATAAGAGTGACGTAGATTATTTATATAGCGATGATATAAATTTTACGTAATTCGATATAAAATTTACATAACCTTTTTTATATTAAAATGTTTACATAAATGTGACATAAAATTTACATGCACTGGAGGTATGACATTATGCAGTCGTTGTAGGTTGAAGTTTACTTTCTGGATACCTTGTTATTATGTCATATCGACGTAACTGGTAACTTGTGTTACATAATTTTTACATCAATATTATGTTCTTGTGTTTGCTCGGCTACGATATAAAAATGGAAATCTCTATGTTTGTGTTCTTATAACTCAAGAACCGCAGAAATAAGTTGAATGGAAATTTACAGAGTAAACAGTTAAATCAGGGAATAGTCCAAGCGCATAGTTTAATTCGTAAACTCATAGCAGATTTTGATAAATAATGACATTTGTCAGCATTCACCATTTTCTTTCATCTATTGCCAATGACACAAACCAATTTCTTTATTTGACGTTGAGGCATATTCTATTGGGTAACGTAAGTAGAATACCTAGTAATATTCTATTAGGTAAATTCTTGCGAACATTATTTGTGATAAAACCTTTTGTTTTATAAAAATATTGTATCGGAAGTTTGTTATTTTATATAAATTCACAGAGCGGGTTATCCAGTTAGTTTTTATATAAAAATTACAGCTCACAATTATTTGATCCCATTTATGCCCAGCGCATACCTACCGTCAAGTCCTCAGGAGTAATAAAACACTTAACACAACCCTCTTCTTCACAAGCGAACAAGGGTAGCACAGTTTCGTCATTTTCCCCTTCAGTATTTTGTGCTTCACTAGCAAGAATATTGTCCAAATATTCCATTCCTTTGTCAACTTCAATATTTCGCTCAAAGTTTCCATCGTCTGAACTAGCCTGATCCAGATCAGCATTGTTGAGTATTTCGCTGAATTGAATGGATGTTTCTTCAATGTTTACTGGCTTGATTTCCATATAATCGTTTTGTTGGGCGACTGAACGCAACACTGTATGGGATTTTAGGCATTGTTGTTGGAAAGTGAAAGAGTTGAGGATGTTGAGTTCGCATTGAGGACATATTTTTTGAGGTAGGATATCATTTTCTGTGATCTGTAATGAGTTATTGTTAAAATTTTTGCAGATAAGATTGACCAAAACATCTACCTCAAGAGAAGTTAGAATACTGAGTATATCGCCCAACCTCAATGGTTCATTGTTTACATATTGCACTTGGAATAGGAACTTTGCCTCTGCCAGTTCCATTAAACAGGTCCTGCAGATTTTCTCAAAGTTTTGAGACATGGAGGGTGTTGATAAATATCACAAGAAAACACAACTATTGACTATTCAGTAAATTAACAGTTTTAAAACATATTTACTCATAAAATAAATAACCAATACCAATATGGATATACTTATACATACAGTTTATAAGTTTACTCAACCAACATCGAAGCAAATCAGCTGACTTATTGCTGCCAGGGCTGGACTTGAAACAATCCAATACAGACCGGAATTGAGAACTAGTTTTCCCTCAAGTAACATCCGGGAATTGAAAAAAAAATCCCTCCAGTAACTGGGGAATGATTGGTACAGGCAATTGGGATCATCAATTGAGTTGTAGGTTATTATGAAGCATCTCTGATACAAATAAATATCTGAATGAACCTTTACCCTCAATTCGGTGATTTATCCATTCAGGGCTCAAATTCTTTTTTTATGAAATTATCGTTGGAGTCATTCATCACAAGGGATCAGATACATATTCTGGTATGTGACCTTTGATAAATTGTGTACTGATTCTCCATTATCCACACTGAAATTATTGACAAAAACACAAATTCACAGTTCCAGTAAAACATCGTATCATATTGCAAAATTCATTGGGGAGAACCGAAGCACTATGTATTCATGTCCCTTGAGAGATTTTTTTAATGTGTAAGTGTGAAAATGGATCAGTGTACTCAATTGGAGTGTCATTTTGTATTTGAATTTAATGTATACATTTTTGATGTAAGTCTTTTTTGATTGATCAAACACTTCCATTTCACCCAAATAATGTCCAACTCGTCGACTCAAGTTCCTGGTCAGCAATCCAGCTTTCCTGTTAGTCAGGCTGCTGTGTTTCCTGAGCAGAAAAGGTAAGAGAATTGGAATTCAATTCGAAATTGCTATCAGTTTCCTAATGAGAATGGTTCTTAAATAATTCAATCGTGAAATAAATACAAAAATATCAATAACCATGACAAATGTAATATCTCCGGTTCATCCCACATTTCTAATAAAATGAATGCATGCAATCGTTCATATTCCATATGATAAATTTGGTTGAAAATATTATTTTGCTGAGTTTTCATTCGGGCATAAAATGGAAAAAGTTGAAAATACTTATGATATGTCCATTATTTTAGTCAATTTCTCTTTGGAACTGATTTTAGAGTGGGTTTCGATGTTTTGTGTGTCCAGTTATGAACTGGAACTCTTTTGTTGAGTGATGATAAACATTATTTTTGATGAGCGTTGCAAATGGGTTTTTTTGAATTTAGCTTTTATAAGTGAAACTTTTTGCGGCTTTTTGATATTTGGTCGACAATGGGGAGAGAATTAGAAAATAGTGATATAGTGACGAAGACCTATTAAACCTTTACCGAAAAACACTTGGAACTCGGTTTTACACACTTCAAATTCCCAGATTGATTTGAAGCTTTGCACACTTGTCAAGAACCGATGACAATAATACAACACGACTGTCAAGGAATGTCACTATCGTGCAATCGATATCGATTAGGAAACGTAGCACTATTGTGCAACCGTAGGAAATGAAACCATTCCCTACACGTCGCCTAGCAACCCGTGGGAATAAATGGTTTCATTTCCTTCGGTGTGCTACGTTTACACCCAATATCGAGTTATCGATTACAGTAATATTAATTGACAATCGTTAAAAAAGTATAGTGGAAAACTCGCATGGAATGACCAAATGAGTATCATTCCATGCTTGTTGTACAATATACTCTAGTATAAAAATAAATTACAATAGATGCATATGTTTTACACGTTATCAAGAAAAAAATATTTTATATCTTATTTCTTCACCTACCATCATCCCTGTCGCTCTAAACTCAATTTTTTCCCATTCTCTAGTTTGAAAGAAGTTTCACTTCTGCCACATGTACGACGCTGCACATGTTTTTTTTACTACAGAAGTGGCTGGGGCTATAGCAACCGTCTGATCGCCACCAATGGCCCTCTTTCAACCCAACCCCTGGTACACACGGGACGTGTAATCGGGGGACTACAATGCACGCAATGTCCAGGAGTGTGTCCTGTACCTCGAAGCAGCAGCAATCCGGGACAAACCTGCGTGACCGCTACATCATCTATTACAGTCAACCTATTCCTTCAAATATCCACATCAACGGGGATTTGATGCCTCAGCAGACTTTACCGGAAATTTCAGAGTTTAGTCCTAATAGTCCTCAGTAAGCTTCTAGAAGCAGTAAGTGGCGATTCAATTAATCAAAATATTTCTACTGAAATTTCTAGTTCTGGATGAAGTGGGGGGGGGGGTGAAACTTTCAACATGGAAGAACCAGAAGCTTACCAGCATGGGTGAGATAAGCCACGACCTTTGTCCACTGAGGATGATTTGGATGATCTTTACGCAAAGGTTAATTTCAGTAAAAAACGAAAAAATCGCATGCGCAACGATGAAGCAGCAATCAAAGCTTTAAGTAAAAGTCTCGTATTCAGTTTCTTCACAAGGATACTGACTCGCTTGTTGACAACGAAGCTGTCATTGTTTATGATGAGAGGACCGCTTTGTAAATTATTTAAGATTTAATATAAAAATTGTTGAGGGGTGGAAGATAGCAGTATAATAATAATGGAGTAGATGGAAGACGTGGACTGGAGAAAATGGATTAATTTAAAAAAATCAAAAATTCATATTATGTAAACATAAATAAAGTTTTAATCGATTCTTCTCACGAGCGACCGATGCACTCTGTTACTCAGTCATTGGCCCCACTCCTACTGTGTCAGGTGGTCCGATATAATTAAAGAGTCTTCGTACAACTCCCTTGATCGGGGTCTAAGCTATACACCCAACCCTTACAGTTTGGTACGCGACTGATTGAAATTTCGAAATTTTGAGCTCAAATTCTCTTTCTGCTTTAAAATTTCATGCAATATATGAAATTTCATGATTTTTGTATGAATGGTTTTGGAAATATTGAGGAACAAAATTCTTTTGGGTGCCCTATTTGAAGGGGCGTAGCTCCCGTAGATAACATTTTTCGTCAAATTTTTAGGAACTTGTTTATAAAAATACCTCGTGAGAATGAATCACCCCACGCATTGTTTTAACAATGACTAGGAAACACCCTGCATGTATAATCATATAGTATTTCCTTTATCCATATCTCCTCACCTATCAATCTTAGCGACAATGTGTACCTACTGAACATTTTTTGATGAGAATTTCATGAAGAATAATCAAGTATTCCTATGTTTATTTGCTAAAGGTCGTGCATGGTTTTTCTGCTTTTCATGAAACATTAAAAAAACCCACCCCTACCACCTTAGCTGGCCCAACATAGATCAAGACTTCTAGTATGTGGTTCAGGACACCTCACCCTAGACCTATACCAAAATCCGCAAATACACCATATTATTTTTCCTTGGTTGCCTGGGCTACTTATTCTTATATTGTTATATAATTCTAGAAAAGCGTTAATTTTCGTTTATTCATTTGTTTATTCTATTCTCCCACAAACAAGAAGTACTCTTGTCAAAGTTTGGCTTGTTCGAGATATTTCCATTTAAAGAGTTCCATGCCACACGCAAAAATTCCTGATAATTCAATTCATGAACATCTCAAAAAGGTATTTTCAAAATTATTTCATTTGAGTGTAATAGTCTGTGATCAAAATAGGATGAAAAGTTATAAATTTTTTAATTAAACGACCACTCTGTATCTCGAAAATTGTATAATTTCAGACGAACGTCAGTTGCGTTAAATCGTCATATTTTGACCTCCGCATTTTTCAGAAACAGTCTGTAAAATTTGATTTATTCGATTCCATTTAATTATCTTGATCTCAGACTTGAAAGAACGCAACGCACATGTTGATGTTAGTGCTATGTCATAAGAAAAAGAAATTCGCTTTTCTATGATCCATGTATTCTATTTGAATAAAATAGAGGTTCAGTGCGACAGGATGTAAAGTCTAAGCCCGATGTATCTCCCGCCCTTTGGGGGGAGGGGAATGCCGGTTTCCGATTGGATTGAGGCCACCGCCATGTACTGCCTCTTTAGCAGTTGTGGATTTATAAGGTTAGTCGATTTCTTCAGAATATACTTACTTTAGTTTCTCTCAACTTTTATATTGAATGACAAAGCTAAGAGTTGTGAATCTGGCGGAGCAATATTTCAACTACATATTACACAATATACATATTAGATAAAAAGTTTAATGTGTAGGTAGGTATCAATTATTATACCTTATAGTATCTCACTATAGCTGTTTACAAAGTACAAACCCCAAGGGAAAGAATCGCCGAAGATCCATAATTAAGCACCCGAGAAAAGAAAATGACGCTGCTGTAAAATGGCCACCAAGCTCACTGGATATAACTCCGTTGGATTATTTTTTATGGGGCTCTTTAAAACCGATGGTATGCTCCAGACCGATTACTATAGAGAAGACGTTAAAAATGAGTGGTTCATTTCAACCACTGCAGTTCACTCAGTTTTAAGGTAATATTTATATACTTTTTTTATATCGACTATTAAAAACTTCACTTAATTAAAACTCATTTATAGATCGTCATCTCTTTATTCACGACATGTCACAACCCTTACATGCAAAAATCAACATGTTCAAATTAAATTCTCAAGTTCCAAAAATCCAGTTCGCCTGGATTTTTCGGCATGGAAATTCAAAGACCTAAAGCTCCAAGGATGATCATGTGCTACTTCCAACTTACATATAACGACTTGTGATAACTCTTACAACCAGTTTTTCGTGATGTCGGGTTTTGAATTTAGTCACCTGAATGCATCAAAAAATCAAACTATAAATTTAATAAACACATTTTCGCGTTTACTAGCTATTTCTTGTAAAACAGGTGTTCGGTGTTCTCATGTCTGGTCAGATCCATTTTGTGGAAGAACCTTTCATTGCAAATTTTGCACACATACGGACTATCTTCGCTGAAAGTAATAGTTTAGTGCTGTTAGTCCAAATAAATTCCATCGGTTACCTATGATATATTTTGTGTTTATTCAAAGAGTCTTGTGACCTGAAGCCTTTACCACAAGACGTACAAGCAAAAGGCTTCTCGCCTGAAAATGTATAGTGGATTAAGATACTTTTGATAATTTTCCTCAGCTGTGATTGGGAATATTAGTGATCAGCCCCTTTTCAATCAATAAGGTGATAGAGACTGTATACATTGATGAAGTTTTACGGATTGTGAAACTCACCAGAATGTATTTTTTGGTGTTCAGCCAAGTAATCCGATCTTTTGAATGTCTTGTTACACATATTACAAACAAACGAGCCTGAATGGTATTTCATGTGTTCCTCCAAGTTTAGTGGTCCGTTGAACCTACACAAAAACCGTTACAACTTAACGCGATAAACAGTAAGAGAAGACAGGACTTAGTAAAAGAAGCAAAATCTCAGTTTTTTTTTTCAGGGTTAACATTTGAATGATGATTTGGCATTTTCATTATCATTGAGATTCACTACACTTTCTCTTAGAATTTCAGCTTTTTTACATATCAAATACTGTTTTCCCACATCTCCTTTATTTTTGAGTTTTCGAGACTAAAAATACACCCTGTATAGGAATATAATCACTCACATTTTTCCACACTCTCTGCACACGGTTTTAATAACATTATGACTTTCTTGATGTAGTGATAGACCTTTCAGACCGGTAAACGGTTCACCACAAATGTCGCAAGCATGTCGATTGGGATGGAAGTTGCGGATGTGGATTTCCAGTTTAGAAAATCTGTGCATTTTATTTTAAATCGGGTGTAATAGGAAACATAATTATCTTCACCTGTGAAAACATTTTCCACACCTGCGACAATTTAAGCAAGAGCGCCTATGTATTATGAAATAATCTGACCTATCGAATGTCTTATTACAATTTTGACATCTATAAATACGGTGGTGTTTTTTCTGATGTTCCTGTAATGAACAATTCAAGAAATAAACGCTTGAAAATTGACATGTTTATTAAATTTTCAGCGTTGCAATAATTATGAAAGAACTTTTTTTCGCTGATATTTAAATAAAAACCCATTCTTTTTTGTTGATGTGAATAACACGCAAGAGTATAGTATACCGTGGATACTTCAGAAGATGTGAAACCTTCACAATTTTTCTCCATACAAGTAAGACTGGCTCTGATGGAATCTTCATTTTCTTCCTCTTCAGTCTTAGTAGTCATGCATATGTTTATGATTCTCATTTGCACCTCCTCATTTTGCTGCTCAACTTTCTCCTGCTTTTCGGTTGGTTGCTGGACCAAATTTTCCATCTCTTCATCTTCAAAATTTATCAAGACAGACTCATCGTTTTGTTTGGATTCTCCTCGGGATTCTCTAAGTATATGAAATATTTTATTGGATTTATAACATTGCTGTTGAAAACGGAAAGCATTAACCAGACTTTTCCTGCATGGGGCACAGATTTGTTGTGGTAGATTATCGTTTTCCGTGATCTTCAACAATAATAAATATACTCAATAAAGGTGATCATATCAACATAACGTGTTTACCTCGAAACAAGTAAGAGTACTTAGAATATCTCCTAACTTTAGTTTTTGATCTTCGATGGAGATTATATCAGTAAAAGCTATGGCATGCTCTAGTTCTACCATACAGGTTCTGCAAATTTTGTCAAAATCTTCAGCCATTGAGCGCGGAATGAGATCAAAGTATTGGAATTGGATAAACAAAATAATCAAAATCACACGACAGCTGATTGGGTGTTTATTGATTTTTGACTGTTTGAAATCATCAAACCCATGCGCCGTATGCTAAACTTATTCACTGTTGCCACTACCCCAAAAATCTGGGCTACCAAATACTTTTTGTGAATAAATTCAATACAAAATATAATATTTTATTCCATGCATTATTAACTTAATATTCGATAAAAATAAGATGAGTTTGGTAAACGTAATGAATGCTCAATATGAAGTCCTCTTGCATGTTTTCTAAAATAATTTTAAAAAAATCTATACGCTAAAAATAATGGGGGTTATAATTGAACGTTTACGTTAACTTAACATGTCTATTTCACCATGGTAATTGGTAACGCTGTTAGCTAATGGGACATTTGCATTAGTAAAGAATCCTAACAGACACAAAGTTAACGTAAACGTTCAAATGTTAGATGCAGTACAATTATTTAATTTCACTGATAAATTCAACAATAATCGTCAATATAACAATTTAAGCGGCTTTTACCGCTTGTGTCCTAAAGGTCGTCATGCATCAAAACTGACCCTCTCACGACCGATTACGGCTCGTCTCATCAGTAAACAACTAAAAAAAGGATTTTCAGGTAGTGAAAACGTGTATTTTGATGGGATTCCTAACAATAGACACTTGAAAATGATATTTTGTTGCACCATACCCAACTTTATTTTTTTAAATGGAACACCCTGTAAATTTATAGTCCATAAGATTTGTCTTTTCTTTACCTTTTCAAAAATATATAAGAGTATGCACTTAAAAAAAAAAAAAAATTTAGCCTTCAACTTTTTGACCTGACCCTGTATACAAATTCCGCAGGCAAAATCGACACTAGCCTAGTTTATACCGACAACTTGGTCCGCGGACTAAGTACCAAATTCGGACTATATCCGAATCAAATATTTGGTTCGAATGATGTAAACAGTTGCGGACTAAGCTGGTCCGCTCTTGGTTCGGTACTCGCCAGCAAGTGTACCGAACTAAATTTGGTTCGATCTGGATCAAAATTATGAGGTTATGTTGATTGTAATTATTGTGAATTGTGTTGGTTCGGAGTTTCTAAGGCAATCTGAGCGTACTTACTCATGTTTTTTTTGGTTACGAATTGTGTTGATGAATAATTTCGACTTGTTTTTGACATTTGACGAATTGCGGGCGTACACATTTAGTTCACGCGTTGCAAGACGGTGTAAACGGGCAGGAAGCAAGCATTGGTCCTACCGTACTATCCCCACCAGCTTGGTCCTATCGGACCGAACTAAACGAGTTATCGATGTAAACTAGGCTAGTTATATACTTTTCCCGTGGAACTCGATTCTGCCTTTGGAATTAGTATACGGGGTCAGGTCAAAAAGTTATAGGCTAAAAATGTTTTAAAGAAAAGACAAATCTTATGGGCTATAAATTCACAGGGTGTTCCATTTAAAAAAATAAAGTTGGGTCCGATAACTTTTTGACCTGACCCTGTATACTAATTCCGATGGCAGAATCGAGTTCTACGGGAAAAGTTATATAAGAAACAGTTTTCACATTTTCCAGAATTTATCTGATAGTTTAGATACGAGGGGTACCTTAAAATGCAACATTTTCAGTTTAGCCCTGTATCTTGAAAACGAAAAGGGCTATGAAAATTTTGTTAACGGCATCTTCAGTTTCACGAAAAAGTAGAGCACACTGTCGCGAAAACCGCAACTTTCTATCTATAAGAATAACGGAGATACCCCGCAAAAGTACCCAAAATGGGACACCCTGTACATGAGTAAGCTGCCCTTATTCCAAAAAAATCATCAAAGTTATTTAAAATCAAAAGTTCTGCATAAATAGCAAAAGCATATAGCGCCCTGCCAGAAAATATTTTTTTCTCTACAAAATATTAAACTCAGGTATAATGGTATAAATTGAAAAAAAAACACTTTGGATAACAGTTTTTTGATGTGCATATTACGATTACTGATGTTTTACCATATTGATAAGATTTTTTGCGGTTGTGTTCAATATGGTTGCAACCTTAGAACATTGAACCACTAGAATAAGCATAGCACCCCGAACGTACACGATTTGTTTGAGTCGATAACATTCTGTTTTTGTTTATATTTATGTAATGTTATCTTGACACATTTGTGCTTAGATCTCTACAATCCAACCGTCCATGAAGAAGCTCCACAAACACAGCACTTTTTTGACATAATTGCTACACTAAATCCTCTTCTCGAGCACAAATAAATCATTTTCAACTGGAAAATGACGACAACCGTCACTTTGACGAATCTATCAAAGTCATGGCAACGCATTTCAAATAGCTCGATTGATGCCCAACGTTGCCGTTTCTGAGAAAAATTCCTCTTATCAACTTTTCAGTGTAAAAGATCAAGGAAAATCGTCCGATTATTCAACGACAAGTAGTAATAGCGATGGAAAAAAAGCTACACACTCCTTGAATATTTAAGAGAAATACATTTATTTGATGGAAGTGAACTTCAAGTCATTGTTATTGAATTGGTGAGAGAAGGTCTGGTGAAAGAAAGTAAATATGGCAAACAAGGAGCTTGCTTTTCCCCTTTCCCCCCATGTTTACATTGACATGTTCGACTCACACAACATTGTTTGTTTATGCTTCTAGTGGTTCAATATTCGAAGATTTTGATACTCAATAAAATGCCGTTGGAAAATCCAAAAAAATCCGAATACTACCGGAGATATCCGGGAAAAACCAAAACCGTGTTTTCCTCACTGACCTGTGAAATAAAGGTCAGTGGTTTTCCTAGCTTATACAATGCGTATAGGATAATACAAATCGTACAACTCTACAATACAATACAATCTTTATTCTTCCAACGATACAAAGTTTGTATATTCAAACCACAAAAGTATAAATTGAACATAACATGAAGTGGGTGATCATTTCCACATTTACTATTGTAAGAATGTGCTAAAATCAATATCTTTGGACAACGAAGCATCTAAAAACACTTTTTCCAGGTAGATATAGCATATCCATAGAGCAAAATTTTATAACTTGGAAAAATGAATATTAACCTATTTTTTACCACGTTTCTTATGTGTTTTCTCATGTCGGATCATTTCACTGCTCTTAACGAACCTTTTATCGCAAATTTTGCAGACATATGGATTATCATCGCTGTAAATCAATAATTTAGTGCCTTCATTGCAAATTAATTTCATCAATTACCTATAAAGTCTATGATGTTCATTTAATCGGGATTGTGAAATGAAGGCTTTACCACATTTTGTACAAACAAAAGGCCTTTCTCCTGAAAACAACAGGTATAGGGAAGATAAAATAGATTCATTCTTACCGGTATGTATTCTTGCATGCTCTGCCAAATGAGAAGGTCGTGTGAATTTTTTTTTGCAAACATGACAAGGATATGGTTTTTTGGGTCTGGAAATAAATTGAAGAAGTGCATGGAACAAAATGGGCGTGCTAGGTACCTTCTTTTATGACTACGCCCATGATAACCTAGTTCGAATTTGCTTGTAAACGCTTCTGGACATTTTGTACAAACGAAACATTTCTTACCTGGAAGAACCATGATATAGACACACAAAAATATTAAAATTACGATAAAAAAAAATCAAATACATACGTACAAGCCTTAGTTGATGGCAGAGGAAAATTTGAGACGACAAATCAGCATACCGTGTTTGTGTATCGTGGCTAAATTTACCTTGATACCTCAATATAATAGTTATAATAATATTTTTGATTTTGACACCCTAGTGTCGGAGGAATGAAGTTCAAAGTTCCTGAGTTGAAATATGAACTCAATGTCACTTACCAGTATGTATTTTTTTATGTTCATCCAACTGACTTGATCGACTGAAAAATGTGTAACAAACATCACAAAAAAACGTGTCCAGGTGGGTTCTGATGTGTTCCTTAAAGCTTAATGGTCCGTTTAACCTACACAAAAATCATTATCATTGAAAAAGATATGAAAAAAAAAAATAGTGACACACATTTTCCCACACTTTTTGCACTCCGTTTTAACAATATTGTGACGTTCTAGATGTACTGAAAGACCTCTCCTACTTGAATACGTTTTACCACAACGATCGCAAGCAAGTGGTTTGGGATGGGATTTCATATGCGTTCTCAGTGTATGAAATCTGTAATTTACACTATGAATCGGGTACATGATAAAAATAATATTATCTTCACCTGTTGAAACCCTTTTTACATTTGGGGCACTTGAATTTGAAGCAATGGCGTTTATGTAGGTTGAAGTTATTTAAGCCATTGAATGTCTTGATACAATTTGGACATGTATATTTTTTGTGGAGTTGTTCCTGATGTCGCTGTAATGAAGAAGTTGAGATGCCAAATTTCATAAAAACATCTAGGCAGTTATCAAAGATCACAAAACACATATACAAAGTTTAAAACAAAAACGTAAATGGTGGGCGGGGCCTGAGTGAAAGCTTTAATTCGCATCCACGGATAGGCGCTGATGTGCCTGAAGTTCGTTAGATCTCGAGAAGATGGCGGTACGTAGAATGCCACATAACAGATTATTACCGTGTCATGATGATGGATGAGGTCATCTTTTATCTGTTATCTTTCATGCTTTGATTCCTCTCAAAGTGGAAAAATCCCCTGGTAGTCCTCATCAAAAAACCCTCTAAGAACGCTGGATACAAACCGGAATACTATGGAGGATCATCAATCTTCCAGCCGCCATCGGAAAAGTGTGGAGAAATGCATCCTCCACAAAATAAGGGAAGTCACAAAAGCAAAAAACATTCTGTCAGATGAACAAATAGGATTTCACCCAGAGTATTCCACAACAAATCAAACAGTGAGGCTAAGTGACACCATCCTGAAAAGGTCGAACAAAAGGAAAAAAAAAAAGAAGTGTTCCTTGAGGAGGTTCGTAACAGCCCAGCTGTCCTAAGCTACATGGATCCAAGCACCGCTTCCCAGACCTCTGGAGAACACATCAACTAGTGAAGCTCACTCTGACGCCATCGTCAGATGGTGCTGGACATTCAGGAGAAAACCTTCGAAACTACATTTACTTAAAGTTTTTGTCTTAAACAAATAAAGACAGTTTCAAAGTCAAAGTCAGTGCTTTCATGTATAGAAATCTGTACAATATTTTGCAGAAATCTTTAATAATACATTATCCGAGTCTGATAGTTCGATTCGCATCCACTGCATTCCGTGGCGCATTGTTCCGTAAAATTTTATACGTCAGTTTGTCTTCTAAACTTGGTATTTTTGTTCTGTGTCAAAGATTATTATGAAGAAAAACCTTTTTTTAAATCCTCAACGCCAAGGGTCAAGTTTGTTGGAACTTTTCTACTTAAAATCACCTAAGGATATGAGAATTCAGATCTTCAAGGATCAGCATCTTATTCTGAAATGCCCTGTATGTTATGTATCACTGAGAGCTAAGGCCAAGTTGTACTAGGTATGCAATTTTTCTCAAAATCAGAGTTCTTTGAAAAATGCTTGATTTCATACGAACCTTGAAATTGTTTTTTTAATTTCAGACTGACTAGACCAACAGGATGAATAAAAAATAGTTATTTTCCTAACAAGTGCGCAAAGTGATGCTTTCCCGCACACAAAAGCAGTTAGAGACCTCACGATCAGTCTGGCATCAGTTCAGTCCATAAATTTGGTCAGGATGATAAGAAACTGATCGTGCATTGGGTTGACTGATGGAGTGATGCACCGGACTGGCCGATATTTGAATATTTGATAATTTTCTGTCAGTCCAACGATGATTGACAACAGACTAATCGTATATTGCGATCCGCAGTTATTATAACGATATAATTCCATGGTTACCAGCGGGTTGCCATGGTATTCTAACCTAACTTTTTTTGAAATGATGTCAGTTTGAATGATCGTGTAAATCGCCATTAACCCCCATATGCACCGTAGAAATCTAATCCGGATGAAGTCTTTATCGCGATTATCTTCCATACCACCTAATGGAAAATAATCGCGATGAAGTCTTCATCCGGATTAGATTTCTACGGTGCATATGGGGGTCCAGTCCATCAGATTTCCATATCACTCATTGACTGACGGACTGAACTGATGCCATGAAAAAAAACGTGGCAACGTTGCACACATGGTTGCAATTGATCTGTCATAGTTGTCCGGATCCAGTCCAGTCTGCATGAAGTTGTTTATTAGATGAAATTCTTTAACGCAAACAAATCAATCATGTCTTTTAATTATTTTCACTGGAAAGTTAACAGTAACAAGAAAATGTTGTGCTTTACTTACACTTTGGTTAGAATGGAAACAAAGTTTAAAACAATAAACTGGTAGGTAGTTATTTGAGTTGACATTTGAGTGCGAGAAAAAAAAATCCCGCACTAGTGCTGGAAAAAGTGCAAATGATTGTGGCAATGGGTTACTTTGCATACGATCAAATATTTTGAATCTAAACATCATACCGTGAGTTCTTCGGAAGAACTAAAAACTTTTTTACATTTCCCTTCCATACAACAATGACTGGATGGGATGGTATCTGAATTCTTTTCGTCTTCATCAGTTTGCAAATCCTCATTTTGCTGTTCAACTTCCTCTTGCTTTTCGATTTTTGGATCAAGCAGATCATGATCGGAATTTTCTTCAGTCGATGACGTATTATCACCTGGTGTTTTCCCTAGATTTTCAGGATCAAAATATTCTGATATCAAGTCAGGCTCATCGTTTTGAATTTGCTGGGATTCTAAAACTGTACGAAAGATTTTGTTCGACTTGTAACATTGCTGTTGAAAACTGAAAGCATTAACCAGAAGTATCTTGCATTCGGCACAAATTTGTTGAGGTAGATTATCATTTTCCGTGATCTTCAACAATAAATATATTCAATAACAGTAATTACATCCACATATTGTATTTACCTCGAAACAAGTAAGAGTACTTAGAATGTCTCCTATTTTTACTTGTTGATCTTCGATGGACATTATATCAGTCAAAGCTATGGCAGAATCCAATTCTACCATACAGGTTCTGCAAATTTTGTCAAAATCTTGAGCCATCAAGCCGCGAAATATGATCTAAGGATGTATAAACAAAATTATCTGAAACACAATCAAAACAACATTGAAAATTTGAGAACATGAACAGCTGATTGCTGCCAAACTGTCCAGCTGGATGTAGCTCCCGTTCTCCCAACAGCGTTGCCGTCTCTCTGTTTTTTGGGCTTTGATTCTGAAGGTGAGTGGGGGAGGTTATTTTTTTTGATTCAAGATTTGATTGTATATCACCGGAATCTAGAATCATCATGAATAAAATATCTTTGTATCGTGATTTGATTTTGTTATTAATCATAAATCTTTAGATGGATAATAATACAATAATAATAATTGTATAAGTGTCAAAATCAAAATACGTTTTCAATTTACAGTTTTTGTGTGAAATTTTGCTTATCGTCACCTCTATTTGTCGTCCAAAAGAGTTTCAAGGTTCATTTTATGAATTTTCATAACATGTTAAAGAGTACACCGGACTACACTTTTTTGCAATTGATGAATTTATTTCGAAATGTTTTTCTTTGTGTATTACGTTTTGTTGGTTAGAGATTCCAGAATTTTAGCAGAAATAGGAAAGAACATAGGGAATGTTAATAATAACATATGATGGTTTTACGTCATATTATTCTGCTTTTGTTTCTATGGTAAATTCAACTTCTTACGAATTTCGAATTGTTATATCAGTTTAGACCACATATTATCACCCAAGTTATCACGACTTGAAACGCCGATATCTCGGGACAAATGAATTAGGGCATAATCTATGGTCGATAAAAAAATTCCAAATTGAATGGACGATCAAAATAAGTAATAATCAATAATCTACATACATCAGGGTTTTATGTAAAAAAGTTCAAATTTGATACCTAACTTTTTCAATTCCTATATGATCGACCGTTCTGGTAATCTTATAATCTTCCAAGAATATTTTTACTGATAATAAATAAAATCTGAAATATTCGTATAGACATACAAAACTTACAAGAGTTTAACTGTTAATTTGTAGTCTGCAAATAATCAAACTCATTATTTAGGTTATCACAAGTTTTTTTTGCAGTTTATTTTAATTTCAAAAACGATTGACACCGATAAAAGCATTTTTACCAGAATTCTTACACCTTGAATTTTTTTAACCCTTATTATTTTACATATAGGAATGTATAGTTTCCTTTAACTATAGAAAATGTTTAAAATTCAGGCTTACTCATACTTTCAAAACGTTCCTCTATTTTCCTTAAGAATTATCTGCTGTGAAGAATATCTAGCTGAAAATTGCCCATGTTATCGAATAATAAACTGCACAAAATATTTGATAATCCCGCGGAAGCCTTCAACATGACTTCAAATGAGTACGGCAACAGTGTTATCATGTGGGAGCGGGATCTACATCCAGTCGCAAGTCTCATATCCAATAGTCCAATGTCAATGCGCCCCAGTATATAACAGGTTGCCGCACTTTTACGGTCAGGACGTCATCTGTGTCAGGTGTTGCAGAAACCCATGGGCTAAGTCAGTAGATCTTTCCAAACAGTCCTTCTGGCAACCTTGCGAATTACACATGACACGATAAGATGCAGACCGATGCAATCGAATGACTGCATCAGACGCTAGAGACCGATGACGTCATATTTCCCCCCTCCGACCCTTATCTCAGGCGAAGTGAGACAACCTGTTATATATAAACCTTGAATGTGCCCGCCGTATTTTAAAATATTCCGCTGTTACCACCATCACAATTTTATATTAGAAATATTCAGGGTGTGCAAAAAGTCTGGAAATAAAAACAATATTTATTGACACCCCTTTTTGATTCCTAACCCAACACCCAGTGGGTGGAGCGGGGGGAAACTTTGAATTTCAAATGAAAACCCTCAATTTTGATTGCAGATCCCGATTCTATGGCAAAAAAAATTAGCTTTGGAACTTTTTTCGATTATCGACAGATGTCGCCGTAATCGTCAAAAATTAAATTAAATATAAAATTATTCAAATTAAATTTATTTCAGCTTTGAATCGAAAAACTACTTGATATTTTCAAATTGATGTCTTTCAGCTATATGACAGTGGCCCAAACGTGGGTACAGGATTATTGATTATAAATGCCTTTTTAATTTGACGTTTAAGAATGAAGTGTCCCAAATAAGTTTCATGGTTGAAGATAAAATTTTTAAAGAACTTATTTTCACATATACAGGGTATTCCAGAAAGTCTGGGCAGGGTCCAACCTTAGTATAAATGATCTAAGGGTCCAACTTTCTTATTTCGAATTGATACCCTTAATTTTATTTTTGGATTCTCCTTTAAATTTTAAAGTGTCAAACTATTGAATTAAATTGATCAAATTTTATTCAATGGCCTCTCAAACATGACCTCTGATTATCCCCTTTAAACATCCAAAAATGAAAAGTTGAAACATGAGATATATACTCAGTATGGAGTACAGTTCAATACATTCTGTAACTGTCTCAAAGTCGTTTCCTTCTTCTACAAACCCTTCAAAATTATTGTTGATGGTGTTTCACTATATCAACAGCTCCGGATAACGAAGCATCTTATTACACTTGTTCCAAGTATATCCATAATGATTTTTCTGGATGAAACATGAAAATTTCACAACTTGAATAAAATAAACCATGAAAGACTGAAACTTTATTATAAAGCAACTATTATTTAACAACTTTTGCATGGATTTTCTCATGCCTCCTCACATTACGTTTATTAGTGAACCTTTTATCACAAACTTTGCAGACATACGGATTCTTATCGCTGTAAAGCAATACTTCAGAACTATCATTGTAAATACATTGCAAGTTACCTATGAATTATGCTGTGTTCAGTCAATTGGGATTTTGAGATGAAGGTTTTCTCACATATCGTACAAAAAAAAATCCCTTCGTCTGAAAACCAGAACTAGAGATCAAGATTACCTATACATACATTACTTCTTACCGGAATGTTTTTTTAAATGCTCAGCCAAATGAGCAGATCGTGCAAACTCTTTATCACATATTTTACATATTATTGGGGTTTTCAAACTGGAATGAGATTTTGTCAAAATGCATGAAAAAAATGAATCTTGCTACCTGTATTTGTGACGTTTAACGTGATCTTTTAGTTTGTATTCACTAACGAACGATGATCCACATGTTGCACAAATGTGAGGCATCGTTTCTGGAAGAATTATTTGCAAAATATTTTGTAACAAAGTAAAAAATATTGCAATCTCTTATGAAGATCACCAAATAATTAGATCGACTGAAAAATCACAAACGAAAATACCTGAATGACATATCATGTGTTCCTTCAAGCTTAATGGTCCATTTAACCTGTAACACAAAAACCATAGTCACCGAATATATAAAAAATATTCACTCACATTTTTCCACACGTTTCACACTCCGTTTCAATAGCATTGTGACTTTCTTGATGCAATAAAAAAAATTCCAACTTAGAATACGTTTTACCACAGACGTCGCATCCATATTTTTTGGAATGGGACTTCTTAATGTGCATTTTGAGTTCAAAATATCTGTATGCTTCATTATTAATCTTCAGTATAATAAAGATGTTATCTTCACCTGTTGAAAATCTTTCCACACGCGAGGCAGTTGAAGCAATGGCCATTATGTTCCATGAACGAATCTGAGCCATCGAATGTCTTATTACAAATTTTACAAGAGTATATTTTGAAATGTTCCTGATGTTGCTGTAATAAAGAATTCAATCACGAATCTCGCTAAATGAGAGTTGTGATCACGTGTGGGGATTTGAATGAACAAAAAAAAAATGTTGATGAGTCAAACGCAAACGATTTATGCGACAAGAGAAATCTAAGCATCATACCGTGATTTCTACATTTTCTTCGTCTTTAGAGGTAGTGCATATATTTGTAATCATTTGCAAATCATATTGCTGCTCAACTATATCTTGTTCTATGCTTTGATAAAATCCATCCAGATTTTCTTCTGCCTTTTCCATATTTTCATACTCATCGATTTGTTGGGATTCTATAACTGTACGAAAGATCTTGTTGGACTTGTAACATTGCTGTTGGAAACTGAAAGCATTGATCAGACGTATCCTGCATTCGGCGCAAATTTGTTGAGGTAGATTATCGTTTTCCGTTATCTTCAACAATGAATATTTAATTGAGGTGATCACATCCAAATAAATGTACTTACCTCGAAACAAGTAAGAGTACTCAGAATATCTCCTAATTTGACTACTTCTCCTTCGATTGACAGAATATCAGTTAGAGCTTTGGCATCCTCTAATTCTACCATACAGGTTCTGCAAATTTTGTCAAAATCTTGAGCCATTGAGCCGCGAGATAAGATTATATAAATAAACAAAAAAGAATCGAAAACCAAAACATAACAGCTGATTGGGTGCTTGATTCATGCCATCAAACTGCCCATGCGCCATTGTTAAACTGATCTGATGTTGCCACTTTCACAATGTTAGTTGAAAGTTGAATAGTAAAGTAAAGCATTATTCATAGAATATCAACATATCTAAAATTAAAAAATACAAATAAAATATGTATACGGTGTGTCCAATAAGATAAGGATGTCTATCATAGGGATCTTGGAAACCAAATCTCCGAAACGAGACGTCGTTGTACGGAAAATCTCTCAACGCTGTTTTGTAGAGCTCAAAAAGTGGCTATGAGAAAGTGTCTTTTGTTTTTCTATATCTCTTCAAATAACGTCAGAAAAAAATAAAAACCAAACGGCAAATTTCGCTTTTTAAGGCATATCTCCGGAACTACCCAGAATTTTTAAACTTTCTTAACGGCATATTGTTTTGTTAGACTTGAAAACGTGCAACTTTTCTCTTATTTTACCATCTTCGTATCTCTTATATGGTCTCCAAGATACCCATGATAGTCATTATTATCTTGGACACACTATATAATACACAAAACAAGAAAATTTTGAACAAACTTATACTTCAGAAAATATATATCATACTGAAGTCGCTTAAGTTGTTACAGACTTTTAATTCATTGGGTAATTCTGATAATTTAGTATTGAATAGTATAATTGACTGGTGTTGCGATGCATCTATCAGTAAGCACAGAATCATCACAGTTTTTGGTGCTATAAGCTATAATTGTGTACCTAAAAACTTTTATTTTATCACATACAGTGTAATTCTCTAACTTCTGAACCGTCTAAAATATTGGATACACCATTATATTATGTGAGGACGTTCTGAATTTGTTGACATACAGTAGTGACAGCTGGAGATGTCAAAATAAAACAGCTGTGCGCCACTGAAAACTACAGTGTCTATACACTGTACTCAAATCGAAAGGTGTGTCGAGTGAATTCGGAGTGATACCTCATTTCAAAGGCCTTTTCATCCTTATTACACCCTAAAAGTTTGAAGTCGCTGTCTTTTTCAATTTTTTCAATATCCAGGCAGTATTTTTTTCAAAATGGCGCCCAATTGTCGTTTTGACATCTTCAGCTGTCATTAGGATGTGCTGAGAAATGCAGAACATGCTCATTTGAAGAATTATACTGTACAATATATGTATAATCAGGTAACAGCTTCATTCTGATTTTAAATATAAGTAAATATACAGGGTGACAAAGAAAAAAGTACATTGCATAGTGCCTCACAATGGAGGACACTAAAATAAAAAAAAAGTTCCCATGAACATGAGTCCGCAAGGCCTTTGGTTAAAAGATACGGGGTGCTGATTTTTATGTTTGTTTAGGTTTTTTTTGAATATCTTTAGCCAGAGACGCAAGAAATGGATGAAATTTGGTATACAGGGGTTTTATATCATGCTCAATTCAAATATGATCTTAGTTTTGTGATTACTGATAGAGGGCGTTAAATACAGGGTTCCATCTCTTTGGATCGGTCCTTTTAACCGAAGGCTTTTGCGGACCCATGTTCATAGGAACTTTTTTTCTTATTTTAGTGTCCTCTATTGTCTGGCACTATGCAATGTATTTTTTTCTATGTCACCCTGTATACACGCTAAATACAATTTTTTGCTTTATCGACATTACGTGCAAAACATTCAACATTGAACGAATTGGAGTATATCGGTTACATTCAAGTACGTTTCACTCTTAGTGAGCGATTCTAAATTTTTTGGGTAGCAATTTATTGCTTATACGGTTTTCTGCTATTTTTTGATGATTTCCAAATTTTCTTATGAGGTCACATTCTGGTGTCTTTAGGGATTGCAAATTTACTTGCGGAAAGAAAAAATTATGATATTTGATTTTTATTATAAATAACTTGTTTAATATGTCAGAAAAAACTAAGTCAAACTGACCAAATAAACTAATCAAAACCAACCCAAACTAATTTGACCTAACCTAAAAAAAAAAATCTTCTCTCCGCCAGTAAATTTGCAATCCTTGTTGAAGACACTATAGAATGTGTCTATACAAGAACATTTTGAAAAAATCGAAAAATAGCAGAAAACCGTATATGCAATAATTACCATTTTTTGTATATAGTCCATAATAAATGCAGGTAAAACATATTAAATAGTGGAACAAAACTCCAGATGTGCACACGTTATACAGGGATTTTATTTATAATTTGCCACCCCTTGAGAAACTCTATTTACAGAGAATAAAAGTTTAACGATTTTTCGTGACGATTTTATGATAACTAATAAGGGGTATATGCACCCTAGAGATCTAATCCGGATCAGGACTTCATCGCGATTATTTTCTATTAGGTGATATGGAAGATAATCGCGTCAAAGACTTCATCCGGATTAGATTTCTACGGTGCATATAGGGGTAAGAGAAAAAACATATCGCCATAGGAAATGAGGAAAATTTAGAAAAGTTCAATGTTTCCAAATACATATTCAAGTTCTCATTTTTCGCTTTTTAAAAATATATAGTTTGTCTAGCCGTTTTCGAGTTACTTGCGGGCGAATAATGCTATAATTTATCGCAACCATCATTGGAAACTATAGAAAACCAAGGGAGAAATATTTGATGACAAGATAGAACTTGATATGAGTAACAATTATTGGTTATTTCCCATAGTGATTCAAAAACGGCTAGTCCAAAAACTGGCAAACTATATATTTTTGAAAAGCGGGAAATGGGGAGATCTTGGCCTTCCATCTGAATAAATTGAACTTTTCTAAATTCTCCTCATATCTCTTTATATGTACGTATATCTATGGGCGGGAGATGGAATGAAGGGAACGGAAAATGGCACATTCGCCATTTTACCCAAGTTGCAGATATTTGGTAGAATGCATAAAAGGTAGTATATAAACTACTATGTCACCGAAAAGTACGTATCTACTTCATAGCATCAGCTTTCACCTAGAAGTATCTGCTTCACCGGACAGCAAATTCGATCTATCTGTGCTTGTTTCTATGTAAAAAATCTTGATCAAGAAAAATATTTGCTAGCCAATCAACATTTATTCTGACGAACCTGAAATATCGAATTGTGAAAGTACAAATGGATCGCATAAGTATAAACCTGCATAATCTATGATAAGTACTGATCTACATATTACCTAAATAATTTCCGATAATAAATCATCTTTAAATATCCTTCTTTGTTTATAAAATCGAACCAAACTGCATAACAGTAGATCCATCGTTGGTGTAGTTGATTCTTCAAAAATGTAGCATCTACTTGAAACACAAAAATCCTCTCCAGGCTCTCTACAAAAGTAGGTACCTCAACATAATGTATTTATCTGTGTTTCCCGCCAGACTTCGACCAACTCAACCTATTTTGAGGCGGTGAGAAAGTCTGTCGCTGTCATTTTTGATGATTTTAATGCTGTATTCTTTGTTAACGGAAGAAAACTGATGGCACCAACGGTTCACAAAATAAAAAATGTCCAATTTTTTGTTTAATAATAAAGTCTATACATTGAAAAATATTGGTATGTTTATTTATTTATGATTATTTATTTTTGGTGAAGTGGCCCTTCACCGACTACTTAACCCGGGACAAAACAGTCTTAGATGCGTCATGCAGTTGCTTGATGTTTCCTAAAAAATGGATTTTTAATTTTTAAAAAGAGATTTTTCAATAAATCCGGTTTCCAAATACAAGGTGGTCCAACGCAGGGTGGATAACCTTGTGATTTCTTTATTTTAGTAGATATTGTAAAGCGGTGAATACAAATAAAGTGGTGGGGATTTTGGTGGAAAACTTCAGAAAATCAATTGCGCGATTACATAACATTCTGAACACATTTTTTATATAAAAGTTGTTTTTTTAGGTATTAAAAATAATCAGGAAACATTATTCTTGAGATTTTGACCATTATAGAAATTCAGGATATTTTCAATCGCGAGGAGACCTAAAGTTGCAAAAATCGTGTATTATCATATCCTAAAGAAATCTTGAGATTTTGACAATTTTTCCATGTTTTTGCACCTACCATGGCTTTTAACTTTTTGATTTTTTGAGATATCGAGATGAAATCTGAGCCATTTTATTCGCAAAACATGTAACTTTCTCATGTTTATTTTTGGGCTTGTCAAAAAAAATCCTTCTTATAGAAATTCAGGATATTTTGAATTACGAGGAGGTTTTTGCATCTACTAAGGTTTATAACTTTTTGATTTTTGGAGATATCGAGATGAAATCTGAGCCGGGAAACCCTGTATGTCACAATTTTTTTTAATGACACATTAAAATTCCATAACTGGAAAAAATTAATAATGTGTGCAATAAAAAATAAACTATAAGAAAAAACTGAAACTTTATTATAAACAAACTATCATTGAAGAAGTTTATGGGTTTTCACATGTCTGACCAGTTCAATTTTGTTATGGCATCTTTTTTCGCAAAATTTGCAGAGATACGGACTATCATCGCTGTAAAGCAATAGTTTAGTGTCTTCATTGTTAATAAATTGCATCAGTTACCCATGAGTTCTTTGATGTTCATTCAATCGGTAGTTTGTGATGAAAACTTCATTACATATCGTACAGACAAAACGTTTTTTGCCTGAAAACTAGAACTATGTTGAATGTTTCAATATAAGATCGCTTCTTACCGGTGTGTGTTCTTAAATGCTGGTTGAATTGATAATATCGTGCAAATTCTTTATGACACACTGTACACAAGAATGAGGTTCTTGAACTAGAATGAAACCTTGTCAAAATGCATGGAACATGGTTTTGTTACCTGTATCTATGGCGTTCAACGTGATCTTTTAGTTTAGAGTTATTGATGAAACATGCTCCACATATTGCACAATTGTAGGGCCTCTTCTCTGGAAGATTAGTGCGAAAGAGAGCAAACTCTCATTATTCAAAAAATCAAGTCAAAAGTAAGTATGAAATATATTATCTAACCTCTCTAGAGTGTCACTCACCGGGATGTGTTTTTTGATGTTCAATCAAATCAGATGCACTGAAAAATTTTTGACAAACGTCACAATCAAATGTGTCTAAATGGTTCATTTTCATGTGGTCCTTCAGGCTTAATGGCCCATTCAGCCTACGCAGAAAGCATAATCATTTAACAATACGTATATAAATAAATGTCACTCACATTTTCCGACACTTTTTACACCACGTTTTGATAACATTGTGACTTTCTTTATGTCGTGACAAATTTTCCAACCTGGTAAACGATTTATCACAAAGGTTGCATTCATGTCGTTTGGGATGGCACTTCATAATGTGCGTTTTCAGATGAACATAACTGTGAATTACATTATGAATCGCGTGGATTAGGAAAATATTATCTTCACCTGTTGAAAACCTTTTTACATGCGAGGCAGTTGTAGCAAGAGCTATTATGTTTTATGAAAGAATGGAGGTTATCGAATGCCTTATTACAAATTTGACAAGTGTATATTTTGTGGATTTTTTCCTGGTGTTGCTGAAAGAGAGAGTTTTGTCACGAATCTTACTAAATGTAAAGGTTGTGATCATAAACGTAGTTTAAAAGTCTTTTTCTATGACTGTTTAATAATAAATGTAGTATAGCATCCACTTTCTATTGGTTAATGTGACTCGTTACTCATACCAGTCATTTTTTTTTTCATTACATAATTGTTTTTGACCAATGAAAAGATCTATGGCCGATTGGACCAACCAATTTTGAGGATACTCAACGCTAAGGAACGTTTCACATGCAAAATTGTCAAATCAAGTCTTAGTCAAGGGTTCCTTAGCGTTTAATTATCCTCAAACAAAATAGGTTGGTGCAATCCAAGACCAGTATATAACAGGTTGCCTCACTTTCACGGTCGTGAAGTCATCTGTTTCCAGTGTTGCCAGATGATTCCTATCAAAAACAGTAGAAAAGAAACCCATGGGCGAAATCAGGAAATCTCTTGTTAAAACAGAACTTCTGGCAACCTTGCGGATGACACATGACACGATGCAATCGAATGACAGGATTCAGTCTACTGTAGACGCTTGAAACAGATGACGTCATATTCTCCCCCCTCCGTCTCTTATCTCAGGCGAAGTGAGGCGACCTATTGTATACTGATCTTTGATCTTGGGTGCAATCGGCCATTAATCAGAAATTTTGACAAGTTGTCAACACATACGCTAACTCCATAACGTTAATCTTCAAATCCATCATTTCAAACAGCCCATTTGTCCGTCCATTCTTGTTTTAAAGTCATTGTGTTAATAACCTAACCTCACTTCAAGTATTGTTGTCAAAAAGTGCCGAGCAAATGAAATTAAATATTACATAGTTCCCTTCAATTATTAAATAATCATAGAAAAAGTATACCTAGTATTCTACTCGCGGGAAATGGCTATGGCTCAGATGATTACACAAACTACATCCTCGTGAGTATTAGTCAACATTTCCCACTCGTTTGACTGGTTGTGCGGGTGTGATGTTATTTGGATGAAAAAAAACTTGTACTCTAGACATCATATACCTTGAGTTCTTCAGAAGAAGTGAACCATTTTTGACAATTCTCTTCCATACAAGTATGATTAGATGAGATGGTATCTAAATTTTTATCGTCTTTCGAAGTGGTGCATATGTCTGTAATGCTCATTTGCAAATCTTCATCTTGCTGCTCTGTCTCTCCGGTTTGACAGAAATCATCCAGATTTTCTTCAGCTGATAATGTACCTTCAGTTGATGCTTTTTCGATATTATCTTCATCATCAAAGTGTTCTATCAAGTCATACTCATCACTTTGATGTGATTCTAGAACTGTACGAAGGATGTGGTTGGACTTGTAACATTGCTGTTGGAAACTGAAAGCATTAACCAGAAGTATCTTGCATTCGGCACAAATTTGTTGAGGTAGTTTATCGTTTTCCGTTATCTTCAACAATTATTATATTATTTAATCATGGTGACAACAACATCCACATTATTCAATTTACCTCGAAACAAGTAAGAGTACTCAGAATGTCTCCTAGTTTTACTTCTTGGGCTTCGATGGACAATATATCAGTTAAAGATATGGCTTGTTCTAGTTCTTCCATACAGGTTCTGCAAATTTTGTCAAAATCTTGGGCCATTGCGCCAATTCAATAAACACAAACTAGTATGGAACGAATAACGAACCGCTAAATATAACATGGAATCATGGAAATGGAAATCCAAAAAATCACAACAGGACACAGGAACAAAACAGCTGATTGAGACGCTGTCTAGTAAGTGACAGTTATAAGTTATAGAGAGCGCCACTTCAGCGATGAATGACAAACTAATCCGCTGTTGCCGCCACTACTCACAATCATAGCCGCTTTCTATCGCAACCGATTCCCGAATCAAAACGCGTTTGGGTCAAATAATCACGAACAACGTGACATGCTCAAAAGAACGAATCATGTGACATGTGACAATAGCCTAGTTTGCACCGATAACTCGTTTAGTTCGATCCGATATGACCAAGTGGGTGGAGATAGTACGGTAGGAGGGTAGGACCAATGCTTGCTTCTCGTCCGTTTACACCATCTTGCAACGCGTGAACAAAATGAGTACGCGCGCAAATCGTCAAACGTCAAAAACAAGTCAAAATTATTTATTCGTAACCAAAAAAAACATGAGTAAGTACGCTCAGATTGCCTCGAGAAACTCAGAACCAACACAATTCACAATAGGCCTTTTCAGAACATAACCTTAAAGTCAGCTGATTGTACCGTGAACAAACGTTAACCGATTAACCTCTGTCATTTTTTTCCTTCACTTTTTTTTTGGTGAGAGACAAATGGTTTTGCTGAGATTCTTATCCTGGAAAGCTGTGGAACGATCGATTATCTCGCGAAGTTAGAAGTAGGAAGCCCAGAAATTTTGATTTAATACAAGCACAAAATTTCGATTGTATTGTAAACAACATATTGTAGACCCTTTTAGTTGAAGCGTTGTTTGAGTAAAGGTAATTTAGAAATATTAACTTAATTATATTGCGCATTATGCGTTAAACAACGATTAAACGGTTGTTAACGGTTTTTAATTATATTGCGCATGATGCGTATTGTAAAATTCCGCATGCGTCATATGACAGTGGAAACTATTATAGTAAGCATAGTATAATAAACAACAAGTAGCGACAGCTCCATATACCTAAAGGTGGTCAAATTTCGTCTGTCTCAATGACAAAAATTCGCCTCATTTATACACTGCCAACCTTATGAAATGTGAAATAAAACCATACTGTAGCCGATTCCATGACTTCAATGATACTGATACATAGGTGAATTATCAATCAAGTTATACAATACGATTACCCACTATGCAGTATGTCTGAAGATTTATGCGAAGTTTCAAAGTCTTGATTTAGAAAACAGTTTTACACTCCAAATTGTTAGCAGGGTATAAATGAGGCGAATTTCTGTCATTGAGACAGAACGAAATTTGACCAAAGATATATGGAGCTGTCGCTACTTGTTGTTTATTATACTATGTAGTAAGTATACACAAAAAACAAAAAGTAGCGACAACTCACATTAACCCCATTCTGTATCAATGACATGCATAGTGGGTAATCGTATATAATTTGATAGGTGGTTCACCGATGTATCAGTATCATTGAAATCATAGAATCTGCTACAGTATAGTTTTATTTTACATTTCATAATGTTAGCAGTGTATAAATGAGGCGAATTTCTGTCATTGAGACAAAACGGATGGAGCTGTCTATCGCTTCTTATTGTTTATTATACTGGTAGGAACCCATGATACTAGCCTAGTTTACACCGACAACTTGGTCCGCGGACCAAGTACTAAATTCGAACTATGTCAGAACCAAATATTTGGTTCGAATGGTGTAAACAGTTGCGAACTAAGCTGGTCCGCTCTTGGTTCGGTATTCGCCAGGGGTGCGTTCACAATTGTTATCCCGGAACTTTCGTCAAATGTCAGTTTCATCTGACAGATGGTAAATAATCCTCGTTCACGATTGTTCGCTTTGTTATGGTTTATCACAACTCACAACCTTTAAAATTTGAAAGTGTTATACCTATTATGACTGTTACGGTCATTGAATAATAATACAACCATTTTACAAAAACACTAAATAATACCACCACAGCTATACTTTCTAAGCTTTCATTTTATACCGTGTTTCTAAGAAGTTATAAGCGTGTGGAATAAGGAATAAATGTAAAATATGGATCCCGGCATTCCAGGACAGTGATTCGTCGTCAGATAGCGCCTCTCATTATCATTTGCCATTGTCACAGGGAAATACTCTAAAGCATTGTCTGGAAAAAAGTTAATTGACAATGATGTTTTTTTAGCTTACAATTTTTTACCTTCGATTCGGTTAAGTAAAATGTTTCCATCGTCCGACATAATTGGTATCCGCATCTACCACATGATTGTGCGATTCTGACGACATAATATTCATTTTTTAATAAAATTATCACCACCCCTTATGTATCAACGATCAGCCGTGTAGTTTGTTGTTTTTGGTTAGGATCACACGTTTGTACACACAACGCAGGCGCGACAAATCTTCACCAGCTAAAAAGTGGGTTGAAAAGTTGATCGCCCGGAGAATATTTACCCGGATTGTGAATGAGTGTGAATCTTACTCGGCGAGAATTGTGAACAGCCGGGAGAGGTCAGAGCGTCGCCGTGCGATCACCCGACGATATTTGTGAACGCACCCCAGCAGGTGTATCGAACTAAATTTGGTTCGATCTCACTCAAAATTATGAGGTTATGTTGATTGTGATTTTGTTGGTTTTGAGTTTCTAAGGCAATTTGAGCGTACTTACTTATGTTTATTTGGTTACGAATTGTGTTTATAAATGATTTTGACTTGTTTTCGATATTTGACGAATTGCGCGCGTACTCAATTAGTTCACGCGTTGCAAGTCGGTGTAAACAGCCAAGAAGCAAGCACTGGTCCTACCGTACTATCCCCACCCAATTGGTCCTATCGGACCGAACTAAACGAGTTATCGGTGTAAACTAGGCTACTAAAACCAACAAGATATGATCGCGCGCAGGTTTTGTTCACGTCATTGCGTGTCCGAACCTCAAAATTAGGTTAATTACCTAGGTAACTGGATTACCATGATAGTGAGACAAACAAGATAAATTCTCGCACATCCCCCTTCAGAAGTCATCACGTGACCTACCTCAAACCAATACAATCAATGTCACGCGGGGGCGTCATGCGTGAGCCAGTTCAAATTTTGATCAGCAAATGGTAACTAGGTAACGTTATGGATGTTTTAAATCCAACCTCACTTTTGACTCGCGGTGACGACATGCGCGGCTTGGTTCTAATTTCGTCCAGCAATTTATCATGTCTTGTGTGTTTTAGTAGCATGGTAGGAACCTATATCAAACGTATCGTATTTGCTATTGTGTCATTTTATGTTTTTACATTTTTGAGTCGCCCTATATAATAAAAATCAATTTTCTTATCGTAGCTTCTAGTATTTCGGCAATCAGACATCTTTATCAAGAATGACTTTTTGTGGTGTCTTCAATTTTTGGTTCATTTCTCCTCTCACTGTAGTTAAACGCATCCGCAGATATACTGTATGCCTCCCACGAGCTCTTGTATGTATACGTCCGTTCCAGTCACGAAACGAAACTACTACGAAATCAAAAACAAAAACTTAACAATATTTTTGAAGGAATCAAACTACAATCCCAAAAAAAAACTGCTAAAATCGTTCCGGATTTTTGAAAAAAAATTGACTTGAACCTTGCGAAAATTTTTTACGTTCCCCTATTTTTGCCGATGTATATAATTAAAATTGAACGTTGTCTTCCTCAAAATTCCCTCAGGATACCACACAATTAACGTTGAAGACGGTTCTTCTACTCCTCATAGCAGTGCTGGAACTCGGACTCGGAAATAGCAGTTTTAGCCGTTTGAATGTTTTCGAATGTTCGTTATTAAGGTTAATTTTCAATTTTGGGGACAGGAAAAAATCACAAGGATTCAAGCAAGGTCAGTAAGGAGGGTAAGAGACGATAGGAATACTTCATGCCAAAAATTGTTTATGGTAACAGCGCATTATTGGCATAATGCAGAAACCAATAATAATTGTTTTGGATGTTTGGTCTTACATACATGACTTTTTCCGCAGCTTCCAAGAAACTCTCACTTAATTCACGTAAACCGTAGATGTTTTGTCGAGGAAAAGTAAAACAAAAAAAGGCGGTAAGAGAAAAATGTATTCTTAAGAAAAACCTACAATGCAATAAATAATCGTTATTATCAACAAATGTTCAACTATCAATATCTTCGGACAACGAAGGTTGTAAAAAAGCTTGTTTAGTAGTAAAACTGTCAAAGATCACATTTTTGTGTAATAGTATTTATAATTAACTAAATAGCGTATTACCCAGATTTTTATTTACAATATACACGTGTGTTATTGTTTTCGGACTTTACATGCCTTACAAAAAACAAACAAATTGGCACTCGATTAACAAATTAAATCGGGATATTCAAAAAAAGCAAGGGCTCTCTACATAACAACTCAGTATTGGTGTCTATAGCCAAATAACAACAATATAGTCTCACTTTTCTGGTAACAATGGGCAGTAGATAACAATAATAATAACAAATTTCTTATTGCTATAGAGGATAATTGAATGATATGCTGTTGTAAGATTGTTACTAGAAGATAATTATTAAATCCCGATTTGTAAAATGTTAAAATTAGTTTTGATTTTTCAAAAATGCCTTTACAGACGTAAGTTTTATGCTACACAAGATATTGTATAATGTTTCAACAATCCAATAATAACTTTCTTAGGAAAATAGAATCAAGAGTAGATAACAATAAAGGTTTTTTTGGCTACTTAGATAAAACAAGTTATATACAGTTTAATTGAAGGAATACGGAACAAGATAGAAGGTTATAATTTAATAGCCAGGCCACGGGTCAGCATTTAGAATATCCATTAAAAATGTTGAATACAAACGAGCTCAAGTAACCTCAAGTAAAAACGACCTTTCTGAAGAGTCTGCTCATTAAAGAAAGGCTCAGTAGACCACTATTGACGGTTAATTTCTCAGTTGAAATCTTGATCCGTAGCTCTAATGATTTATGGAGAAAAACTGAATACCTGAAAACAACATGGATATTACTGGAAAGACCAAGGAATTCATTTGGGAAATTTATTGAAATATTACTCGAGCTACGGAACTAAAGGGATCAAGAGGAATGTTGTCAATGTTTGCAGCAATGTTCTTCTCTCTGGTCATAGTTTTCGCAAATTTCCTTTCAGGTGACATTGATGAAGTTCGAAATTTAAGGCTATTGTCCTATAGTATATCGAAGTTGAGATATTAAGGGTGGGTACTAAAGCAAGAGGTTCATCTTTGAGTAAGTTAAAAGAATATTTTTCTAAATTGATACCTTCCACATGAGGAGGGTCAAGTTTTATTGATCTTGTCTAGTTTTAAGTATAAAATGTAAAGGCACAGACCTACCTAGATAAGGACACGTGCACAATTCAAAGCGGCAGTTCTGTAGAGTGCATTAGCGTAATGTTTACCTAGCTGAAATTTTCATAAGCATGTAAGCTGTAAAGATAACAAACACTATTTCTGGTGAATTTTGTAAAATAATGTTTTTCCAAAAATCCTAGATTCGATGCATTTATTGGATGCTTTTGCTACACTCATCCAGCATCAAGCTTGGACCAAGAGGTAGAGCCTACCAAAACTAATCCCCAAAAAGTATGTAAACATTACTATATAGAAGAAATTATCCTTTCCACCTTTTTAAACATTTTTAAATAAACACTGGAACTTTGGTTTTGATGAAACTCTAGAAGGATGAGGAACAGAAAACGTGCTCATTTTGTACAACATAATATAATGTAACTGCAAGTTGGCATGAAGAAATCAAAAGACATGGAAGATATTTTTGAAGAAATGAATGATAAGTAACTTTTGGCACATTAGCTGTCAAAACTAACCCAAACTGGGGGGATACTTAGGTAGTAGAGCTGACTCTGACCATGGCCATAAATACTTTTGAGCCTAAATTGACCAAAATTAGGGAACAGAGGTAGAGGGAGAGAATATACAGTATAGTAAGTTAAATAGAGACCTTTACAATCTTTGCTGAAAAACACACCCTATTAACCTCTAGAAAAACTGGAGATAACAGAGAGTGGCTCTTTTAGAACACTATACTATATCGATAAAACGTGGATTATACATTAAAAATGCCACAAAACAATCACTTGATTCACTCAATAAGCAACTCAATGTCAATTTCGTAAAAACATTCGATACTAGAGTAGTTTCCGAATATGTACAAGTTAGTTTTAATTTAAAACCATTTCCAAAATTTTGGCGTTGTCTTGCTCTATCGTTATAAATCTATTAGATTTAGAAAGCAATTTTCCAAGCTCTACTTGAAACTCGAAACTATAAAAAAGGACAGATAACATGGAAATTGTAATCTGACTGTCCTGGTTTATAAAATCCATAATGATGTTATTTATTACGTAATATCACTAAAAGTTGTGCAAAAACCTAGTGTCGCGTATTTAGGTACAAATACCGACCAGAGTCACTAAATTCAACAATTTTATCGGTTGTTTCAGCTAAAATGCCCAATTGCATTTGAAATGCCATTTCGTTCGTGGCAGGCAACTCGGTTTGTTTTATATAATTGGAAGAATTAATGTATCACTACTAAAAACAGTTTGAGTAATAGTTTGATCGAATTTCGTTAGTTAAATAAACTGTTGAAGCTAGGAGGTTTCACGTTGAATTTCGTTGAAACTGTTTTTAGTACACTCTTAAAAGCTAATTCAATAAAATGTACGTTATAGTATCTTACTTTTGATTTATTTTTATGGGACAAAGATTGTGTATCACAGTTTGGATTGGCCAATAAATGATTCGCACTCAGGGCACTCAACAGTAATCAAACGCAAAATAAATACAGGGTGTTTATGAATTGCATGCCGATACTTAAGGGGGATAATCCTTGGATGATTTCAAAACAAAAAGTTCATATTGAAACAGGTCCGCAAGAGCCTAGATTTTAAGATACAGGGTGTTGAAATAAAAAAAAAAACATTTTTTTTGATCATTACTTTAATACTATTTCAGATATCTTTAAGAGATTTTGTACACGTCATGCATCAATATATGGGAATGTTGAAGAGGGCGCCACTGATTTAAAAATCCTGGAAGACACAGCAGAATGTCAATTCAATTAAATAGATTTTATTTTTTTAAGCGAAAACCATGCACCGGACGAGAAAAAATCAGGAGAACAAATTGGCTCAGAAATAAATAGAGATTTCAAAAATAATTTTTATTTTGAAAGGAAGCAGTGATGTACAATATTGAGTGGAAAACCCGCACGGACGCGACTGGTAAAAATAATAAAATTGTTTGTTAATCTCAAAATGCATATTGTTGCATAGAAGACGTGTACAAAATTATGAGATATCTTAAATAGTTTCAAAGTAATGGACAATTTGCATACATTCTCAAATGACTTGAAATTTTATATACACATTCTAGACATTAATTTCCGAAATACCCAAAAATATATTAAATAAATGAAATAGAAGACGCGAATTTCACTGCATGATCGCAAACGGGGTGGGGCCATATTACCATCCCGAGAGAGAGAGAGAGTCATCTCAGTCAATACGTTAGAAGGAGATAGATAGTGTATTCTGTGACGTAGTGGATGTTGATTGGCGCTCTTTAATCGGTGATTACTACATTATTAGAGGTCGTAGGTTGATTTTTTAAACATCAATGACATTAGTACTTACTAATCCTTATATTTTTCATATTTGCAAAAAATGTGCAAATTGTCAATTATAAAAAAATAATTTATTTTTTTAAATTTCAACACCCTGTATCTTGAAAATTAGGCTCTTGTGGACCCATGTTCATATGAAATTTTTGTCTTGAAATGATTCAAGGATTGTCACCCTTGAGTATTGGCATTCAATTAATAAACACCCTGTATGTGGTCGATCTGGACGAGGATTTAGAAGTTTTTGTGTTTTGCTTAATGAGTGAAAACGAATTATATCGGAAATGTTGAAATGTGAGAAACTCCTCGCAAAGAGCAAAATTGGAATATTTCCTCTTCGGGGTCTTTGAGCAATAGGGGTGGTTTTTTTGAATTGTGCTACAACGAAATAATTAGATGCAGTTTGTACATAAAAAAATTCTCATATCTTTTCCGTATCAAACTTGTTCACAAGTTTATTGTTTCCCCACTTGGCAGCCCTTCAATGAGTTTTTTACAGCAAATTGGAAATGGAAAAACCAAGGTAGTTCCGTAGTTTTTGTTTAGTTCTGTAAATTCACCACGTTTGAATCAGACTTGAAAAAAAAATACGGCCACCATATTCTTCAAAATCATTGTAACATTAAATTTCATGAATATCCTGGTTGAAGTGTAGTATAGTGAAAAGATTGTTGTTCTTTTTTCTTTCCATTATATTGAATTAAATTTTCGTCTTGACTTTTATATCGTTCTTTTTACCCCGATCAACTCACCGAAACTCTGGAGTCACGTAACAGAAATTGTTTCCCAACTTCTTGCAATAAAAAGAAAGATAAATGATCTGACGGAAAACCCAATATGTAACACACAACCTTCCTCCCAGTCTTTCAATGACAAAAACCATTAAATTGAAAAACGATACAGACTTGGATATTCAGATGGCCCCATTGTATTGCGGCGCGTCCCCAGTTTCCCGTTTGTCATTTTTATTGCAAGGGTAAGAGTAGATTAAAGGAAAAATTCCCATTTGCCTTTGATATCAGAACCTGAATCCGATACATTGTTCACTTTGAAACGATGCTATTAAAGTGGCTCAGCACGACGCAAAAGTCGAGTTGGGAAAATTCGTAGCATAGCGAAACATAATACGAATATTGAGAATGCAAATAAGATGGCCATCCGTATTTTCAAGTTTAAAAAATAGCTTTTGTCACTGGCAATCTAAATAAGCACTTCGCCCTTATCCACACTCTCAGTCTTGGCCACTTTAACCAACTTTCATACATTCACGGGTGTCACGGCCTTCTTGTCCTTCTTCTTCGACACAAATGGCTCGGCGGTGCACTTGGGACCCTCCTCGGGGCTGTAGGACCAGCGCAACTTTTCTTTCGGCTTTTCATCAGGAGTTTTACTTTTACGAGTTTTCACAAACTCGCTAACCTTTTGTCACTGAATCTCGCAAAACGGCAGCTTCTGGCTGTCCTTTGTGTCTGTGTCCGTGTTGCTCACGTCGTCTTTGGGGCTTTCGGCGTTGCTTGTGCCTCCCTGGCCACTGGGAAAACATAAAATTATTCAGACTCAATATTTGCAGGACTATTTGTATGTGATCAGGGGACTTCAAGTGTGTTTGACCCTGCAGCATCGATTGACATCCGATTGAAGTAAAGAAACTCACAAGACCGGGACTCCTACGGGGACTGGTATAAACTAGCTGTATAAGCCAGAAGACAAGGAAAGGATTTGACTACAGGGTGAAGACTTACAAATTTAGGAAACTCTATCTCCTTTTGAGATTTCTCGAGGAATTTTCCTAAAAACACGTAATGTGGTGTTTAATCAGTGTGCAATGTGGGGCTGGGGTAAGTGGAATTATTCTCACCTTATCGAGCCAGGGGGGCACATTGATTGTCATCTAAGCGCCAGCGTTGATACCATAGGAGGTCGAGAGGGTTTGTTCTCCAGAATTTTTTCGATATCCTGGACAATGTTGGTGTTCAATTTGGGTATGAGCTGCAACAACCACTATTTAGCTACCACATTAGACAAGCTCATCAATAACCTGTAAAGCTTGAATACTTTCATATAACTGATCAACATTACTCGCTCCCAGCAACAGACACTGAACAGACTCGTTTTTCAAACTCCACGCTATGGTAAGTTGAGTTAGAGAACAACCTAGACGTTCAGCTAAGGCATTTAATTCACGAATACGTTCCGAATGTCGGCGGTTTTCCTCAGGTTGTGATCTATCCTTGAGCCAACCGTAGCTCTGTGAAATTTACATTTAGAGGGGTGTGGAACAATTAATCTTACTAACATCTTTATTAGCGGCAGCAGTTTCGTCCTCGGTCCACGAAAATGAGCTATATTTATTTCTAAAACTACCACGAGAGAATAGTTGAATGGTGTCGTCTTTACCCTGCGACAGGCCCATTGAAATTGGAGACCACGCCATCAGTCCTGCAGTTAAATTATTATTAAGCAGGGGCAACAGATTCGTTACAGCTTACCAACACCAATTTTGTTGTATAGCTCAGGCATGTAGAGCTCAGTTTTTTCTCTACAAAACAGATGGTACTCTGTTTGTTCTACTATGGGCGTGACGCAGTTGAACTGCCTACAGTTCGTGTACGCTTCCATGATTTCAACTGGAGACCATCGAGCTGTACCCCAATACATCACCCAGCCTTGGTTAATCACGTAGTTCATGGCGCGGACTACTTCTATAAAACAAAATTACAAGTTCTAGTCAAGATTATTCGACTTAAATTTAGATGATAAACTGAACAATAGATGAACATTCTACATACCTTCCATAGGACACATAGGATCCGCTTTATGAACGATTACAACGTCTATATAGGACAGCTGAAGCCGATGCAAACTCGCTTTCACACTCTCTATTATGTGCTTCCTTGACAACCCCCGTTCGTCTGACCTGAAAGTTGCATTAGACAGGCAATATGAAGCCGTATACTAGATTGGAATTCTAATTGAGATGCCAACGGGATTATTTGAAAAAGCCAGCTTACCTTGTGCTCCAATATATCTTCGTCGTCACAATAAAAGCAGTCCTCTTCCATCCGCGTCGCGTCAGGATTCGGCCTAGTTCCACTTCAGCTCGAGTCCCTGCAAAATCCAAAGGTTTCAGTTTAACGCGCCCCAGCTATAAACAGAGCCACTTGACAAAGTCAAAAGCCAAAAGGCCCCTTGTATCGAATTACATGGGGATCTAATTTTTATTTCGAGGATATTTTTATATATAGGAGGAAAATGTCTTTTGGACAATGAAAGCGGCGAGATTGCATTCCTCTTGGAAACGGGGAGAAAATCCTATTCTGAAAGCTGGAGTTCCCTAGGGATTGAGACACAGGGCACAGGGGTATTCAATTTATATCACATGACTTGTCTGTTGCTATTGTTAAGCTGATAGTTTGGAATTTCGTCCATCCTGCATGGAGTAAAGCTTTGAATCTAAGTTGCATTCTTTATTGCCAGAGATATTTATGGAACTTACTATGGAGTGTACAAATCCTTATCTACTGAGTCCATGGTGACACATTTAGTGACAAGAAAATATACTTTTCACCTCTGAACCAAGACTTATTAGTATAGAGGCTCTATATTATTGAGCCATGGATGCCAAATCATCATTTCAAGTTCGACGACTAAGCAGCACTTGCAAATAGTAAAACTCTACATCAAAATGAGTTCGTTGGTTCTACAATTTTACTCCAGAACGCGGAGGCTCTTCTAAGTCGACCCTGCATCCCGTGGTAAACAATTTGTCAACACCAGTACGTCAAAGAAAGACCATATCGGCCGAGGACATCGCTGCTGTCCATGAAAGTGTACCGGAAAACCCAATTCTTTCCCCCGCAGATCTTAACAGACCAACTGACCTAGGAGCAGTGTCATCAGTTTGCTGACTAGGCTTCAGAGGGATAGGAAGAAGATCCAAATGTATTCCGAAATATCATTTCTAGCGATGCGGGGCATTTTCTGTAGAGCGTAAACTCTAAGAACTGATTCATCTTCTGCAACAAAAGTGAAGCCATGAGAATGCTAAAATGAAGTATTATGATTCCCTTCCAGTTGTTTCCGATTCTGGATCTAAAAAAACAGCAATGTTGGTGACAATATCTATCCCTAGTCAGCTTTTATGTATCACCTCCATGTATCTGGCTTATGCCAGATAAACTTCTCCAAAGAATTTATGTCTATTCACGCAAGTTCTGATGGTGGAATTTGAGGATCCCCTTATTGTCACTGCCAAATTTATCGTCGAATTCCCCCTTTCATACTTTAATCAGATTCAGGGAATTCAAATTTGGTCTGGAAATGAATATCGTAGACTATCTGAGACTATCAACGTATCCATTATCGTCTTTTGGCGTCAAAAAGTTTAATACATTCTCTCCATTAATTCACCAGAATTTCTTGGATAAGAATGCCACAATTCACGTTGACGATAAAAACCTTTTGATTCATCATGATCAACTTTTGTATTCTTTGATCAAAATTGAAGTTCACAGTCACAGTATCGTCTTCGGAACAAGATTCAAGATCGTACCTTCGAGACTGCAGGCCTTCAGGTACCAGTTCACGAAATCTCATCCTCTTTATTGGTCGTTGGGTTGGTATGGATGATTTTTTATTAAAATATCCCACGACATAAACATAATGAACAAGCATTATCATCAATCAAGTCTATCAGAGAATGACCAAGCCACTTTGATAATTGATTCTTCATAATCCATGTGAGCATGATAGACACTTCTTAATTAAACTATAGGACTCACCTGAATGAGCCTCAGATAAATCAAACACATTTATACCGCTCTCTACAGCTAAAACTATTATTTGTTCTGCTTGTTCCTCCGTTACGTTTGGACTGAAAGTTGGCCAAGTGCCTGTAATCAAATGAAAAATTCAACATAGAACGTCACGGGAACGGGCGAATATCAAATTGGAATAATTAAAACTCGGAAAATCCAACTTACCTAATCCTATATTCGACACTCTCAACCCGCTCTTGCCCATGTTCCGATAGCGCAGTCCCGGAGTAATGTTGGTCATCCGACTCAGTTGCAGAGGCACGTTTGTAGAAGGAATTGTCAAACCGCCGAGTAAAAGTTGTTCTTTGGTCACATGACCATCAACTTTGTCAGCTAAAGCACTCAAATTGCTTCCGGCACTGAACTCTTCCATACAGTCCAGACTGGCTATCGGTGCTCTGCACCTGGAACAAGAATTACTCATCCTTATTCATGTGGTTATTGATGAATGATTACACATGCTTGAAGGGTGGACAGTGAAATGCGACTGAAACGCAAAGGTTGTGCTTAATCGGAATTTGCAGTAGGTGTATTATCAACCTATGATACACCTACAGCAAATTCCGTCTCTCGTTATCCTTCCGTATTGCTTGAATTTCCTGGTGGGTGGTTCATGAATGGGAGGATGATTTGAATTGCAAATTGATCATATAGTGCGGAGCTTCTAGCGATTTAAAAAGATATCGAAGTCATCATTGCAAAGATGTTCATTTACTTTAACAGGTTAGCTGCCTCTTTATTGTTCCTTGCTAGCAATCAAAATATCGCTATAGAATTTCCATCATTCATAAGCTTTCTGGGAATAATTCCATTGATAGGTTTCTCGAAGATTTTTCTGCTTGTTAGGTGACAACGTTGGCCTTGGCAGAGCCTGCATCAGAACAAGTCAGTTCTTTGACTCTTAACAGTTGGATTACTATTGATCCTGGGAGTGATGCCTTGGCTTGTGGGATCAGCTAAATTCGTTTTTTGTTGATGAGACTACTGGTTCAACTAAACTTCTGCACCGACACTTGTACGAGTTTGTGAAAAATACTCTAGTTGTTATTGTATGGGGAATGGATAAGAAAGAGGAATGTGGAGAGGGTCACCAACCCTCTGAAGGGAAAATTTCACAGAAGAAGAACAGCAGATCTCCTCGCTAGCTGATCCCAAATATCCCACCTCTAGCAATTGAGGGAAAACTTGAGAAATCGAGCCCAGAGGATTTCAATTTGATTCTCCAGGAAACATCAAAGCAGGAGCAGGACAAAGCGTATATGATGATGAGAGTGACTGGCCTAACATCAATTAAGCCCAAACCTAAGGAAACTGCAAAAATGGCCTATGAACTCCTTTGAATCCTTGACTATTCCTCCCTCCTTTTTTGCTTCTTATTTCGAAGGATCTTTTGGAGTAAAAATATCCATACACAGCTAAGCCGACTTGGTGTCCATGGAGGCCCTTCATAATGTGCTTCGGAGCGAAGGGATATAGAATCTTCTCCAAGACTGGAAATCAAGCTTAATTCACGTGACTTGTGGTATGAAGCAGAACGATCCCCTCTCCCCTACAAATTTTAATCTTCTGGAGTACGGGACGCAAGAGGGACAAATGAAGATATCTGCTGACATCTACGAAGAGAGGGCTTCAAGAGTTGATACAACCTAACCTCATTTTTGGCAAAAACGGGGCTAAAACGATCAAACATCGAAAAGTGCAACTCCATCAGCCTGGAAGTTATCCCAAAGAAAAGATGACCATAGTCGATGCCAAATGGTACTTTAAGATAGGTAGTGAAAAGATTCGAAGGGACTTGAAGGGATTAATAGTGGAAGAGTACCAGCTGCCGTCCACTTGACTGGAACAAAAATGGCGGATCAGAAACCTACTGAAATTATTGGAAAACTCGTTCTAGTATTATTGTATGATGAAAATAGTCTATTGTCCATTTGTACTTGAAAAGTACTCAAATGTTTTTCTATAGGTTCGGACAATCATAAATTCGTTCAGATTTTATTTATTCAATAAACGTCAATCAAAAATAAATGGATCATTGTCGTCCTAGTGTCCAAACATTCATTTATAAAAGAGATGGTATTTTTATTTATTGCAGCAGTTGCTGGTCCAATTTGGCCCGATATTTTCGATCGTCAAAAATGTTTTTGTGTCGCATTGAAAAATAACATCATTACTAATTGTTTTTAGAAGGTATTTTTTTACAGAATTTACATTTAAATGGTAGCAATTTACAATATAATAATAATCATGATGAAAGAGAAATCCAAACTTTTTCCTGCCAATCAAGAAAATTCATATTTTTTCATTTAATGAAAATCTCATCCTGTTTAAAAATGCTAGTTTTGAACTCTTTGAAAAGATTTGTTTTCATTACATTCAAGCGGGTGTGAATTTATTTTTAAAAAGTCGAGATCGCTTCCGGAAGCATATCTAACGTTGCCTTTATTCTTTTGTATTATTCTCATATTTCCCGAGTATCCAGACGCATACAATTATTTTAAAAATATTGTTATAGAGATTCAGTTTGATATTATTCTGAAATAAACGTTTTAGGAGAATATCAACTGACTGTCTATTTGTAGATTGGTGACCCATTTTCAGATCCGAATGTTTGACAAAAACCATATTGTTTTCATATCAGACGTCCAATATTTCCATAATCCTTGGTTTGATGTTCTGGAAATATCCAGTTTAGCTTGAAATATAGATTATGAATAGACAATGATCTAATTTATTTTTTTTTCTGCTAAAAAAAATTGAGTTTCTACCAAATTTTGTTTTAAGACTTTCATAGACTGACGTCACATACCTGATGAAGAGCAATCCAATAGGAGAGATTGAAGAAAAGAGAGATTATCACTGAAAAAAAAAGAGAGACCTGCTTTTGGTAGACAGAATATGAAATATTTACTGTTCGAGCACAATAGGACGATTGTCGTTGAATGCAGCTATACTTGACAATTTCAAGAAATCATTATAATTTGTCCAGTACACTCCTCATGGTTTATCAAAGCTTAATTAAAATTTAATGACCGACTTTTTTGAAAGGGTTTCGGATCTTTTCAACACTTTCCATCGCATCTACAGCACTCTTATTAGCAAAAGTCGAGGTCGAGGGGCAGAACTAATTAATGACTTGGTTCATTATTCCCTGACAGTATTATTTCATCACAATACACATCGATTGATTTAAAACACAATTATTTAGCCCGATCTGAGCCAGCAATTCGGCGCTCTTTTGTACCCTCTGTATTTATTCTTCTTGATGCTAAATTGTTAGAGAAATATCAAAGCAAAAGAGAGGATTGTCTCGCTTTTGGTTAATCGATCCTGTTCTCTTTTATTCATTCAAATCTTGCTCTCTTGATTATAAGATGTTTTTGATTCAAGAAACTGGTTCTATTATGCATCCTGTTCTTTATTTTACCAACAGCACAACCAGCTTAGTTTATGTAGGATTTGGTGCTTCCAATCGAAAATTCTGGACTCATAAGTGGTGTATTCTTATTTCCTGCTATCCTTTTCTGGATAAGTATCGTTGGATGCTAGTGGCAAGGTTGAGCTGACAATCCCTGATTTGCCTCCAACTCAGGATAAGGATTTTTTTCAATTATATTGAAATTCAACTATTTCAGGAATTAAAGCTTCATGATCATGGGATGCGTTGTAAACGCGGTAATTGTTGGCTGGAAAAACTCCATTTTCAAAAATATGGGTGTATAATGAGGCTCATTGTAGAATCTATGGATGAATATCGATGATTATGAGTTTTGTAGTGACTAAAATTGCAACTAGAAAAATCAGGTGAATTAGTCAACAGACTACAATCTGACAGTTCTTTCATCCAGAAAATTCTTGAAAACAAAGCACAATGGATATGTTAAGTTAAGTGGCCACCAAGATCATTAGATTTGACTTCGTTACTGGCTGTTTTGCCAGTTCTAAGTTCATAACTGACAATTCAATGGCATATTATATTTATTGTTTAAATGTCTTTTTGATTCCAGACAATTTTGACCGTTAGAGAAAACAAATCGAAACTCGTATCGAGGAATTGAATTGATGAAAAAAAAATGACTAAGTGAGGTTATGTTTGTATAATTATGATATTTTCGGGGGGATTTAGATACCTGTGTGGGTTCTATTTGGGATTTGATCAAAAAATTTTAAAAAAAATGATCTAGTAAGGTTATGTATGCATAATTTAGTTATTTTTCAAAGGATTTTTCAAAGGTTCTGATTTGGATTCTGATAAAAAAAATGACTTGGTGAGGTTATGTTTGCATAGTTTTGTTATTTTTCAAAGGATTTTCTCCAAGTTACATAATATGTTCTATTTGAGATTTGACCATGAAATTAAAAATAAATACTCCATGAAGTTATGTTTGCATAATTTTGTTAAAATTAGATATTGTGGGTTCTGTTTGGGATTTGATCAAGAAATCAAAAAAATTGACTTGGTGAGGTTTTGTTTGCATAATTTTGTTATTTTCCAAAGGATTTTGTCCAATGGTTTTGGGATTTGACCAAGAGATTAAAAAAAATGACAAAGTGAGGTTATGTTTGCATAATTTTGTGATTTTGTTCAAATAAGGTGTTCAGTAGGGATGTCGATTCCGGGATCTATCTCCGGAATAAGATGTACATACCGTTAAAGAATCAAATATCATTCAAATGATTTTATCACAACTTATAACATACAAATTGACCTAAACAAATGTGTTGCAATAGGAGATACATTTTAGGTTTACCTATAGATACATTTAAACAAATATATATAGAACAAATTCATTTAACGCAAAATTTATTGATTAAAAAGCGGTATGAACTTTGTCAGCTAGTCATCTGTATAAGGATGACCCAAAAAAAATGTTTGACAGCGTAGCAATTGAGAAGGTCGCAGCCGATTTAGCTGATTCTTGTTTTGTTGTGTTCGGGTTAGTCAGAAGAAGGCTTATATGAAAGAAAATGCTTGGTAAATTTACAGGAATAATCGGAAAATCACTATCAATTCTAAGAAAATATTATACAAGAGATCCCGATCATAGGTTGCCAAATTTACAGTGGCGACAATGACATGATAAATAAGGCCGAAAATGGCCGCCAAAATTTTTCGTCTTGTCAAAGCGAGAGTTTCGAAACCTCCGATTTATCTGCGTTTCTGGAAAAAGGAGTTATATTGATCCGTTGTCAAACAACACACCCGGCAATGAACAGTAGAATACACGATTAAAGCTAAAAAAATTGTTTAGTGCAAGTATTAAATCTCGTAGGCATATATAAATGAATCAAAATATATACCATGTCACATCTTACGTCAAAAAATAATGAAGGCCAAAAATGGCCGCCGGGGTCCACCATTGTCGCCACTGTCTTGTATATAGTCACTGAAAATTTAGAAAAAATTGACTCAAGTAGTGAGGTTATTCTTGCATTTTTTTTTTATTTTTAAAGATTTTGTTCAAATGAAGTGTGATGTAGGGATGTCGATCCCGTAGGGCTTTCTCAATCCCGGGATCTAATTCCGCAATAAGATGAACCCAAAATTGATCAGATACCATTCGAATGATTTTATCACAACTTAAAACATACAAATCAACTTGAAAGAACTCCCAATTAATCTGAACAAATGTGTTCTAACAAGAGATACGTTTTAGGTTTATATTCAAAAAATGGATATAACGATTTTTATGATTTTTGATATGTTTGATTTGTCTCCGCCCCAAATAAAAGAAAAATTAATATTCAAAGATCAGAAAAAATATAATAATCAAGTGGATACACAAAAAAAACCCCAGAACATCTTTGTGGGGAAGGGTGTGATGGTGAAAAAGAAGTGTATAAAAAAAAATCGAGTAGGCTATAGATAATAGATGATTGGAATAATAAAAAAGACAACATACGTCAACATCTCACATAAAATATATTCAAACATGTCACTAAAAAAGCTCAACATGGAGATTTCTATTTATAAAACTAGCAAGATTTTTCATGAACATCATTTTTCATCACGAAAAAGCATGACTGGGAGGCCCCAGAGCCAAGCAGAGACGATATCCCTCGCAAGAAAAAGAAATATTTCTTTTATGACGTTCTAAGAATGGAAAGCAAAATAAATGGCCAGCTAATTTGGGCAATGTGGATGTGAGGATTTGCCAGATTGCCTGGATTTTAGAAAGTGCCTCTATCACTATCGAATTCGCTAAAATCGATCAGACAAGAAACAATCCTTTGGCTAAAAGGATTGGAACTTTAATGAGATTACTCACCTGTATATGGTCGGTGGGTGAGAATCCTCGTCGTTATTATTATTGTCATTACATAGCGTTTCGTGGGACATTATTAATCAGCTTCCTTAATTGATTAACCGAAACTAGACAAATTACTAGGCTAACGTGGTGTTTCTCCTTAAAGCTATACGTAATTGAATTTGTGTTATAGGCACTACACGAACTTCGTTATCTTAGTAAGGCAAGCAAAGGTAATTTCTGAAAAAAAAATGGAGTTGGAAATTGGATTCAGAAATAGTGTATGTTTCCAGGTTGAAATTGCTGCAAAGTTGAACATTGTCATGTCAAATTGCAGCTTTCATGAAAAGTAATCAAAACTTTTTTAATCCCGCCGAAATAAAAATTTCATGCACTGCAGGACGCAACCAACAAAGGCTGGTTAAGGGGCCAAGGGTACAACCTTGCTGGTCGTAATGAATCGATAGGAATGATGAATGGCCTGCTTAATGGGGAAAATACGGAAAACTCACCCCATGGTCTATTTATATCCACGTGCATTTCACTTGACCGTCTTTGTCACTGTGCCAGAGAGTCACCAAAATAAACGCTAGACATTTCTAATTTTATATTATATATCGGAGATGGACGTTTCGAAACGTGGTCTTTCCTGAGTGGCTATAAATTTTATTGATTGTAAAATTTTCGATCGCTCTAATTTTTGACTTGTTAACGAATGAGTGACCTTTGAAACTAGATATGAACACCAAAAGCATCTATTTAGACACAGTTATGACTATAGCGAAGCTAGACTATACGACAAACTGGCCTAGTGAAAAATTGTGAAAATTCAACGTCTGGAAACATGCACTAGCTATGGAAATCTAAACATCTATGACAGAGTGAAAACTGGCTTACTTTGACCATTAAAACTATCCAAACTCTCTAAAAATTCTCATTTATAATAATACAAACTGTCATCACAACTCCAGAAAAAATCAGGCTAATTGGGCAAGAGGTGTTTTTGAATTCAAAATTCTTATAACCTCCAAAAGTGAACTCGCGTCGTTATCCCTCCAACGTTTTGCGTGCGAAACGCCAATTCTCCACCACCCAACGTACCACAACAAACGCGTTCCAGCTAAACGAAATAACCGTACAATCACACCATTTTACCGAATAAAAATTAACAGTTTGAAGGGGCGACTTTTAACACACACGGGCAGTTGGGTTTCGTCATTGCAGCTAACGGAACGGGTGTTGGCGCATGCGAGCTGCAGGACCGCGACAACACAGCAGCATTCGGGAACTCGGGCTATCCTGCTGGAAAACTTTTGCTAGTCGGAAACGAAAGAATTTAGGGGGGCACGCGACAAAGGACTTTTCCCCTTTCCTAGCGCGTTGTGTAATCACGGGTTAGTGTACTGTCGCAGCTCCCACATGAATTTTAATATGTTTTCATTTTTAAAATCGATTAATTCTGGAGTTTTCTTTAAATTCAAATTGATTTGAATATCGAACTGCTCTCATTCTAATCCGGCTAGAAAGTACATCACATTGCGAAGGAAGGCATTTTATAGGTTGCTTGAAGTTGAACTTGAAGACTTAGAATGGAAATAGTGAATATTTCTTTTTTGGGTTTCGATCTTCTAGTCGGTTTTAACAATAAGACGAAATTTTTTCAAAAGGTAAAACTTCAATAAGTTGAAATATCTCAAGATAAATTGATTGTCCTGGTTGATTGTGGAGTGTGGACTTGTGGAGTCCATTATTAATATTATTATTAGAACCATAGCTTTGTGAAAGAAGTCAAGCAGTGTTACATGCCTACTTTATATTATTTATACTCGAACACTGATGGTCGGAGGAAACCCAAGATATATCACTGAAGAAAATTAAAATATTTTTTGAAAAAGGCAAGAGCGCGCGAATAAGTATGCTGAAATTGTCAAGTGAATATTTTGAAAATAAGAATACACCAAAGTTCGACGTTTTTGACATTTTTATATATATAATGTACAGTTGCTAGGAAAAAAAATATAGTTAAAAAAAAAACGATTTCTAACTAAAAAGTAAAAAATAATTTTTAATTCAAATGATTCAACGAGACAAGTTATGTCATTGTGGTAAATGCCTGGGGTGCTTTCTAATATATTTAAACACTAATTCTGCATTTTGAAATAGAGACTAGTAAGAAACTATAACAAATAATATCGAAGCACCCCACGCTTTTATCACAATGACGTGGCAGCGTTGCATATCAGACGGTCGCTTCAAGAATTACCGTCTCCTTCGTCAGTCAATCCTTCACCAAGACAAATGTCACTAATGTCAAAAAGTTCACCAAAAATTTTCTCAAATTACTGTATATTTTTAGCTCTTTTTTTATTGAAATTCTTCGAGCATCGAGCTTTAGATGCAGCAGATTAAGTATATACAGGGTGTCCTCTCTTTACACCACTGGATTCAGATTAAGAGGATTTGAAAAATGAAATACAAACATTTCGGAAGACGTAACAGAGTAACAAGTGGTATGAGAAGGGTGGCTGCTCACATTATTATAACTCTCAACATTATCTATAACGGTTCTGTACCAACCTTCCGTTTTCATAATTTGTATATCGGACTTCCGTTAAACAATGTCACTTTTGTTGCGAATCATCTCCATGTTGACCCCCGATCTAACCCTAAACCGATATATGTCACTCAGGGCCTGTTGGTTAACGCAATAACCTTAGGATAACCTCAAAATGTTTGACATTTGGCAGGAGCCTAGTTAACCCATCAGGATCAGCTAACCCGTGGGTTGACTCTCAATATGATAAACTCAGATTTGAATTAGTCAGAATAATTTAATTATGAATAGGAATTCCGTTGAAAAGTTCCAGGTTTTAGATCGTTATTTTGCTAAATTTCAAGAGCAATTACAAAAGGTTATGGGCCCAGATAAGATTAAGAAGAAAATAGAGGAAGTGGTAGCAAGAGGTGGATTTGAAAGAGGAAGCCATAGAGGAAATATTTATAGAGGAAGATACCAGTGAGAGATCATATCAGCAAACAAATGAAATAGAAACAAGTAAAGATAAGCAGAGAATACATATGTTTTGTTGCTTTTACTCATAACAAAATGAAGAAACTGTCACATTCGTCGTGGATTCCGGTGCAGCAGAGCACCATGTCATTTAGATTATTTGGAAAACCATATGACAAATGACAAAATTTTAGAAAACTAGGTGTCAATTTTTATTGCTAATGATAAGCAAACAAAGGGTAAGGCAACCTTTTATATGATAACATAGGGATAGATATGGAAGTCTGTACTCAATGCCAAACTTAACACAAAATTCAATATCAGTGAATGAACCAACAGAAAAACGAAAATCATTAATTTTTGATCAAGGTGGCTGATATTTCCCTTGGATTTTTATAGTTGATACATTTTTATTCACAATAACAGAAGATGCTTACTTAAAAACAAAAATGGGAGAGAAGAACAAATTAAAAATTATGTAAGAAACCTAAATGCAGAATATGGAGTTGGGACAGCTAAAATCCGTTGTGATAATGGAGGAAAATATACCTTAAATATTTCAAACAATTTTTTAGAAATAAAGGAATAAGAATTGAATATACTTTACCCTACAGCCCCCAACAGAATGGATTAGCCGAAAGGATGGACAGGACACCATCAAACAAAGCAAGAAGTGTGTTGCAAATCTACCGAAACCTTTATAGGGTGAAGATTGACAAGACTAAAAATCTTCGGGGTTCACAATCTACCAAAAGGAGGAAAACGTGAGAGGAGAGCTAAAGAGATGAGAGGTTCGTAGGATACGGAAAGAATATTTAATGTGGACTCCGGAAACAAACAAAATAATTTGTTCAAGAGACGTAAGATTCAATGAAGAAGACATACTTTATAATATGAAGAAGCAACCACAAGAAAAATTATAGTGGAAGAAGAAGAAGAACAGAGATACATATCACCGTTAAAGAAGAAGACAGATACCAAGTACCAGAAGAAGATATAGAAAGAGAAGCGCAAGAAGAAAACAATAACTATGAGGAGAATATAGAAGATGGAAACAGTGATAACAGACCAAGAAGAGATTATAAAGTACCCCACAAATTTGATAATTTTGATAAGACAAGTGTTTCTATACAAACATTTTTATCTTGAGAGTTTGCACACCCTGTATATAACAATCATTGCTAAAGCCTATTTCCCTATCTTGGCCCATATGATTGCTGATCTCAATTACGTTTGATTAATTTAAGTTTGGAAACCTCAACAGTAATTAATTTTAGTGTTACTCTGGGGGCGACGTGTAAAGTACATGAGGCTCCACTACATAACATAACATAGAAAATCAATCGGCTAATTCTGCACATTCACGTCGATAGAACTTTCATGCATGAGGACGTGTTCAGAATCCTTTTAAATTCTGATAAAGTTTCTGGAAGTAAATGGTTGTTGAATATGAAGTTGATGAATCCGGTTGGTACACGGACGACTTAAAGACAAATGAGGATGTTTGGGTTTAGGTTTTTAGGTACAACTGTGTACAAAGCGTAAATTCACGCAACCCAGGCATGTGCACAAGAGATTGCTAGACTGGGCTGCAATAACCAGAACGTCTACATTCTTTCGAGAATAGCCCGGAGCTGCCTCGAACAACAACAACAAGATCAACTACAACCCTTTTCTATACAAACAGAACATCGATCTGATTCACCCTCGCCGCCTAAAATAGCACTTTACAGCGATATCGACATTCCGGTGATTTGCATCTTAATTAGTACTCTCTGCTGATCAGGTGACAAGATACTGAAGTTCTTTGTTGGTTTCTCGTTGCAACAGGTATAGGAAAGACGTTTGGAATATCTTACTTTATTGGGATTAAAACTTTGGTGTTCGTGCTTACCTATAATATAATGGGATAAAACTAACTGAACGCTCATAACTAGAACCTTCTTGGGCACAGGTACCCATTTAAAAGACTAATTTGGTGTCATGGATTTTCTCCAAATTAGTTCTTTCGATAAAGACGTAGTGAAGTCCTTTGATTCAATTTTGTCGTCATGAGACGACCCAAATTCGTAAAAGTAATTTTCATATCCTCTGATAAAGGAAGCGACAACAATAGTGTCGCTGAGGATCTTAATGCCATGAAGCAATCTAATTCAATGTCAACTGTTCCCGTTGTGCAACTACAATTACACAGTTTCCAATTAAATCTAACAAATTCAACTTCCGCGAACTAACAAAATTCCAGCTATGTCAGAACTACGGCGCCGATATCAGTGGAGCACGTGTAAGTCCTACTTTTTACATTTATAGCCTTGCCAAATTTCCGTTTCAACCCCATCGAGCGTCCGAAAAGAAAACACATGACTAGAGATGGTTTTTATAGTGATTTTCCAGGATGCACCAGCCAAAAGCAGGATTTATCATCGGCGATGTCATATGGCAGTTCTCCACTTAAATAAAACATCAGAAGAGGTCCAAAAAGGGAATGTGTAAATGCAAACTGCAGTGCGGTTGATACGGGAAGCCCAACACGGATCGACGCTACCGATTTGACGTCACGCGACGCTGTTACGTCATCGCAGCACAGTGTCGATAAGATAGGTTTGATATGGAGATGAGATTTATACAGGGTGCTCCAAATCGTATCGAACTTGAGATTTGTTGAAGTCATTACAAGTTTATTGAGTAAATATAAAAACTAAATCCTTTTGGTGGTTTCTTCTACAAGCACATTAAAAATCGAGTCAAATCGATCTCCATTGTCATAATATTCATATCCTGCCACTCTTACAAGCTTGTCGAATTTCGAAGTAGAAACTTCAACCGCCTTTCACCATCTCTTGTCTCAAGCAGGTTTAAAAACAGGAACACTGAAGTGGATTGCTTTGAAAAAAGGAGATAAAAGAAGTATGTTTTCGAAGCTTTACCAGTTTCATTCTACATAAGTGAACAGGCAAAGTGATTGAGGATCATGGAAGTTTGGAAGATGGAAGCCAGATAGTTTTTTAGGAGAATACTTGGTTTGAATAATATTAGCTAGTCTAGTTTGTAACTAAATTTGAATAAAGTTAGCCATTCTGAAGAACCACTTGGCAATAACTAGCCTCAATTCGATTAAAACACAACTCCAAATCAGCGCTTTATGTGGGTTAGGTGTGCTGCTAATTTGCATATTTGTGTCGCATTAATTGGCAATACTCAAACTAATGGCAATACGATTAGTTCCAAGTGTAATCGATGTATGGATCTCGTAACTCGAATTATTCGATATTGCCAGCAGCGTTTGATGGAGTTATGCTGGAAAATGGATTGGATTATTTTTCCAGTGGTTGGAAAATATATTCAAATCAATGGTAGATTTGATCAAGTTCTAAATGCTATAAAATGTATAACCATTGTTTCCATAATCAACCCACTGCGACTTTCTGGAACTTGGTGGTAATCAAATTTTCCTCAACTGCCAGACATAACTTTGATCCCAATGTTGTCTCTCTCAAGCAAATTCTATTACTAGTTAGATTGAGCTGAATCAACATCTGTGAATAGCTTTAATGAACAGAAAAATAATTCTATTCACTATTTTATCTGAACAGAGAAATACGGAATTACGGTCTTTTTCAGAAAGCTATAAATATGATTGCAACCGGCAACTGCGCTAGCCGCAAACGTTCTGATTGGCTACGGATGATTGTCAAACTTCTCGTGGCAACCGCTTTGGTCATAGGCGTAGGCGTAGAAATTATTTTCTCGACTTGCTTCTTTGTTTATCAATCCGTAAGTTTTCATTAATAAATAATAAAAAAGTTGTTACATGCAGGCGCAAATTTCTTATTTATTATTTATTTGATGGTTTTAACGACTCTGTTAGCTTTAGATATCTGATCAAAATAACTTCACACGTCTATAAGATGACAAGATTTCTTAGACGTGTTCGTCCTCCCTCCTTCCGCTTCCATGAGCTGGGACTGATTTACAATGTCAATTTAGTTTGAAACACCCTGTATATTTCTGCCTGGATTGTTCCGAATCATCTCTCAACCATGTCGATTCACAACCTTTGAAGGAATACCTTACAATCTGTAATAAGGAGGAGGGAATACCTGGTGCTGAGACAGTTGCCTCAATAATTTTTTTACAAATTGAGAAGAAAATACTACCTGCTGTGCTTATGACCACACAACAGGAGTGAAAACTTTACCAAAATACAATTTTTGTTGTTGTTCGACCACTGCGCATCCAATTTTTGTAGAACGGCATGTGCTCAGGCATCTTGATCTTGAACTTGATCTGTCAATTCTACTTCATTTTAATGTCAGTGTAGGGCAGACTGCTCATGTAATTTATGGCTGTAAGTGTGAGGGAAACTCACCAAACGCGTTAGTGCATCAAGTGCAGATATTCTAACCTAAAAAATAAACAAACAAAAACAAAACAACGATGAATGATTCGAAAAGTAAAGTGAAAGTATTAGGGACTATATTGTATGAAGTTTCTGACGATGATGATTCTTCAAGTTCTGATTCTGAAGACAGCTCAACCGAAATAATTTTAAATACACATGACCGCAAGAAGTGCAACTATATTAGATAGTTTTTTGAGACTGTAGTGCCTGCCTATAAGGATATTGAATTTAAACGGCAAAAAATGTATTTTAGGTTATGTATTCTACACTACACTACACTCGTCACACCTCCTCTTGACCAGGGGTACTGATATAACAAACACTCTTCACTGTTTGCATTAACAGCATAACAACATGTGCACTAGTGGAGGATAACAAACACACCTATTATTGTCGATTGTCGAGGATCAAAATGAAATAATATGAAAATAACGTAACAGTAATAGTCTTGATGGATTGGCGGACATATCGAATGACTGAATCAAAACAGTGAATTAATATATCAAATTAATACATACCTTTCCTTAAGAAGAGGAGACTTTTTTCTGAAAAAGAGAAACCGAATATTAAGTACGTAGATACTGATAATAAAAGAATGATGAATTTTAAACATGAAAAATGTTATAATAATTATTGAGTGGGTGCTGGCTGATGGTGTTAGTCAGTTTTTTTTATCTCCATAGCAAAAGGCTATCATTGGAGCTTTTTGCCATTATTGCACCATTATTCGGGATTTTCAGGTCGTTTTTGTCCCCTTTCATTCTCCCTTCAAACGATGTTGGACATAAAAATAAAATGTAATTTCCAAAAATCACCAGTAAAACGCTGGAAAAACACTTTCATGACTTTGCATGATAAGGTGCGCCATAAATCTTGAATAGCTGTCATAAAATAAGCATTTCTTGAAGGTATTACGAGTGATCCTAGCACAAGCAATCTCCATTACATGGTCGCATCACTGAAATCAGCGCCAATCACCATCCAAATATCCGCCGTTTTCATTGACAGTTTGTTCCGACTTCGTTTACCGGCATAGGAAGTCGACGTAGCGAAACGGAAGCGCATAAAATTTCACTGCAAATTACTTTACATGTTTTCCAATTTCCCGACTCAAAATTGGGACGGACGGACACTACAAATAAACGACAATGGCAATGGCAATGTTCTTCGTCGATTTATGGGACTGTGATTTTTTGGTTGGGATTTTGTGACAATATCATGCTCCTTCTCCGACCCGCTTCGAAAATTGTGACATTTTGCACTTAAGGTGTTGCCATGATTGTCCTTCCTGCGAGGTTCTTTTTTCTCTTGGTTGGTTACAGTTTACAGTATGTAGCATAATGCCATCCATCATTGCAATTCTAAGTATCTTCCTGCATATAATTTCCAAAACGGATCCACAAAGTTATCCTATGGAAGCATCTCCTTGCGACTATTTTGCCTGTCATGCTTTCATACGCCGAAGGCTCCAAAGAATTAGGGACTGATGAAGATGCAAATGCATCCTGGTCTTTGGGTAATGAGGAACTCTACCACTATATCAAAATCAGTGAATAAGAGCAGCCCATTTCTTTGTTATACCAAAAAAATCCAAAGGTTGGTTTATTCCATTGAGAGTTTACACAGCTTCGACAGTTACACAAACATGGAATCAGATATTGTGTTTAATTTATCTCCATCTAGAGGCTACCAAGGTTATCAACGGTCTCGACTTGTCAACGGTCTGGAGCAGTCTAGACCAAGAGCGATCCAAAATAGTGAACACTTCACTTCTGATATCCTTTGTTGAACTATAGTGTGCGTCCTGAATTCTTAAAAGGACTGACAGTAAACCAAACCCGTATGATAAGTCTTTAAAAGAGCCCAAATTCTTCGAAGAACTAAGAGTCGAGTTGATTTGCTGTACCTGCAACAAATCTGCTGAAACCCCATTGCAAATTAGGTTTCTTATAAGAAGAGTGCAAAGCAAAATGGTTGGGATCTGTTTCCAGAAGTCAAACTCTCGGAAGTTAGTCTCTCCAACTTTGTTCCTCAATTTGCTGAATGTGAAACTCTAACGTGATCGCTTAGCGGCGGTGGAAGAGGTCAGCATCTGATTTGAATTGGGTGCGTGGTCAAAAAAGAGTGGAGAGAGTCTCATTCGAAAGAGGGAGTCCTCAAGTCATTTGACGTCATGCGTTGGAAAAAGAAAGAGCGTGCGTTCGCCTTCGAATCCTTCTTTTCCACTCGTTCGTCTGTCACCATCCAATGTGCTCACCCGATTTGTCTCCCTGTGACTTTTTTATGGAGATATCTCAAATCCATTGTTAACAATGAACTAACCCAAACAACGAACCCTGCAACACCTGCAGGACTACATTTGTCAAGCCATCACAACCATTCCCGTCAATATGCTCTAAAGAGTGAAGCGAAAGTGTATGATGGCCGCCATTTTTCCATCGTCATTTTTTAAACCTCTTTAACAAAAATTTAGGGTATGTATAATACGATGAGAAAAAAAATTAAATCGATGTGTGAAATACTTTTATTGACCTTTCAAATAAGCAAGTTTCTCTGCCGCGGCCTGTATAAATACATTTCAGTTCATTCAAGTCTCGTCGATTGACAATGGTTCAACGGAAGAGTATAAGAACTTCATCTGAGAACCAGAAGTTGATGAAGGAACTGAGGGAATGTCGGGAATGAGGATGCAAAGAGAAAAACAATTGTCCCCAAGGCCTGCAAAAAAGAAGACTTACATGTTAGTCCTTTGTCTATGAACACTACCTAGAATTCGTGAGAAAGATCTTAGGGCGAAGGATGAGCTTCTCTACCTGATCTGGGGAAGCAGAGTAGGGATCCATGAAAGAGGAGCAAGATAGGATTCGAAGAAGATGGTGGTAACAGAACCCAATAATTCAGACAGTGGCAAAGGAAAGCACGAAGAGAAATGCTCAAACAAGAAGCAATCACTGCAGTGCTGCTAGGATGGAGAGGGAAATGTTGCTCAATCAAAGAGAAGTTCGTCGCTAATGCCCTATATACCGAGCTAAGAGGACAACCTCGTGAGAGGGCGAATTACTGAGTTCAATTCAATCATAGTAGAAGTGACCACCCGTAGAGGGAAACTCCAAGTCACTTCGGTCTACAAGAATCCGCAAAGCGTGCTACTCCAAGAGGACTTGAATGAACTACCAGAGACATAGCACGCTCACGTGATGATTGGCAACCTAAACTATAAATCTATCCAGTGGAATTCTATGGTGAGCAACGCTAATGGAAGCAAGCTGGAACTGAGGACCGAAGCTCTTCGAGCATCAGTAGCACCTTTATCCCTATGGAAAACCCGACTTTCTGGACTCAGCAATACTAGAGAACTTTGAATTGCCTCATGAGTTAGGTACTCTAGAGGAGGGGTCGTCAGACCAAAATCCGATAATACAGCTAGGAGACGGCATGGCAGCGCAAAAACCCAAAAAACGAGTTGAGATCATCAATCTGAAGCTTTTTGCTAAAAACTTGAACGATGTTCTTGGTATACCTCGTAGGATCGAAATGGACACAACAGCCAATGATATATTAAGCCTGATATAATCAGCTTAAAAGAAAGCCTGCACTACAAAAGTAGTGCCTGAGCACCCTGAACCAATTTCTCCGTCTGCTGCTCACGTAGTGGAAGCCTTACTTACTCAGGAGAACCGAAAAAGGGCAAGCCGTATGACCCTTATTTTAGGTCAAACCGATATCAGAAGAGGCTCTTACACACATCATTTTGGACACATGGGCAAGTGAGGTTTTTTGATTTAGCATGATTCAAAATGGTAATATATTGAGGCAATAACTATATTGGATGATTCGATACTATTCCGAAAACCTCATTAAATTGAAAGGTGATGTATTATTCAAGTCACCAAATTGTTTGGCAAACAGTGGAAAACATATAAATTCAGTCTTGACACAAACAAGGAAGATTTCCATATAACAAGCTAAAAGAATTCACAAATCTACGTAATGCATTACACTGTAGATGGCTGTGTTTATGCACAACTACTACGTCAGATTTTAGCTGTCACAAAAGCTCTAAGTACCTTTTAAAACTTTTCCGCATTGACCTTGTCCCACAATATCACTACCGCAAAAATAAAATCAATCCGCAAGTATCAAGTTCAGAAACGCTATCGCAGCACTGAGCACTGTTTTCAAAACATTACTGTGACATATTTATACAGGAGAAATGCAGTGGAACATCGCCAAATAACAGGTTCCATCGATTGCGACTTCTCGGGAGTTTCAAAATAAACCAAAGTGTCTTGCCGCCAATAATCGGAAAGTGTTCGGGGAAATTGGCAGAGAATGTAACCCCAAGTGGATTCGGAAATATGCGGCAAATCTGGTTGGAGGTACTTACGAGGATTGCAGATGTATGTCATCCTGTTGATCAGCCTTCTCCTTTTGCTCCCTCTCTCGTTCTCGTTCTGATTGTCTTTGTTGCAGGAGATCGTTGTCGAGCTGTCTGATCTCCCACTGTTCACGTTGGGAGCGATGGTGTTCCTGGAAAGAATAAGTTTCTTTGAAGATACGAATTTCAAATGAACAATGTGCATGAAAGTGTACTTGAGTTAAACAAAACAATTAGTAAAAACTGTAAATATTCAATTTCAGGAAATGCAGCATTGTTATATCCCAGTAATTCCACAAAGTGAATCGTTAACTGTATTATATTCCCTTTAGCTTTCAGCATTATTTAACATCCATCTGCATTCCGGTGCATATTGCTTTTGAAATGGTAATGCTTTTCATTGTGAAAGTCATTATGCATAAAAATGATCCTAACGTTTAAAGGGAAATATCATTATTGGTCAATAATGAGGAGAGAATAATTGATGAGTAGTCCCTGATGATCATGCTGATTATTGAAATAATAATAAATGATGAATGCGACTCTATCCCACCATACACTTTGTAACAAATCTCAACATATACGTGATATGTATATTAGGTGATGAGAATAAGAACGTATAGCGTCTGATGTGGCAACACAGGAAGTTTGCGGCATGGAAGGACGACAGGTGGACATGTGACATACGTTCGACAACTTCACCTCACCAATAAACGCTGCATGATTGAATTGTTTATAAATTTTCTTTTGGATCTGACTCTACATTACCTCCTCCACTGTTCATTTGTATCAAGTTATATTATGATCGGATCCTCTTTGTTCAATGTTCTTTAGGCCTTAAATAGTTAGCATGTAACCTAGCTTGAGGCTTGAGGCATAATTTCAACATCACGTGTCAAGGTTAACAGGCCTTCCAGGCAATTCACTTCTAATGTTGTTACTGGAAAGCTAATCCAATCAACAACCCTCACATAATTATTGTGGAATGACTAGAGCAGTGTTATCTATATTTTTCCATGGTAAAAAGCAGTAACATTGCTTTCGGTTTTATGATTTTGGTCGTGTATTTCCAATGTATATTGCTGCTGCGGCTATTTTATTAATGTTAACGTTTTCCATGGATGATTATAATTTTATGGTGGACCTTTGCATACTGGCGGAATTGTTTGGAGAGGGTTTGTGGTGTTGATGTTGGTGCTTTCAATTGAATTTATTATTTGAATACCGTGATAGGGGAGGAGAGAGGTAGAAAGACTTTTGGTCCAGATAAAAACTGTACTTAACACAAAAAACGGTCCAACGGTGTTATACAGGGTGTCCGGAAAGTCAACGATAATACTGAAAGGGGTGATAGACCAACTCATAAGCTTCCAGAAAAACATGATATTTTTTTTTGACTGCTCCCCACCACATAACACCTATTTCCACGTACTTGGTAAAAAAGAAAATAAAAATAAATTATTTCTCTGTAAAATAAGATTTCTTATTGAATATTTTGAACTTTTAGTGGCAATATCTCGAAAACCATTGAGTTTTTACAAAGGTAAATTGAGTTTTTCTGGATGCTTATGAGTTATTGGTCCATCACCCCTTACAGTATTATCGTTGACTTTCCGGACACCCTGTATAGCAAGTGTAGATCGGGCTTTAGAGAAAGTATATCATAGTTATTTAACAAACATGTGATATTTCACCAATTTATTATATATATTCTTATGTTAATCTATCTATCTGTTGTTATTTTATTATAACATTCAATTTTTAGACAATTTTTAAATTTATTTCAAGGATTTAGGGCTGATATTATTATCTTGTTATAGCATTTGTTTATGTTACATGTTAGGAGTAATTGATGTAATTGTTGATAATTTCGAAAATGTTACCTATATTTGGCATACTTGCATTTGTTTAGTTCAATTTTTGTTTCAGGTCAGCAGGAGTCCCGCACTAGAAAAAATATCACCTCCACTCAGCAAGGCAGGGCCTAATCTTTAAATTCATAAATAATTTTATCTAGTCATTTTGTTAGGAGCGAAGGGGCATCATTTTGAATTAATTATCATGAAAATAAGCCACTACTATTATAACACTATAGTAGGAGCTTTTATATAAAAAAATAACGTTTAGATTAGACTCCTGGATGTTGAATGCATTTTAATGCTCAACAGTATTGCCAGATTGTTGGCCACATATGAAAAAAAAATGAGTTATTGGAAAAAAAAAATTAGTCGGTCGATTCTGCATGTCTGACAACCAAGAAATACAATTTGACATCTGTCACGCGATCTCTTCCATGGCGGAAAATTTGGGTTACGGGATAACGATAAAAGTTATTTGAAAAAATGTTTGGAATGAGATTTTAAACCTGCGTGCAAAATGAGAAATCGGTGATGCATACTTTTCTAGTCAAGCCATTTCAGCATTAAAAACAATCAAATGTCATTTAACTACAGTGTTATGGTAAAAAATATAGAAATTCCTATTTTAGTGAAAAATGATTTCAACTTCTGTACGCAGGTCTAAAATTTCATTTCAAATAACTTTTATCAAAAAACTTTAATCGATATTTCGTCACCTTACGTCACCTTTTCTTCCATTTTCATATCGAATTTTTCAAACTTGCCGCCAGAGTGATCACATGACAGATGTCAAAATGTATTTCTAGTCTGTCAGACATGCAGAATCGATTGGCTGATTTTTTTTTACACACTGTTTGATCAAAAATATACCTAAGAGATTTATCGTAAAATTCACATTGAATTTGTACCTAACTAAAAAGCTTTTTGCTTGAAAAAGTTATGAGCAGAATTGTCACCTAAATTCATCATTGTTTGCTGAGAAGATAAAAATTATAGGGATAAATCTACCTCCTCCCAGTAAAGCTTTGTAGATGATTCTATGTTGATATCTATAAAGGAAGACGGGGAACAATGATACTCATAAATATGAAGCTTAAGAGCAAGTTTCTCTTCAAAATACGATAGATGAACACTGAACAAGGAAAACCACTAAAACAAACTAAACTTTATAATTACATATAGGTACGTTATCAAAACCGCCATTATTTCAGCACTGCTATCACGTAGCACACATGAATAAAACTTAATATTCTTCCATCGAGATTCTGTTATGCTTTTAACGACATGCATGAATCGATATTCTTGTGCCAATCTCAAAGTAAAAGTCATATTTCCATCTATGGATATCAATATACATTTTTAAAGCCAAATTTTTTGTCAGTTGGGCTTTGAATATTTTTTTCTTAAAAAATCCTGTGTCCTTCTTATCCTTATCAAACATAGATTCAATTTCAAATTCATATTGATCCATAGAGAAACAATTCTTAAGCAATAATTCACAGATTTTACCATTTGATTGTCAGCATTTTATTTTAATTAATTCAATTTTTCAAATAAGCTGTAATTAAAAAATATGGTCTATGCGGGGAATAAAATAGATTTTCACTTCTAAATTAACTTGTCAGTTAAAATAAAATGAATATTCGCTCGCTAAATCAAAATGAAATATTGACTCGGACAATCTGCTTTACAAAAGCACCTTCTCCAACATGTCCAGAAATAAGCTCTAAGAGCAAATAGTATTGAATTCCTGATAAATCTCCTGTATTGTAATGGTGAAAATAACTTCTATTTTCTGCTTTTCAAAATGAGTTTCTTCGTTGCTAAAACCCTTTTATCTAGCTTTATCGGATTTGACACCGAGAATAAAACAATGACATGGATGCTTAATCCCTTTAATCTCCAAATCCCATTACACGGGGGTGTATTCAAACCAATGTTATCCAATCTACTCAATGGAACTTGCCACATTTCCATAGTCAGGCCTCTTTGAGGTTCTCCGTTAGAATCTCTTTCTCATTAGTCTTCTCCAATTTAAATTAAATGGATCTCTATAAAATGAAATCAATCGCCTCTTCCGGCCCTTGTTTCCTTTCGAACTCTTACAAAGTTGGTATTATGGGCCATAAAAACATCTTGGTGAATGAAGTGAGTGAAAAGTTTGAGATCGGTGCTGGTGACGAACGCTGTCGATTGATTATAAAAAGGGATCGTGGGTTTCAACGGGGGTGCACAGATTTGATATTGAGACAAAAAGTATTCAACTGAGATTTGCTGGTGGTAGATTTATGACCATCTCGTTACAAGATTGATTAACTGATAAATGATTCTTGATTGATTTAGGAATATTCTCAAATTAAGTTGCTGGATTATGATAACCTGTTCTGGATAGCGCTGTATCAACCAAGCCATCACATCACTTGCCAATGGTGGCGACCTGTGCACATCCCGTGTACCTTATTGAGCTTAAGGGAACTGATCAGGAGCTCAATTCTCCAACTAAATCCGTACGAAATGCATATTCGTATACGGATCATTTGGAGAATTGAACACCAGCAGTTTTCAATCAATTCAATCGAAGCTGGGAGTCGAACAACCAAAAATACTGAATAGTAGTTTGGACATTGTAAGAGTGGATGAGGATGAAGATGATGTGACGGTGATCTAAGAAATAAAGAAACAAAATTACATAGATTTGGAAAAATGTCATATGCCATTAAAAGTGCTGAGAAGAAGCTGGAATATTCAATAAGAAGTTCAACATTATTTTGGAGGCCGATTCAAAAACTTGCAATGTTTTGATCGACAATAAAAAATAAATATCGGCAGAAATAGATGCAGAATATTGGGAGAATATGGGATTATTAGGAGTTACGGCTGCTGCAAGTATGACTGCAGGAATAAAACCAAGATTTGTCCAAAGTGCGCTGGTGACCATGATGTTGAAGACTGCAAGTATAAAGCTTTTAAGGGTATTCATCCGCTCGAAAAAGCACTGCTAGCAAAATAAGTTTTCATCACGTCAGCCCGCTCATTGGGGTTTATTCTTCTTCTTCTTCTTCTTCTTATACTTCGAGAAGACCTCGAGGTCTGTTTATTGCGAAGGCTCAATTCGGTTGTTTATCCTGTGAGACGGAGCTCCATCTTCCATCTTTAGCGATGTATGCTAGTCTCTCTTGGTTCATCCTGTTAATGTGATCACGTCACTTTTTCTCCCCCATCTCTCTATTGTTTCTCACCCTACCTCCAAGTGTCTTCCCTGCGATGATTTTTAATGTTTTCAGTTCACCTCCACTGTTCTGAGGATGCTTTTTGCCATATTCCTGTCAGCTCTCATCT